>CM062808.1:538742289-539342289 GCA_031772625.1 Pinus tabuliformis
GAATATAGTCAATTACAAACAATTAATCCGAAAACTATTTTTTCCATTTTCTCATATCGATAATATGAAAAGAGTAGTTGGAATCATAGACCATTCAAATATTTAACTCGAGCTACTGTAGTAAACAACATACCTTGTATCTATTTCTCTCTAATATTAATAGTAGATTTCTCCAAAGTCAATCATTGTGACTTATTGAGTGTTAAACCCCATATGATTTTCAATGGTAGTTATTTTCTATTACCGTGTTTGAATGAAAAGAAATTAACAATGTTGAATGAGGGAAATGGGAATAATAAGTATGTACCCAATTATAAGTTCAAGTAAGCAAACATTTTATTTAGGATGAAAATTCAAGTATTCTATTTATGGTTGAATAATTTTTATGTTCTTACACTGAGAGAGAGTGTGTATGTTTTGGGGGTGAGAAGGAGAGTTACATTGGAGTGTTGGAAATAATACTGAGAGGGGGGTGAATCAATTGTAGTCAAGTCAATATTCTTTTTCTTTTTATACTCAAATTTATATACGCTACTTCCATGTGGGTAACCGCGTGTACACGCGATTGTGCTTAAGGAAACATGCATATATCCAAAAAACTAATGATTCATTTAATTCATTATATGTTGATCTTTAATCTATGCATCCGTACTTAATTAAACATTAAATAGAAACCATGTGCAGTTAATAATAGAACGAACCATCACACATAAGCAACACACATGAACACCAAGATTTAAGGTGGAAACCTAATGTGGGTGAAAACCACCAGCTGATGTTGTCTCTATCTTCTTTTAATAATAACAAATTATATTTACAACATTGTACTGGTGCAGACTCATACCAGTACGCAAGCTTCTACCTACAGAAGGCTAAAACCTTCTCTCGTTCTCTAGCTTCTACGGAAGGGAGCTACAACTCCCTAGCTCTTGCACTAGCCAGTATGTTTACTAGTACATAGGCTCTGACCTACAGAAGGATACAACCTTCTTTCTTCCTCCAGGGACCACGTTTCATAAATTTTCAGACTGGATACTCTTGGAATTAACATCATAATATGAGGGCCATGTTTCATCCAATTTTCATATTGGACCCATCAACAACATTAAAGTTCAAAATCAATCACCACTATAATACAACTATCAAATACATTGCGTCAACCAATCACTAAAACTCAATCATTACTTTCTGAATCAACCAAACTCAATCAATCACTGACAACCTCTGAACCTCTGATACAACTGAATCAACCATACATTTATACTTAATCAACTTCAACAAATCTATTGGAATAGATAGATAACTATAACCAGTACACTGATTTGAACCAAGAATACTGCATCATCATTCAGAACTAGCTGTGACCTCAAAAACATGCATCCGATTGTATACGCAACTTGGAATAGCCGAACCAGTGTGTATACGCAATGTCATCAAAGAAAACTTGCATATAGATATGCAAATACTTACTTAAACTTTGCTGCACTTCCCGACTTCAGACATTCCTAGATCATCACATATAAAGGATAATACATGTGTTAGCAATCTGATATAGAACATCAGATCACATAATGATAAGTCATTATGATCTTGATCCATTATTAGATCACATCCATCATCACTGAAGTAAATCACGATCATTTAATCTGAACACTGTTACCAGAATGCAGTCACTAGAACATAAAGCAAAACCCAGAACTCTGCATCAAAAACCAAAACCAATTGTAACTTCAAAAATCATAGTTCACAAGGTATACGCTACTTTGATGTGTCAAACCTACGTGTATACGTGCCTTTACCAAATTCAACCAGCATATACATATGTAAATATTCATTCATTATGTTGCAGCTATTCCAGACTTCACTAATACCCATATCATAATATTTACAGAACAAAACATGCATCAGTATATAGATCTAGAAAAACATGATCAAACCATATAAAGATAATTCATTCTAAGCCTTAAGATCCCGACCCATAAACAATCATCAACCACATAGGTTCATCCTTAGATAAGATCGAGCAATGCATCAAAATCTCATAATTGGCATATATGATCTAATACTTCAGAAGATATTTAGTACTTGCACACCTTGACCTAATGATCTTCTCCTCCTTTTATAGTTTTAGGCCTTACTCAATACCATGGACCAAAACCACGTAGGACCAATACCTTGGACCAAATACCTAGGGTCAATACCTCAGACCAGATATCTTGGACCAATACCATGGATCAAAATACCATGGACCAAATACCATGGACCAAAAGCTTAGTTTTCCAAGGTATACGTGCTTTTCTTTATGTGAAAGTGCGTGTATACATTATACACTCCTTTTGTTCTGTTAACCTATGTGTATACGCAACTTGGTCAAGGTGAACCTGTGTATACCTCTCTTTCTTCATTCTTAGATGCCTGAGTTGCAATCTTTGTTGTTTTCATGCTGTACTGTGATCTTTCATTTGAGAGAGTTTCCTTCTGAACTGATTCCTTGAAACTACCCTGCATTTCATTACATATGTAAACACAACTGTCATGCATTCTATCACATCCAATATCTCTTTTGTAGATTCATCTAGTTACCATATACAAGTGATTTGTTCTACTACAAGTGCATTTCCATCAAGTAAAACACATGCATCATAATGCCAACAAACTCCTGCTTTGGACTTGATGGCAACAACAACACCAATTCACTCTCCCCCTTTGAAATCAAGGGAAAAGGGCGGCCTATTTGATATACACTATGCTATCTATTCTCTCCCTGAGTACATGCTGAAATCTCTGAATGAGCTCCCCCTTTGTTCATGCTTGGATGTACTGTATCATCCATGCTCCCCCTGAGCACATGCAGAGTCTGCAAATATTCAAAAACAACATGAATCTATAACTCAACTATGTGAGTTTTACCTTCCTTTCACAGATGACTCATACATACATCCATTCTCCCAATCAAGAGGGGATATACCAAACTTGACTCATCCACCTAACCAAGTGGGGATATACCAATTGTTTATACATAACTGAAATATAGAAATTATTACATCATCCTTCCCATGCATAGTGGGGGTACAAATTAGATCATATGACCAAAAGGGACTCATCAAAATACTACAACAGACAGAGACAAATTATTACATCACGGGTCTTGATATGACCTTTACATTGAATGATATACATGACATTTATAACAGAGACAAAATATCTAAACAAGACCATGATAGTCATCAACAGCTATCATATACCATGTATGATCCGCTCCATAAGCATCTATCAACATCATCTAGATGAACAACCTGTATATGTCCATCATTAGTTCCCAAGATATGACAGTGTAAATATCATCAACCTGTTACAAAGTATATCTGCATATAGATATCAACTCATCCTCTTGATCTCTTCAAGAACCTTATCATAACCTTCCATGAACCAACTAAGAATATGTCATATCTCCATGTAGTAACAAAAAATCATTCATACCATATCATATGTGAAAACACCATAGTCATCACATTATGATCTTTCCACAAGAACCATGTATCATCACCAGGGAACATCCCACATTTGATAAGCATCAACCATGATAATAACCTATCATCATGAATTTAGAACTCATCATCATTATGTGACTAAGTAAGCCATGTTTTTGAATATCCATGTCTTCATGAGACCTGCAATAACACCATTCTTTTGGCCAACCAACAATATTTGTTAATATGCAACTTAAGTAATCATCCATGTATCCAGCATATTGTATATCCATCAAAGAGATATCAATATGTATCTAGAAAACCATGATCTAATGGTCATTTGTTAAGATTTCTTGATATCAACAACAATAACAATCCTCAACCATGTGAGAGCCAAGAACTATAGGAATCCTACATCATAACTGTACCATATGATCTTTAGAAGGCATGATGACAACAACATGAAATAAATGAGTGGGTCATCGTCAAATAATGAAGTTGTGTACTCAAGATTTTTACTTCTCCTTGTCCTTATGAAGATCATCACGTAAGAAACATATATGTACTATATGTATCATCAAAGAGTCATGCACAATCATCCTTAAATCTGATCTGAATACCAACTATGCGACCCAAAGTATCATATGAGTTTTTATCATGGGAAACTCATAACCGTAATATAGCAAGATGTATCATTTAGCCATATAAGCATCATCATCATTGATTAGGTACCAAGGACTTTTAAACATAATACCAACAATGCTTTATTAGAAGAATAACGTGTTCTCCCCCTGAACCTGTTCCACCTGTTCACTATCAGATTTGATCATTAGTAAGAAGTATCAAGGCATCATCATCAATCATATATATATCAAGTTATCAAAAACTTGTGAGGATCAAAACACTTCTAAATAACATCCACAGACCGTAGTCATCTATGACAGAAAATATAACTGATAATTGTGTGAATCATATCACATCATATTTTCTGAGAATGTCCCACAACATTTTTCTTCAAACTACATATACAGGACTTTGCAGTGTAGAACTTGCGTATATATGCGACTTATATTCATGAAACTTGCGTATGAGATTTAGAACATTGAAGCTTCATACTTTCGGCTTCCCCTGAGTCTGTCATGTCTGTACACTATGCTATGCCACATTTTTTGACTCTCCTTCCTTCTTCTTCCATATCTTCGAGTATGATGATGTTTTCTTCTTTTAGTATGGTGCCCAAAATTTTCTTCTGCAATCCTTTTCTATATGTCCAAACTTTTTACATGCATAACATTTTACATGTTTCATATTTCTTCTATAGCATTCAATGGCTTTGTGACCAAACATATTGCAAAAAAAAACAATATCCCTTAAAGTACCTAGAAGCTGATGATCTTTCTGTGTGATGGTCTTGAACCATTCTACTTGTACATCTTGCTGCAACATGTCCAAGATTATGACATATAAAACATTCAACATTATTCATCTAATGAAACAATCGACTATTGCTTCCACTTTTAGGAGTAAAAGATTTTCTTTGAAGAATTTCTTTCCTTGGTTGTTGATGGGGTTGACCTCTAATCTTCTTGTTGATAATTTTAGGTTTTACATTAGAGTTCCTTGGCTTAGCTTGTGATCTAGATTCACCTTCAACAAATTCATGGAAACCAACACCAGATTTGATGGCAGGAGACCTTTGACTACTAAGGAAATCATCCAAAATCTTATTACTATATTGAAATCGTAAGAGCTTATCCTTTTCTTCTAATTTACTTTTTAGTATATTTACCTCAACCTGATATTGCTCTTCATTTTCAAGATACTTCTTCTTCATGATTTCTTCAGCTTTTCTTCCTTCTTCCATCTGTAGCCTTAATTCAAGAACTTCGTTTTCTTGTTTTTCAAGAGCTTGGAGTAGTTCTTCATTCCGTTTATTTGATTTTTCAAGATCTTCTTTTAGAGAAGGGATCTTAGCTTCAAGATTTTCATAGTAACTGGATCTATCTTTGAGTTTCTTGATTATTGTGCTTCTTTCATTTACTTCAATTCTTAATGATGTCACTTCATCCTGCAACTTTTGACATTGATCTTGATTTTCCTTGAATTGCTTCCTTACCTTGTTTCCTTCCTCTAGTTGAGCTTTTAGTTTGATAGCTTCTTCTTTGAAGGCACACTCCCTTTTGTCCAATAGATCTTGTTGATCTCTAATTTTACATGTGAGCCTTTTAAATTCTACCTCTATTTTATATCTTTCCTTCTCACCCATAAGAGAAAATTCAGTTGTTTCGCTATCACTTTCATCATCTTCAAATGGACAGAGAAATACATCACCAGAGGATAACAAATTCATATTTGATAGTTCTTTTGCTTGTTCATCTTCATTCTGAGGTGATTCTGAATTTGAAGAGTTGCTTCCACATAATCCCCAATCGACTCTCCCACTCTCATAGTTCTTTTGAGATGTCTTCCTTTTCTGAGGTGCTTTCTTCTTCAGCTTCTTTCCCATTGTTCTATGGAACTCCTTCAAGTGATCAAGCTTCTACCAAAGGACCTGCTCTGATTCCACTTGTCGGAAATAATACTGAGAGGGGGGGTGAATTAGTATTAGTCAAGTCAATATTCTTTTTCTTTTCATACTCAAATTTATATACGCTACTTCCATGTGGGTAACACTCGTGTACATGCAATTGTGCTTAAGGAAACAAGTGTATATCCAGCAAACTAATGATTTAGTTAATTCATTATATGTTGATCTTTAATTTTTGCATCAGTACTTAATTAAACATTAAACAATAACCATGTGAAGTTAATAATAGAATGAACCATCACACATAAGCAACACACATGAACACCAAGATTTAAGGTTGAAACCCAATGTGGGAGAAAACCACCTACTGCTGTTGTCTCTGTCTTCTTTTAATAATAAGAAAATATGTTTACAACATTGTACTGGTGCAGACTCACACAAGTACGTAGGATTCTACCTATAGAAGGCTACAACCTTCTCTCATTATCCAGATTCTACTAGAAGGGAGCTACAACCCCATAGCTCTTGTACTAGCCAATATGTTTACTAGTACGTAGGCACTGGCCTATAGAAGGATACAACCTTCTTTCTTCATCCAGGGATCATGTTTCATAAATTTTCAGACTGGATACTTCTGGAACACAACATCATAATATGAATGCCACGTTTCATCCAATTTTCATACTGGACCCATCACAACATTAAAGTTCAAAATCAATCACCACTATAATACAACTATCAAATACATATGCATCAACCAATCACTGAAACTCAATCATTACTTTATGAATCAACCAAACTCAATCAATCACTGACAACCTCTGAACCTATGATACAACTGAATAAACCTTTCATTCATACTTAATCAACTTCAACAAATCTACTGGAATAGATATATCACTGTAACCAGTACATAGATCTAAACCCAGAATACTGCATCATCATTCAGAAACAACTGTGACATCAAAAACATGCATCAGAGTGTATACACAACTTGGAACTGCCGAACTAGTGTGTATACGCAACTTCATCAAAGCAAATGTGCATATAGATATACAAATACTTACTTAAAACTTCGCTGCACTTCCGGACTTCAGACATACATAGATCATCACATATAAAGGATAATACATGTGTTAGCAACCAAATCTAGCCCATCAGATCACATAATGATAAGTCATTATGATCTTGATCCATTATTAGATCACATCCATCATCACTGAAGTAAATCACAATCATTCAATCTGAACACTGTTACCAGAATGCTGTCACTAGAATAGAAAGAAACCCAGAACTCCGCATCAACAACCAGAACCAATTGTAACTTCAAACATCATAGTTCACATGGTATACACTACTTTGATGTGTCGAACCTGCGTGTATATGCGCTTTTACCAAATTTGTTGGGTCCCTATAATACTAGTAATTACCCCATTACTATTGTAGTTATACCCCTTATTTATATTGTTGTGCCCCCATTGCCCCCATATTGTTATTAATGTGCCCATAGAATCCCTCTATTGTTATTTTTGTGGCTTTATATTATTATTGTTAGGTCGGCTGGATTATATTGTGACTCCTTAGACTCTTATATATAGAAAGGAGGTTTTGTCATTTGAATCATCCAAGAATTGTTCATTTATGTAATGTAAAGGAGGTTGCCCCCTCGAAGAGGCTGAATTCTAAGGCGTTGATCTATCTTTTCTATCTTTTCTTGAGCTGGTTTCATAACATTTGGTATCAGAGCTTTGGATTCTAGGGTTTCGCTGCTCCAAACAGGTCATCGTGGCATTTTCGCTATAACTTTTTTCTGTGACGTTTCAGAAGTTGCAAAAAAACCCATTTGAGAAGAAATCGTGCTGAACCTTGGGTCCGAATTTCAGAGCTTTTCACGTGATATTTTCGGAGATATGATCTGAGGAAGTTGTTCTTTTTGCAGACTCCTGAATTACATTCAAAACAGGTGACCTGGGGGGAAATTCGTCATAACTTTCTTTCTGAGCATCGGATTGAAATTTCTGTAGACGGTCACTGTGGGAGATTGTGCATAACTCTTTCTTGGAAAATCCAATTTGGATCAGACTAGTGGCATTGGAAAGAGGACATAGAAGGCTACTACAGGTCACAATTTCAGAACTGGATGATTCGAAATTACAGAGATACATCAGATTCAATATCAGGCTTCTACAAAGTGAAAAAAGGTGTGTAGTTTTTTTTTTTAATTTTTGCATAAGCTTGGTTGAAGGAATTCAAAGGGCATAGTAAAGCATTATTATCGGTAACTGATGCCCGAGGAAAGAAAATGCAAACACCTAGTAAGGAACCTGAAAGCTCTAGCATGACTCATGAAGAAGAGGAAGAAATGCTACATGATATATCAAAATTACAAGAACAAGTGCAACAAATGTCACGCTCACAAAAGCTAACAGATGCTAAGATAAATGGCGTGGAATCTAAGATAAAGGGCATGGAAGCTAAGATGGATGATTTGAAGATAGATTTGAGGACAGATTTGAAGACAGATTTGACAAATTTTCTACAAGAAATACTTACTAATGGTGAAAAGGTAGTAAAGGAAACTCATGATGAGAACAAAAGAAATGTTAATCATGATTCCATAGACTCTAATGTTGGATCGAAGATCCACCATATTCCAAAAATCGATATGAGGAAGTTTGATGGCAAGGATCCCGCCACATGGATATTACAGATGGAGCAGTTCTTCGATCTCAATAATGTGCAAAACACACAAAAGGTACGTATGGCAACTTTATATTTGGAACCAAATCAGTTTGTATGGTATCAATGGCTTTGCTCTCGTAAACAATTTATCACTTGGGCAATTTTTACGGAAGAATTGATAGCACATTATGAGGATACAAAAAGCAACACTTTTTTTAGCCAATTGATAAGTCTCAAACAAAAGGGTTCAATAATGGAGCACATTGAGGAGTTCCAAAAATTGAACATAAGGGTAAAAGATATTCCAGAGGAGCATAGGATTGATGTGTTCATAGGGTCTTTAAAGGATAATATCCAACATGATGTTCGCCTTTGGGAACCTGATTCATTAGAGAAGGCATTCAGGTTAGCAAGAAAAATGGAAAGCAAAATTATGGCAACCAGGAAGCATACCACTCACAACTATAAAGACGGAAGTGTTGTTGCCCCTAGTCTTCCACAACCTATAAGGTTGACACCACAACAATTGGAAGAAAAAAGAGCAAAAGGGCTTTGTTACAGTTGTGATAGCAAATACACTAAAGGTCATAAGTGTGCTGAGAAGAAATTATTCTACATAGATTGTGAAGAGGAAGAAGAAAAGGAGCAAGAAAGGTCAAAAGAAGAGGATATACTCCAGGAACAAAGCCTAGATGAAGAACAAATAAATCCGACCATATCTTGTAATGCATTGGCGGGAATTACCACTCCTCAAACCATCAAGATAGAAGGACAAATCAAGAAGAAAAAGGTAATAGTGTTGATTGATTCAGGAAGCACCCACAATTTTATTCATTGTAGGGTAGCAAAAGAATTGAATTGCTTCCTATATCCAGCACCAGAGTGTCAAGTGATGATTGCAAATGGAGGAACAATAAATTGCTCTGGAAAGTGCCATAATATCAAGCTATCCATGGGAGAATATGTATTGACTAGCCCAATGCTTTCCATTCCAATGGGAGGTGCTGATGTTGTACTAGGAGTCCAATGGCTACAATCCTTGGGTACAATAGCTTTTAATTTTCAAGAACTTTTCATCAAATTTTCTATGGAAGGAAAGGAAGTTGAATTAAGGGGTATTGCAGGGAAACCAGGAAAGATAATCAGCTCTAATGGTATGACAAAGCTTCTAAAAAAGGAGCAAAGAGGTGTAATTGCACAATTATGTTCGCTAGATGTTTCCACATTGGAATCATCTATTTCTCCAGATCTCCAAAAAGTCCTGGACAATCATTCCAAGGTATTTGAGACTCCCAAAGGTCTCCCACCTATGCGTGATCATGATCATGCTATTCATCTGATTCCAGGAAGTGTTCCTCCAAACATCAGGCCGTACAGATATCCCTATGTCCAAAAAAGTGAAATTGAACGTATGGTTGCAGAAATGCTAGAGGCTGGTATAATTCAACCGAGTCAAAGTTCTTTCTCAGCTCCAGTAGTATTGGTGCACAAGAAGGATGGATCATGGCGCATGTGTCCGGATTATAGGGAGCTCAACAAGCTCACTATTAAAGATAAGTTCCCCATTCCTGTCATTGATGAATTACTGGATGAATTGCATGGATCAATTTACTTCACCAAGTTGGATCTTCGTTCAGGATATCATCAAATCAGAATGAAGATTGAAGACATTCCGAAAACAACATTTAGAACTCATGAGGGTCATTATGAATTTTTGGTCATGCCTTTTGGCCTTACCAATGCACCTTCAACATTTCAAGGTTTGATGAATTCAATTTTCAAACCATTCCTTAGAAAATTTGTGTTAGTATTTTTTGATGATATACTAATCTACAACAAGTCTTGGAAGGATCATGTTGAACATGTTGACAGGGTGCTACAACTATTGGAGGAGAAACAATTATATGCAAAAAGATCCAAATGTTTCTTTGGAGTCCAGGAGGTGGAATATTTGGGTCATATTGTATCTCATGAAGGAGTTAAGGTAGACCCTAGCAAAATTAAAGCCATTAAGGAATGGAAAATCCCCACATCCATAAAGCATCTGCGAGGATTTCTTGGGTTGACAGGGTATTATCGCAAGTTTGTTAAGAATTATGGGAGAATAGCAGCACCTCTAACACATTATTGAAGAAAGATGCATTTTCATGGACTCCGGAAGCAACAAAGGCCTTTGAACATCTTAAAGAGGCAATGTGCCAAGCACCGGTCTTAGCTACACCGGACTTCACAAAAACCTTTATTGTGGAATGTGATGCTTCAGGAAATGGAATTGGTGCTGTTCTAATGCAAGATGAAAGACCCATTGCTTTGAAAGTCGTCCAATCAAGGGAAAGTTTTTAAGCAAAGCTATTTATGAGAAGGAAATGTTGGCAATACTCCATGCACTTAAGAAATGGCGACCCTACCTAATGGGAAGACACTTCAAGGTAAAAACGGATCATGATAGCCTTAAATACTTTTTAGAACAAAGATTATCCTCTGAAGAGCAACAAAAGTGGGTCACAAAGATGTTGGGTTATGACTTTGAAATCATCTACAAAAAAGGGAAGCAAAATGTGGTGGCAGATGCACTCTCAAGAAAGGATGAGGATGTGGAAGCATTGTTGTGCGCCATTTCTATTATCCAACCAGATTGGATAAACGAAGCAAGGGAGGAATGGAAGAATGACGAAGAAGTGTGGGCACTTATTCGAAAGCTACAACAAGATTCCAGTACGTCTGATACATTTAGCTGGAAAAATGATTCGTTATGGTACAAAGATCGCTTATACCTCTGTAAGAATTCCCAGCTAAAACAAAAGATTCTTATGGAATTGCACACTTCTCCCTTAGGAGGGCACTCAGGATTTTTAAAAACTTACCACAGGGTTAAGAAGGAATTTTTTTGGGATGGCCTTAAATCAGATATTCAAAAGTTTGTGGCAGAATGTTTGGTTTGCCAAAAAATAAAGTTGAAACAATTAAGACACCGGGTCTATTACAACCTTTATCCATTCCAAGCCAACGTTGGGAGGAGGTTTCAATGGATTTTATCACAGGTTTACCCAAGTCTGAGGGAAAGAGTGTCATCATGGTGGTAGTTGACAGACTTACCAAGTATGCACACTTTTGTGCATTATCACATCCATTTAAAGCCAGTACAGTTTCTACTGCATTTATGGAAACAATTCAAAAGCTACATGGAAACCCAAAGATTATTGTAAGTGACAGAGATCCCATTTTCACTGGAAATTTTTGGACAGAATTATTTTCTTGTCTTGGTACTCAGTTAGCTCATAGCTCATCTTATCATCCTCAATCTGATGGGCAAACTGAGATAGTAAACAAATGTTTGGAAGGATATCTTCGTTGCTTTGTATCTGATAAACAGACACAATGGGTCAAATGGTTGCCTCTGGCTGAATGGTGGTATAACACTTCCTTCCATACAGCAACAAAAATGACCCCATTTATGGCACTTTATGGGTATCAACCACCATCCATCACATCATATTTAAGAGAAAATTCTAAGGTTCAGGCAGTGGAACATCACATCGAACATCAACAACAAGTCCTCCAACTCTTAAAGGATAACCTCGTGTTGGCACAGAATAGAATGAAACAACAGGCAGATCAACATCGCAGTGAAAGAAGTTTTGATGTAGGTGATTGGGTATTCCTACGGCTACAACCATATAAGCAAATGTCCCTCAAGCAAGCTAAGAAGGATAATAAATTATCACCAAAGTATTATGGTCCGTACAAGGTGTTGCAAAAGATTGGTACTATGGCATACAAATTGGAGCTTCCTGCAGCTTCTCGATTGCACCCAGTTTTCCATGTTTCATGTTTAAAGAAGGTTATAGGCGACAAGCTCCCAGTTCAAACAATATTGCCAGAACTTGACGAGGAAGGAAAAATTATATTGGAACCGGAAGCAGTCACAGAAACAAGAACTCGACAGCTACGAAATCGATCAATTTCAGAGTACCTTATCAAGTGGAAGAACTTATCCGCTGAAGATTCCACATGGGAGGATGAGAATTTTATGCAGAAGTATCCAGAACTACTCAAGCGTTGAGGACAACACTTTTTTGAAGGAGAGGGGCATGTTGGGTCCCTATAATACTAGTGATTACCCCATTACTATTGTAGTTATACCCCTTATTTATATTGTTGTGCCCCCATTGCCCCCATATTGTTATTAATGTGCCCATAGAATCCCTCTATTGTTATTTTTGTGGCTTTATATTATTATTGTTAGGTCGGCTGGATTATATTGTGACTCCATAGACTCTTATATATAGAAAGGAGGTTTTGTCATTTGAATCATCCAAGAATTGTTCATTTATGTAATGTAAAGGAGGTTGCCCCCTCGAAGAGGCTGAATTCTAAGGCGTTGATCTATCTTTTCTATCTTTTCTTGAGTTGGTTTCATAACAAAAGTCAACCAGCGTATACATCTGTAAATATTCATTCATAATTTTTCAGCTATTCTAGACTTCGGTAATACCTAGATCATAATATTTACAGAACAACACATGCATCAATATACAGATCTAGAATAAACATGATCAAACCATATAAAGATAATTCATTCCAAGCCTCAAGATCCCGATCCATCAACCATCATCAACCACATAGGTGGATCCTTAGATTAGATCAAGCAATGCATCAGAAGCTCATAACTTGCATATATGATCAAATACTTTAGAAGATATTCAATACTTGCACACCCTGGCCTAATGATCTTCTCCTCCTTTTATAGTTTTAGGCCTTACTCAATAACATGGACCAAAACCACTTAGGACCAATACCTTGGACCAAGTACCTAGGGTCAATACCTTAGACCAGATGTCTTGGACCAATACCATGGATCAAAATACCATGGACCAAATACCACGGACCAAATGCTTAGTTTTACAAGGTATACATGCTTTTCTTTCTGTGAAAGTGCATGTGTACGTTATCTGCTCCTTTTGTTCTATTAACCCACGTGTATACGCAACTTGGTCAAGGTGAACTTGCGTATACCTCTATTTATTCATTCTTAGATGTTTGAGCTACAATTATTTGTTGTTGTCATGCTGTACTGTGATCTTTCATATGAGAGAGTTGCCTTCTGAACTAATTCCTTGAAACTACCCTGCATTTCATTACATCTGTAAACACAACTGTCATGCATTTTGTCACATCTGATATCTTTTCTGTAGATTCATCTAGTTACCATATACAAGTGAGTTGTTCTGCTACAAGTGGGTTGCCATCAAGCACAAGATATGCATCATGATGCCAATAGAGAGAGTGTGTATGTTTTAGGGGTGAGAAGGAGAGACAAGGGGAGATAGATATATAGATGGGGGGAAGAGGTAAGAAGAGAGAGGCAAAGACAGGGATGGAGGAAGAGATATGGATATGGAGAGGGAAATGTTAGAGAGAGAGAGAAGGGTAAGAGAGGGAGGGAGAGGGAGGGGAGGGGAGGGGAGGGGGAGAGTGTGTATGTTTAGGGGCTGAGATAGAGAGATAGAGAAGGAGAGACAATAAGAGATGGAGATATATATGGAGGAGGTAGAGACGTGCTTACACTGAAATCAATGCACACTATTAATCTAATTACTTTGAAATCGATGTACATCATACATCTTGTTGCATCAAATAAAAAATCAACATTTACACTACAATCAATGCATCTAGAGAAAACAATCAAATGGGATTAGAAATCAACATTGTTGAGTCACGGAAAGCGTATATAGTTACCATTAATCTCATCATAATTTTCCTTTATTCTTATCTTTTCTATATTGTAATGCATTAATATATTCAAGAATTGTGGTAAGAAATAAAGGAATTGTTTGCGGTTACAATTTAGCTAACTTTTACCCTTCTTATGTAGGAAAATGACAAAAGGGACAATTGTTGTTCCCTAACTAAGGATGTTATGAAACCAGCTCAAGAAAAGATAGAAAAGATAGATCAATGCCTTAGAATTTAGCCTCTTCGAGGGGGAAACCTCCTTTACATTACATAAATGAACAATTCTTGGATGATACAAATGACAAAACCTCCTTTCTATATATAGGAGTCTAAGGAGTCACAATATAATCCAGCCGACCTAACAATAATAATATAAAGCCACAAAAATAACAATAGAGGGATTCTATGGGGCACAAAAATAACAATATGGGGGTAATAGGGGCACAACAATATAAATAAGGGGTATAACTACAATAGTAATGAGGTAATCACTAGTATTATAGGGACCCAACATGCCCCTCTCCTTCAAAAAAGTGTTGTCCTCAACGCTTGAGTAGTTCTGGATACTTCTGCATAAAATTCTCATCCTCCCATGTGGAATCTTCAGCGGATAAGTTCTTCCACTTGATAAGATACTCTGAAATTGATCGATTTCGTAGCTGTCGAGTTCTTGTTTCTGTGACTGCTTCCGGTTCCAATATAATTTTTCCTTCTCGTCAAGTTCTGGCAATATTGTTTGAATTGGGAGCTTGTCACCTATAACCTTCTTTAAACATGAAACATGGAAAACTGGGTGCAATCGAGAAGCTGCAGGAAGCTCCAATTTGTATGCCATAGTACCAATCTTTTGCAACACCTTGTACGGACCATAATACTTTGGTGATAATTTATTATCCTTCTTAGCTTGCTTTAGGGACATTTTCTTATATGGTTGTAGCCGTAGGAATACCCAATCACCTACATCAAAACTTCTTTCACTGCATGTTGATCTGCCTGTTGTTTCATTCTATTTTGTGCCAACACGAGGTTATCCTTTAAGAGTTGGAGGACTTGTTGTTGATGTTCGATGTGATGTTCCACTGCTTGAACCTTAGAATTTTCTCTTAAATATGATGTGATGGATGGTGGTTGATACCCATAAAGTGCCATAAATGGGGTCATTTTTGTTGCTGTATGGAAGGAAGTGTTATACCACCATTCAGCCAGAGGCAACCATTTGACCCATTGTGTCTGTTTATCAGATACAAAGAAACGAAGATATCCTTACAAACATTTGTTTACTATCTCAGTTTGCCCATCAGATTGAGGATGATAAGATGAGCTATGAGCTAACTGAGTACCAAGACAAGAAAATAATTCTGTCCAAAATTTTCCAGTGAAAATGGGATCTCTGTCACTTACAATAATCTTTGGGTTTCCATGTAGCTTTTGAACTGTTTCCATAAATGCAGTAGAAACTGTACTGGCTTTAAATGGATGTGATAATGCACAAAAGTGTGCATACTTGGTAAGTCTGTCAACTACCACCATGATGACACTCTTTCCCCCAGACTTGGGTAAACCTGTGATAAAATCCATTGAAACCTCCTCCCAACGTTGGCTTGGAATGGATAAAGGTTGTAATAGACCTGGTGTCTTAATTGTTTCAACTTTATTTTGTTAGCAAACCAAACATTCCGCCACAAACTTTTGAATATCTGATTTAAGGCCATCCCAAAAAAATTCCTTCTTAACCCTGTGGTAAGTTTTTAAAAATCCTGAGTGCCCTCCTAAGGGAGAAGTGTGCAATTCCATAAGAATCTTTTGTTTTAGCTGGGAATTCTTACAGAGGTATAAGCGATCTTTGTACCATAACGAATCATTTTTCCAGCTAAATGTATCAGAGGTACTGGAATCTTGTTGTAGCTTTCGAATAAGTGCCCACACTTCTTCGTCATTCTTCCATTCCTCCCTTGCTTCGTTTATCCAATCTGGTTGGATAATAGAAATGGCACACAACAATGCTTCCACATCCTCATCCTTTCTTGAGAGTGCATCTGCCACCACATTTTGCTTCCCTTTTTTGTAGATGATTTCAAAGTCATAACCCAACATCTTTGTGACCCACTTTTGTTGCTCTTCAGAGGATAATCTTTGTTCTAAAAAGTATTTAAGGCTATCATGATCCGTTTTTACCTTGAAGTGTCTTCCCATTAGGTAGGGTCGCCATTTCTTAAGTGCATGGAGTATTGCCAACATTTCCTTCTCATAAATAGCTTTGCTTAAAAACTTTCCCTTGATTGGACGACTTTCAAAAGCAATGGGTCTTTCATCTTGCATTAGAACAACACCAATTCCATTTCCTGAAGCATCACATTCCACAATAAAGGTTTTTGTGAAGTCTGGTGTAGCTAAGACCGGTGCTTGGCACATTGCCTCTTTAAGATGTTCAAAGGCCTTTGTTGCTTCTGGAGTCCATGAAAATGAATCTTTCTTCAATAATGTTGTTAGAGGTGCTGCTATTCTCCCATAATTCTTAACAAACTTGCGATAATACCCTGTCAACCCAAGAAATCCTCGCAGATGCTTTATGGATGTGGGGATTTTCCATTCCTTAATGGCTTTAATTTTGCTAGGGTCTACCTTAACTCCTTCATGAGATACAATATGACCCAAATATTCCACCTCTTGGACTCCAAAGAAACATTTGGATCTTTTTGCATATAATTGTTTCTCCTCCAATAGTTGTAGCACCCTGTCAACATGTTCAACATGATCCTTCCAAGACTTGCTGTAGATTAGTATATCATCAAAAAATACTAACACAAATTTTCTAAGGAATGGTTTGAAAATTGAATTCATCAAACCTTGAAATGTTGAAGGTGCATTGGTAAGGCCAAAAGGCATGACCAAAAATTCATAATGACCCTCATGAGTTCTAAATGTTGTTTTGAGAATGTCTTCAATCTTCATTCTGATTTGATGATATCCTGAACGAAGATCCAACTTGGTGAAGTAAATTGATCCAGTAATTCATCAATAACAGGAATGGGGAACTTATCTTTAATAGTGAGCTTGTTGAGCTCCCTATAATTTGGACACATGCACCATGATCCATCCTTCTTGTGCACCAATACTACTGGAGCTGAGAAAGAACTTTGACTTGGTTGAATTATACCAGCCTCTAGCATTTCTGCAACCATACGTTCAATTTCACTTTTTTGGACATAGGGATATCTGTACGGCCTGATGTTTGGAGGAACACTTCCTGGAATCAGATGAATAGCATGATCATGATCACGCATAGGTGGGAGACCTTTGGGAGTCTCAAATACCTTGGAATGATTGTCCAGGACTTTTTGGAGATATGGAGAAATAGATGATTCCAATGTGGAAACATCTAGCGAACATAATTGTGCAATTACACCTCTTTGCTCCTTTTTTAGAAGCTTTGTCATGCCATTAGAGCTGATTATCTTTCCTGGTTTCCCTGCAAGACCCCTTAATTCAACTTCCTTTCCTTCCATAGAAAATTTGATGAAAATTTCTTGAAAATTAAAAGCTATTGTACCCAAGGATTGTAGCCATTGGACTCCTAGTACAACATCAGCACCTCCCATTGGAATGGAAAGCATTGGGCTAGTCAATACATATTCTCCCATGGATAGCTTGATATTATGGCACTCCAGAGCAATTTATTGTTCCTCCATTTGCAATCATCACTTGACACTCTGGTGCTGGATATAGGAAGCAATTCAATTCTTTTGCTACCCTACAATGAATAAAATTGTGGGTGCTTCCTGAATCAATCAACACTATTACCTTTTTCTTCTTGATTTGTCCTTCTATCTTGATGGTTTGAGGAGTGGTAATTCCCGCCAATGCATTACAAGATATGGTCGGATTTATTTGTTCTTCATCTAGGCTTTGTTCCTAGAGTATATCCTCTTCTTTTGACCTTTCTTGCTCCTTTTCTTCTTCCTCTTCACAATCTATGTAGAATAATTTCTTCTCAGCACACTTATGACCTTTTGTGTATTTGCTATCACAATTGTAACAAAGCCCTTTTGCTCTTTTTTCTTCCAATTGTTGTGGTGTCAACCTTGTAGGTTGTGGAAGACTAGGGGAAACAACACTTCCATCTTTATAGTTGTGAATGGTATGCTTCCTAGTTGCCATAATTTTGCTTTCCATTTTTCTTGCTAACCTGAATGCCTTCTCTAATGAATCAGGTTCCCAAAGGTGAACATCATGTTGGATATTATCCTTTAAAGACCCTATGAACACATCAATCATATGCTCCTCTGGAATATCTTTTACCCTTATGTTCAACTTTTGGAACTCCTCAATGTGCTCCATTATTGAACCCTATTGTTTGAGACTTATCAATTGGCTCAAAAAAGTGTTGCTTTTTGTATCCTCATAATGTGCTATCAATTCTTCCGTAAAAATTTCCCAAGTGATAAATTGTTTACGAGAACAAATCCATTGATACCATACAAACTGATTTGGTTCCAAATATATAGTTGCCATACATACCTTTTGTGCGTTTTGCACATTATTGAGATCGAAGAATTGCTCCATCTGTAATATCCATGTGGTGTGATCCCTGCCATCAAACTTCCTCGTATCGATTTTTAGAATATGGTGATTCTTCGATCCAACATTAGCATCTATGGAATCATGATTAGCATTTCTTTTGTTCTCATCATGAGTTTCCTTTACTACCTTTTCACCATTAGTAAGTATTTCTTGTAGAAAATTTGTCAAATATGTCTTCAAATCTGCCATGCCTATCTTCAAATTTGTGTTCAAATCTATCTTCAAATTGTCCATCTTAGCTTCCCTACCATTCATCTTAGCTTCCACGCCATTTATCTTAGCTTCTGTTAACTTTTGTGAGCGTGACATTTGTTGCACTTGTTCTTGTAATTTTGATATATCATGTAGAATTTCTTCCTCTTCTTCATGAGTCATGCTGGAGCTTTTAGGTTCCTTACTAGGTGTTTGAATTTTCTTTCCTTGGGGCATCAGTTACCGATAATAATGCTCTACTATGCCCTTTGAATTCCTTCAAAATAAATTTTCAAACCAAGCTTAAGCAAAAATTTAAAAAAATCTACACACCTTTTTTCACTTTGTAGGGGCTTGATATTGCCTCTGATGTATCTCTGTACTTTACAATCATCTAGTTCTGACTTTGTGAGCTGTAGTAGCTCTCTGTGTCCTCTTTCCAATGCCACCAGTTTGATCCAAATTGGATTCTCCAAGAAAGAGTTATGCACAATCTCCCAAGATGACCTAATTATAGACCTTTCCAGAAGAGCGAACTCGTATGAAGTGCCACATGTAAAATTTTCGATCTTTGGTTCTGAAAAAGATATACAAGAAACTAAAGTCTGTCCTCTTTCTGCACCTTCTTACGAAATTTCAATCTGATTCTGAGAGAGAAAGTTATGATGATTTTCCCTAGGTCACCTGTTTTGAATGTAATTCAGGAGTCTGCACAAAGACCAACTTCCTCAGATCATATCTCCACAAATATCATGCAAAAAGTTCTGAAATGTAGACCCAAGGTTCAACACGATTTCTTCTCAAATGGGTTTTTTTTTTACTTCTGAAACGTCACAGAAAAAAAGCTATAGTGAAAATGCCACGATGACCTGTTTGGAGCAGCGAAACCCTAGAATCCAAAGCTCTGATACCAAATGTTATGAAACCAGCTCAAGAAAAGATGGAAAAGATAGATCAACGCCTTAGAATTCAGCCTCTTCGAGGGGGCAACCTCCTTTACATTACATAAATGAACAATTCTTGGATGATACAAATGACAAAACCTCCTTTCTATATATAGGAGTCTAAGGAGTCACAATATAATCCAGCCGACCTAACAATAATAATATAAAGCCACAAAAATAACAATAGAGGGATTCTATGGGGCACAGAAATAACAATATGGGGGTAATAGGGGCACAACAATATAAATAAGGGGTATAAATACAATAGTAATGGGGTAATCACTAATATTATAGGGACCCAACAAAGGAACAACAAAAATCAAACATGCAAAGGAAGGAACGAGTCGGTTGTGGATATGGCTGAAAGCAAATCAGAGGGATCAGCACAGAATAGGAAAGATGTTAGAAATTAGGATTTACCATTTATATTTTACCCTTTCTTATTATAAAAGGAGACGATTGTAAGAAGAAGGGGGAATCTATGTTATTATTGGAATTGTAATTTTAATTACACTCTTGCTGTTGAGAAGAACACGAATATATTTTAATGCTCTTTAAGTTCAAGGATTAATACATAATTGAAGTTGTTGTTCCCTCGCATTATCTGAAGTAACTTAGTAGTGTCTACTGGCGGCTACGGGTTCGGACTCCGGTGGATTTAACTACTTTCTTTGTGTCATACATTTCCAATTCTCGCAAATGTGATTGGTTTGATAATTTTCCTGCTTTCTGTGATTTTATTTCCTTCGCTATTTGTTTCTTGTATTGACAATATATCTCTAGTTTATATGATTTACAACATTTTCATTTGATTCAATTTACCTTTATTACATATTGAGTTACTTAGATAAGTATTAAGATTGATTTAATCAACTATAAAGAGTTTGATTATCGCTATTGAACTCTTAGATTGATATCATTGCTATTAGTATTATTATGAAGATTGAGTTTGATTTAGATTAAAATCAGTTTTGAAGAGACGAGTTATTGTTACTGTACTCTCAACTAATGTTGTTACTACTTGAATTGCTGAAAGATTTGACTTCGTTAGAGGATTGAGTTTTCTTTTGCAATTGGGATTTATTAGATGCATCCGTTTACTCTTGTATTTAAAGATATATAATGCAATTTAGGAAACATTACTCTCTGAATTAATAGCAGCCACATACTATATACACTCTTGAAATAAGAGGACTTTCCCAGGTTGATAATTAATGTGGGATAAATAGAAGTTTTAAAAAGCACCTTTTAACAGTCAACATTTTGGTGCCATTGCCAAGGAGAGTGTAGCCATTTACAAAGAGTGATGTACATATGATAATCATTGTTGAGGAAGAATTGGGTATTGAAAATGGAAGGTAAGAACCTACGTAACGAGCAAGTAAAGTGCTTCCTCCTCCGCCTGCTTTTCAACATAATTATAGAAAACTGAAGTAGGTATTTGATGCTTGTCTGTTGAGAGAGAATTGGGTATTAAAAATAGAAGATAAGATCTTGCGTACAGAGCAAGTAAAATGCCTGCTCCCCCACCTGCTTTCTAGCAGAGTTTTTAAGAACTTAGGGTAGAGATAAACATTTGAATTGTTTGCATGAATGATTAAGAGGAAAAGACTTGAAAGCATTCCAATTCCACTACCCAAACTTGAAAAATCTAAGGGACCGGTGACCCTTGAACGATCAACTTTCATAGAAAACATCTTAAAGAAAGTTGAATCTCAGCCATCAGTAGGTCCTCAAACCATTGCTTCCAGACAACCTACTGTCTCCCTTCGGGCCATAGGCTCACCATCTGTAGCCTACGCTGAGGTCCACAGTAAAATGGAAGGAACTAAGTAGAGTTTTCAAGAAATTGAAAATTCGCACCCAATTCCCTCACAAGAAGGGAATTCTTGTAATATTCATGAAGGAGGAGGAGAAACAGGGGAAACAGAGGAACCAAGGTCCCCTTAGGTAGTAATTGAGCAAAGGACACCTAGTATCGCAGACCAAGGGAGTGCTGTTAAGGTTATTTCCACCCCTTCTAGACATCCTAGAGATAACTCTCCAGATCTAGAGATCCCAGAAGGGTATTGGCATATATTCGATCAAATGGCCAAAAATCCACAAGCACCCCAAACCTCTACATTGCAGTATCCCATCGTTGACACAGATGTCAACACACCCATGAAAACTATCCCTCTACAAAATATTCCCACCTTTCATGGACTCACATCAGAGGATGCAGATGCATTTTTGTTTGAATTTGATGTATTATGTCAGGGTTATGATTACACCACCAACCCCCAAAAACTAAAGTTGTTTCCCTCCACATTAAAAGGAGCATCCCAGCATTGGTTTATGGGGCTAGGTGGGGGAACCATAAATGATTGGGATCAAATGAAAATATTAGGACTATTGTAGATCTAGGGAATTGAAAGATGAAATATTCTAAATGGTAGCAAGACCCAATGAAACATTGGAAGAGTATGTGGAGCGCTTCCAATATAACATCCAAAGGTCTCCCTATGCAAATCTACCCTTTCATGATAATGTGCTAAAAACTACACTGATTAAGGGATGAAAGAACAATGGATAGAGACATTAAATATTATGGGTAAAGGTGATATATATCAAGAAGACTATGCTGATATTATTAAATTGTGTATCAGGTGCTCAAGAGGCAGTATGAGATTGAAACTAGCAGAATGTGATGTGACCACCAGGGACAACAAAATCTCTAGTGGAAGCATCATTCGTGCAGAAATCGGCAACCTGATGGAGGATTTAAAAACAGATATCTTGGGAACTTTGATGACGCAATTAGACATCATGCAAGCCAAGTAGAAGTAGGCTGAAGTAGAACAGAGCCTAGTGATATTTTCCCTGAGATGCAGGAAGAAGCACAGTAATAAAGAATGCCTGCTGGATATGGTACAAACCTGTGCCATATGTACTAAAGATCATGCCACAGAAAGTTTCCCATCGCTCCCAGGGTTAAAAGTGGTCTTCAAGGAGGCAGAGGAAGAAACATAGCCAATATACCTACTAAATTGGTGTCGCCAATGGCAAGCACGACAAACAGGTATGCCTACTGACCCATCTTCTTTCTTTCAGCCCTCGCATTATAATGCTCAACAATACACAAGAGCTACGTGGTAGAACTAGCCACCTTTTCCTAATTGGTCACATCAACCTTTCTCTATGCCACCTTGGTCCAACCAATCAAGTCAAAATAATAGTTGGCCAAATTTACCTTACTTCCCACCATTTTGGCAGAATAATACATATCCATCCCAATGGCCACCCTCCACTTCACAAAGCCAAAACTGGCAGTTCAACTAGCAAAGACCTACAAATCAGCCAGCAGGAACAATCCCCCTGTCCCAACCTACACTACCAACACCTTACACACTGCATCAGAACCATCAACCCAATCTACGACCATAACTCCTAGCCCAGCCCAACCCATATCCCAACAATAAGCACATCCAATCTGTACAAATTATTGAAGGACCGGAGCCAAAAACTGAGTTGAGGGAGTGTAATGAACTCAAATTAAGGTTTGGACAGATAATTGAATCAGAGGGGATAAAACACATACAAATAAAAGATCCATTGCTTCTAGAACAAACACCTCAAATGGAGAATATAGTTAAATAGAAAAGCCACGATCAAACTATTACATCTTCTCCACCATTCCTAGAGAGATTGATTATACCCCGCCCAATAGAATATCCTAATTTTGATGTTCTGGGAGAATTAAAAAATATTTGTGTAAAAATACCCCTCCTCTAGGCTATTCAGGACATTCCCATTTATGCAAAAAATATTAAGGAATTATGTACTAAAAAGCATAAGAGGAAAATAAAAAAAACCCCAACTATCCATGTAGTTGGTACTTTGTCTGATTTATTATTAGGCATAGAAACACCAGTGAAATATGAGGACCTAGGAAACCCTATAGTCACGGTACAAATAAATGGATGCTCCTTCCCCAATGCATTAATTGATTTAGAAGCAGCCATCAATATACTCACAACAAAAACCTGTCAAAGACTTGGCATTAGTGCCTTGGATCCAACTACAAACCTACTGGAACTTGCTGACCGATCAATTGTCAAACTAGAAGGGACACTATAGGATGTAATGGCATCTGTAGATTCTTAGGAATACCCGCCAGATTTCCTAATTATCAATCGTAGAAACTGGCTAGATGGACATCCCCTAATTCTAGAAAGACCTTGGCTAGCAACCGCAGATGCTTACATAAGTTGTCGAATAGGCAGCATGACTATAGCAAGAGGAAGTAATGTGAAGAATCTAGCTTTGTATCCTCCAGTTCAGCCAAGCCTAACAATAATAAAAACTAGAAAGCAACCTGTATCATATTTAACCAAAAACATTCGATCACCTCTAACCATAGAAGATGCTCTCGAATTTAAGGATAAAACTGAAGATGACATCATTAACACTTACATTAACCAACTAGATGCCATATCCAATCTAAAATGTCACATGATTGAAGCAGCCCTGGATAACGAAATGGAAGAAGATCCCTTAAAAGATATTATTGACCAGACAATACCAAAAACTATTGTTTATAATAACAAAACCATTGAAATTAAACTAGGGAAAGTCCTAAATATCAACAAAAACCTGACTGACGACCTAGAGCAGAGGCTTGTTCAACTCCTTAGAAAATATAAAGAGGCTTTCACTTTGGATTACCCAGACATGAAAGGGATTGATCCTTAATTATGCATGCACCACATCTATATAGATAAAGATGCGAGGCCCATTCAACAACCCCAATGGAGGTTAAATCCTCACCTTAAAAATGTTGTTAAAGATGAACTACAAAAACTATTAGATTTAAATTTCGTCTATCCTATATCTGATAGCAAATGGATTTATCCATTAGTTGTGGTGCCTAAAAATAATGGAAAGTGGCGTATATGGGTCGATTATAGAGAGCTTAATAAAGAAACCCAAAAAGACCATTTTCCACTCCCGTTCATTGACCATATCTTGGACACATTGGTAGGCAAAAAATTCTTCTCTTTATTAGATGGCTTCAGCAGCTACAATCAAATCCAAATCGCCCCTGAAGACCAGGATAAGACTACCTTCACCTGCCCCTGGGGGACATTATCTTATAGGGTCTTACCTTTTGGACTGTGCAATGCACCTGCCACATTCCAGAGGTCGATATTCAACATTTTTTTGGACTTGATAAATGAAGGACTCGAGGTGTACATGGATGAATTTACACCCTATGGAGAAGACTTTGAGTCGGCATTACAAATGCTAGAGAAAATTCTGCAAAGATGCATTGCTACCAGGCTCTATTTAAGCCATGAAAAATGCCACATGTTGATGACAACCTCATCTTGGGCCACTACATCTCAGTAGTTGGAATCCAGGTAGATCGAGCAAAAATTCAGATAATTCTCTTAATACTTACCCCTCCACACAAACTGAGGTACGTAGTTTTTTGGGTTTTTCTGGATATTATAGAAGATTTATAAAGAATTTGTCCCAAATTGTTACACCGTTATATGCATTAATAGGAAATATCGATTTCATATGGACTGAAAAATGTGACATTGCTTTTGAAGATTTAAAATGGCTAGTATCAACAACCCTAGTATTACGAGGCCCAAACTGGGATTTTCCATTTCAGATCTCATCTGATGCATCAGATACGACCACTGGATCAGTTCTTGGCCAGGAGGAAGATAAGAAACCATATGCAATATACTACATCAGAAAAAATCTATCTCCTGTTGAATTGAATTACATTGTGACCGAAAAAGAATTTCTAGTTGTAATCTATGCTATTAACAAATTCAGACATTATATAATAGGATACCCCGTGGTTTTGTATACTGATCAGTCTCCTATTAAATATCTAGCTAATAAACTTGTTAAAAATGGGAGAGTGATACTATGGTTGATCCTTTTGCAGGAATTCGACATAACAATCAAGGATCGACCAGGAAAAGAAAATCTAGTGGCAGACTTCCTCTCACGTATACCAAAGACAGACAACTCAACAGCGATAGAAGACTAGTTCCATGATGAGCACTTATTTGCTGTAACCGTGAAAAAATTGTGGTACGCGGATGTTGCGCACTACCTCATAGTAGGAAAATTACCCAAGCACCTGACGGCCAGTGAAAGAAAACAAATAGTACAATGTAACACTCGGTTCTCATGGATCAAAGGCTACCTCTTTCACACGGGAGCCGATATGCATATCCGAAGGTGTGTCAGGGAAGATGAAATCTTTGACATCCTAAAAGCTTGCCACGATGGACCTTGTAGTGGGCATTTTGCAGGCCGCGGGACTGGTCACAAATTCCTACAAATAGGCTATTATTGGCCCACGATTTTTAAGGACGCCAAGAAGTTTGTCCATGCATGCGATAGCTGCCAAAGAATGGGCTGCCCTAGACAGTTTGACGAGATGCCCCTGCATCCATAGTTAGTCATTGAACCTTTTGAACGATGGGCATTAGATTTTATTGGCCCAATAAACCCATCATCTAATCAAAAGACATATATACTGGTTGCAACAGAATATGTGACGAAATGGGTGGAGGCAAAAGCATTACCATGGGCAACAGAGGACTCAGTAATCCACTTTCTTTTCCGGATTTTTATGTGGTATGGCTTGCCTAGAGAAATAATCACGGATGGAGGGCCACAATTTGTAGGCCATAAAATGGCTGCAACATTAAAAAATCATCTTGTCATGCACATAATCACATCTCCATACCACCTGTAGGCAAATGGCCAGGTAGAAAGTACCAATAAGGTAATTGAGGCTATATTAACAAAGATAGTTGCATCACATAGACATGACTGGGCTACCTGATTTCCAGAAGCCCTATGGGCATATCGCACGACATGGAGAAACACCACAGGATACTCCCCATATCAGTTAGTGTTTGGCAAAGAACCTATCTTCCCAATAGAATTTGAAATTCGGACATTGAGGATAGCTGAAGAAGTAGGATTGGATCTAAATGAAGCATAGATTAACAGGCTATATCAAATCAATGAATTGGATGAAATCTACCTATTAGCTCTTCAGCATACTGCACTGATCCAAAAACAAAGAGCGAAATGGCATGATTCCCTCATCAAGAAGAAGATATTCCATGAAGGTGATTAGTCACTTTTGTACGATTCTAGGTTCCAGGATTTCCCGAGCAAACTCCAGACTAGATGGTTAGGTCCCTATGAGATAAAAGAGGTGCACGATAATGACACCCTTACTTAACCACCATCGATGGGTTCAGTTATTCTTTCAAAGCAAATGGACATAGAGTGCGCCCTACCATAAACCGCTTACAAGGGAGTCCTTTCGCCAGCACATACGTGAAGATCCCACAATACAAATTCTAGCTAAGGAGGGCAACCCTCCCACAACACCAGTCCAATGAAGAATTTATTCTTTTGAAATCTGTACATAAATTTACCTCTCTATTTTCTTTCTATTTGATTGGATTCTCTTGAATAATAGATTGTACATTAGTTTTTTTTTCTATTTTTTTGTTCCTTCTAGGGAACAACAATTTTTGTGTGAATATTGATTTGTTGTTCCTTGAATTTTTGTGTGAATATTGATTTGTTGTTCCTTACAAGGAACAACTGTTGTTCCCTACAGGGAACAACAATTTCTGTGTGCATTTTGCTTTGTTGTTCCCTATAGGGAACAACAATTTTTGTGTATATTTCACTTTGTTGTTCCCTATAGGGAACAACTACAGTTCCCTACAGGGAACAACAATTTTCATGCAAGTTTGTCCTGCTATTTCCTCTCAGGAACAGCTGTTGTTCCCTCTAAGGAACAACTGTTGTTCCCTCTAAGGAGCAACTGCTATTCCCTCTAAGGAACAATAGTTTTAGCATGCATTTTTCTTACTGTTCCCTACAAGGAACAACTGCTCTTCCCTCTAAGGAACAATTGTTGTTCCCTACAGGGAACACCTATTTCCGTGTGTATTTTGCCTTGTTGTTCCTTACAGGGAACAATTGTTATTCCCTATAGGGAACAACACTTTCCGCGTGCGTTTTATTGTTGTTCCCTACAGGGAACAACTGATGTTCCCTATTGGGAACAACAATTTTCGTATGCATTACCTTTCTTGTTCCTTACATGGAACAATTGTTGTTCCCTATAAGGAACAACACTTTTGCGTATGCATCCTTTTTCTATTCCCTACAAGGAACAACATTATTTTGTGTAGGCTTTTCTTGCTGTCCCTTACAGAGAACAATTTCTATTCCCTATAAGGAACAACACATTTGTTTGTGATTTTTTTTTGCTATCCCTTACAGAGAACAGCTGTTGTTCCCTATAAGGAACAACACTTTTTGTGTGAAGTTTTATTTTGTTGTTTCTTTTAGGAAACAACACTTTGAGTATTTTTTTTGTGAGAATACCCTTTATTTCCTTTGCATGACCATCCCCGCTCACTCTTTATGGTCCTCTCTATGGCACAAGTGTAAAAATACATAGGTAAGGATAAAAAATATGGAGTTTCCTGGAACAGGCTAATATATTGAGTATTATCATCTTTAACAAGACTTCTTTGTATTGATCAAAAGAGAAGGGACACAACCATCTATATCACTTCAGTGTCCCCATTTCCACTATAAATTAAATTGATTGATTATATATACCATGTTGGTTCTCCTCTAACCCCTATAACTCTCTCTGTTCATTATCATTAATAAGGTTAAGCGCATACTTTTTTATCCATTGATATGTTCAAACTTCTTCCACCATCCCTACTCTTAAGGAGTGCCGATCCACCCTCTATATATAAATAGGAAGTGCTATTAACAAAAAAAGAAAAAAGAAAAATATACATACATTTACTAATAATTGTATGATTTTTATCCATAGATGGAGGATTAGGGGTCTCATCATGAGCCAACCTACCATGATCATAATGAAGTAGTGAAGTGGCATTCCCACTATTCCCACCACACTAGGATATGATGCAATGTATATACCAAGAAATAAAGTCCTTGGAATAGGAGGTCTCATTACGAGTCGACCTGCCCATCTTTCGCTACTTCCCAGTGAATGGCAATGTGTTCATCTGGTTACCATGCCAGCACATTGGTCTCTACTCTAGATATAATAATTAACTTAGGCACTTATACATAGAGGACCATGGTTCCAAAGGGTTAGAAAGCAACTCTGTCAAGGCTATAGACGCCTGCAGACAACAGAAGCTCTGCTGATGGTATTGAAGTTGTATTTTTTACATCAATAGTTACTATAATGCCCTATTCTTTTATCTTTAGTACAGAGAGATTATATTCCAAACCTACTTTGGACCTTTATGCATGCGATATCTTTTAAAAAAATCAATCATAATAGTTTTAAGTGGAATAATGGTGGTAAAGTCTTATTCCCTGCATTAGTTGTCCTTTTTCCTTTTCGTATCTGTTGGATACCTATAGTAATAGGTTTCATATTTCATGATTGATTATTGAAAATCCAAATATGCTCTGCTTTGTTACTACAAAGATCCCATATTTCCAGGAAATCAGAGGTGTAGGAAATACTTCAAATATTGAGGACCTTATTACAAATTTTGTGGATGATTCAACAGTTCAAGCTGGATCATGCCATGTTTCAATTTTGAGTTATAGAATAGAGAAAGAAGTCTGTCCAAACAGCTTAATCTTGGCAGATGAGTAGTTCAGGTAGAGAAACAAAGGTTCCCAAAAGCCTAATCTGGGACCTTGGAAGAGATAAGGGTAGAAGCAGATAGAGTAAAAAATGAAAAAAGCCAAAGAAAAGAAAAGGCAATTGAGGGTTGCAAGTCTAAGTGCCCCTCCAAGAAGAAACTAAAAAATGTTAGGTGAAATAGTTGGGTAGGCAGTTGTGGTTGCAGAAAGGACATGTTCACCATTACATAGTTGTCAAAGATATTTTGCCAAGGCAATGGACATATCAGCAAAAAAGGTGGTGAATTTCATGGATTCACAGCAGAGAGCATCACTAACTTCACTTTTTCCCCTCTACTCCATCATTAACATCCCCTTTCTCAAAGATTCCCCTCCTTCACTTTACTAACTCCTAAATCTACTATTTAACTCCCTTATTCTACCCCTTGCCCTAATAGTAATAACACTAAGGTGTATAAAGCCCTAAATGTTATATATTCCCTCCCCTAGGCATAATAGCCGAGAAATCTGCAAAAAGGGATCATAGTGGCATCTGGCCACCATGGTGAACCTATCTCCGATACTCTCCCTTTGCTGCAGATCATTTCCCCTCAAAAAATACCTTTGCATGGGTAAAAACCCCTCTCTAAACCCCTCTAGCCCACAAACCCTCCGCAAACCTTATAAAAGGCAAAATTCCGCCTTCAGCACGCCCCCAAATGCAAGCGCGGGTGGTCAGAAGTTGAAACATTTGAAAACCATGTCAAAAAAACCCGCACACAGTTAATATTTCCGCCGCCCTATCCGCCGTACACCTTACACCTCCGCCAGCCGTCGGATCAAGCCTTCCAGATCCGACGGCCCACAACAATATCGGAGCGCTATCCACGTCCGCGCGTTAACTCCCGAGAACATGACGTTGCGCCTCGTCACTCCTCCGCCACGCGTCGCCCGATGGACCATCTCGGAGCTCCCTCTGACACCCTGGGCGCCGTACTCTAACCGCCCCGAGAAACCGTGACGGTTAGAGCCTTAACCATGACCGTCACGGTTTCACCTCCGCCCGTCCCCGTTGACCTGTCTGCCACGTCTCGTACCCGCCTCCACCACGCGTCCAGCTCACCGCTGACTGGACTGCCACCTCACCCCCGTTGACCTGTCGTCTTCCGCCACGTCCTCCCCGATGACGTCAGCTGACGTCACATCACCGTGACCCACCAATGACGTCATGCTGACGTCATCGTAAAAAAGCGCCAAATGGGTAAAAATCTCATATTAACCAAATTTCACGCGTTTTTTCACCATTTCATCGTTTTGTCTGCTGAACACTCTGCTTAACCGTTTCCCCCCGAATTTTCGCCAACCGGTCAATTCAACCAAGGCGACCACTCCAGCAACTGCAGTACGCCTTATCATCACCTCTGCACGTCAAATTACAGGTATTTACCCTGCACTGCCCTCCATACGACCTGCATTTTGCTCTATACTGCTCACAGGCATAATAAGACCGTGAAACAGATTTTTTCACCGCTAGAACCGGGTTATACCTCCACCATTGTCGCTGTGAAGTCCAAAAACTCCCTGCAGAGTTGTAACAAACCGCAATTCATCTGAAAATCCCTCGTCCTGCGTTTTCTCGGCTAATGCCCCACTGAATACCTCTGAATTACTACCAGGAGCTAAATTGGGCCCCAAAAGAGTCTCTGTAACCAATTACCAGCAGTATTTCAATTTCGAGCTGGTAAATTCCCCTCTGACAGTTCAGAAAATCAAGTTTTTACCACAGAGGGCAATCTGCAGTCTGTCTTTGCCAACTCACTTGTCAAATTGCATTAGTTTATCCCTTCACAAGCTATGGAGACTCCCATTGCTCTCAATATTAAGCCTATCAATGCCCCCCACCAAGAATTAGCATGGAAGCCCCTGGGAGACATGGATTACCAGATGTTGGACTGGTTTCCTATGGGAACTAAGTATAATATCCAGATGTTAAATGAACTGAGAGCCCAGCACATGAGTGGAGCAGATATCCTGGGAATTTGGGAATCAAATTTGCCCATATACAACCTTCCCCAAGTTAATCCCATGCCAGAGCTTATCTACAGTTGCCAAGAACGCTATGACCCCAGCCAAAGGGCAGTCATTAGCCCCACAGGCCTAGTTCTGTTTCAGATCACTCCAGAGAGTATAAATCAGATGCTGCATTTCCATACAGCCAAGAAATTGACCCCTCTTTCCATGCAAGATTTGATAAAGAGAGGAAATAACCTGTCTAATGACCAGATTGTGAAGATTAACCAGCTATTTGTCACACCTAGCTCTGAAGCAGTCAGAACCCCTCCCATTGGGTACCAATACCTGAATGAGTTGGGCAGGATGATGGTGGACTTGATTGGATATGTCCTGGGATTCAGAGGACTGGAAGATGTAGATGACAGCATATTGGCCATGCTGTCCATATTTGCCCCGGGTAAGCCTCCAGCTATCCACTATGATTATGCAACTTATATAGCTGAGAAGATTCATGACCAGTTCATGAATTTGAAGAGGGAGAGGCTGTTCAGATACACCTCCTACATATACCATCTGTTCTTGTTCAACCAGCCAGCTACCTTCTCTGTCCCTTTGAGGCCACTCAACGCCCAAGGAACCCCAAGATCAGTTGTTTTTTGGACCCCTGTGTTCCATTGTACCTCAGTATCACCTTATACATACTGTGAGTTTATTGATTTATTTGTCCATCCAGCCCTAACAGTGCTGCAAGGTGCCCTTCCTCCTAGACTGACCGATGACATGAAGAGAATTCTTCATTTGAACAAACTTTACAACATCGGCAACTGGTACTTCTACCAGAATCACACAGTCATTAGGGTGTATGGATGTGAATTAAATCCATTTAGGCTGCCAAGGTACGTTCCCATGAGACTGTTTGCCTTAGAATATTTCAGGCAATTTGGGAACTCAGATTACCTACACTTTCAGAGTAGAAACAAGAAATCACAGTTGAAAGTGAGAAATCAGCTAGGTCCCTTCTTATACAACAGGAAGGAGGAAGGCTGGAAAGAGGCAGACAGGATCCTGGAAGGACTCCAGTTGAAAACTAGTTTTGAGTGGATTCCATATGACCCTAACCACTCTATTTCCCTCAGGAGGATCAGGTATAAGTTAGGCAACTATGCACATGCAAGATTACCTGAAATTGAAAAATATGCAAATGCACCAGATTGGGAAGAGGGCACATTAGTAGAGCAAATGACTAATGAGGAAATACTTGAGCAAGAGGCTAGAAATGTCCAAAAACAAGCTGACTTGGAAACTTGTGGACAGGTGCCTATTTCCTACAGGAGGCGAGTTGGGGCAGCCACCACAACACCAGCAACACAACAGCGAACTGCCGAGCAGACAACCCAAGCAGCAAGCAAGGACAAAGGCAAACAGGTGGAACAACCACCTATATTAACAGAAGAACAGGTTGACACCTTGCTACAGCAGCAAGAAGAAATGGAAGAACGGGAGTTGGGGCAGCAACAAGATAAACCACAAACTAGTGGGCAGCAGCCATTACAGCAAAATAAAGAGACAGATTTGCCCGGTCCTACAGAACAGCAGCCCCAAACAGAGTTGTCTCCAAGAACAGACATCAATGTGGACAACTCAGTCCTCCAAACACCTCAGAAGGAGGACTTAACCAGAAAGAGAGAGAGAGAGACTCCCCAGACTTCATCCTTTATCAGAGGAGAGAAGAGACAGAGATTGAATGACTCCCAAGAGGAGGACATAGCAGTAAGGCAGGCCATGGGCATGGGCCCACCCAGTGGAGAACTCTCGGCCAGCTCATCTCAAAGAGGACCAGATATGACAATGGGAGGAGAGGTCAGCTCTTCTGGCCAGCATAGAGAGGGGCACTCAAGTATAAAGCAGCAGTTCATAGAAATCAAGAGAAGGAGTGATCCCATAAAAGTGCAACTCTATGATCACTTGTTAAAACTAGCTCCCAGCAACCAGCAGAGACTAATGGCTGCTTTTGATGTGAGTGAGGGCAAAATGATAATGAGCCATTTCATGCCCACAACTCTACATCCTCAGTCCACCTCAGACTATTTGAGAACAAATATGGAAGTTCTGGCTAAGGACATTCACCCCATGGATAAGATAGAGTTACACAAGCAAACGGGTGAAATGGTGTATGCCTCCCTGGCAGATGAGACACTGGAAAATTACAAGTTAAAGAGCAGCCTAGACAATACATCATCCCAGCTAGAATTGGAACGAGCATCCTCACAAGCCAAGGACAACAGGATCAAATCCTTGGAGGAGGTAATCATAGAGATAGGACATGATCCCAAGGATGTCAAAGGCATCCAAGAACTGCTGAAGATAAGGGATGCAGACATGGCAGCCCTAAGAAAGAAAATCAAACTCCCGGCCACCATCCATCCACAAACAGATGAAGTTGCCCAGCAACGGCAAGAAAAAGATACCACAGACCTGCTGGTATCCTTATACAAAGAGCTGGTCAGGACTCAAGACCAGCTAGGACAAACTGAAGCTGCAAAGGCAGCACTACAGGAAGCACTGAAGCAAAGAGAAGAGGGCCAACCCTCCCAGCCTCCTCCTGTGATAATAAATCTTGAGGAAGTCCCTCCAAAGACTGCTCCTCCTCCTCAGCAAACAGAAGCTACAGCACCAACTACAGCGCCATCCACAGCAGCAACAACTACAACATCAGAACAGGCTGCTAGTCTAGACATGCAAAAGCTGCAAGCAGAGATCCGAGCTATGGAAGCTCAAATGAAAGAGCTGGATGGGCTCAAACAGAACTTGGCTAATGTTAATGAGAAATTTGATAAAAGCAAGCAAAATGAGGCAGCCAAGGAGAGAGAGGTGAAAACCCTTAAGAGAAGGATTGCCGAGCTGGAAAAAGAGCTTGCATTGGAAAAGGTAACTGCTCAGATGAAAGCAGTATTATGGAGCAACATTGGAAGATCCATTGCCAATCAGTGGCAATATGTTGAGACTATGGATGAGCAAATGGTGCTCATCACCAAAGCAAACAAGGAGATACAGAGAGCCAGGGCAAGCCTTGGACACATGCCAGAAGCAGCTACCAGGATGATCAATATCCTGAATTACAAGACCAGCACTCAATTGGCTACCATGGGAATCAACAACAGGACAGAAACAATTGCCATAGCCAAGAGAGTTGTTACATTGAGAAACTTGGTTGGGACCCTGGAGAGGAGAACACAGGACATGCAGACAGAAATTAACAAATTCCTGGAGAAATTTGTAACACTGCAGAACAGAGGCCTCCCCAACATTTTGAGCAGCGTGGGAAGACTGCTCACCCTGGACAACTATAACAAGAGAATTGATGCCCATGCAGTAGCGGAGATTGCAAAACCTCCCAGTACTTCAGCAGACACAGGGCCAGCCACAGGGCAAATGGTGTATGACAGGGTGGAAAACCTGTTTTTTCTCATGAATGAGATGGAGCATCTGTTTGATACACCACCCAATTTCTTCAAATTCACAGAAGCAGATGAGACTCTAGGCGCAATTTTGGCACATCAACTGCCCACACAGGATGTCTGGAGGCATTTGACCCAGACAATTTTGACAGGCCAGAACCAATAGCGCAGAAGGAAAAAGGCAGACATGCGCAGTGGCAATTTTGGGAATTAAAATTACAGAAAAAGCAGAGGCTGAGCCAACTCAGCCAGACCAGTCACTCACCACCAGCAGCAGTCAAAGTCACAGCTGACAGGTCCGAGACATAGTGTACCAGCCTACAGTCGGGTTTTCTATGCATTAACTCCAAATATTCAGACCGACTTAGCTATTCTTATAAAGCTAAATATCTTCTGACAGAGCATTAAAATGCCTGTACTGTGTATTAAATGTGTAATAAGTTTTTGACATAATATCTTAAAGAGTTGGTGAGAATGTAAAGACTGAGATAACGCAGAACTCAGATATTTCTGTAGACCACCGCTAGTATATATACACCCTTCACAGATGCTGAAGGGGTTGCTGGAATTTTCTCTTGGAAAACTTCCGTCTGCTGTAATATTTCAGAGAATTAATACAAAGGAGGAATGGAACTTCCAGAAGTTTGGTGCATTTGATGTCTTGTGGTGAAGGAGGCATGTTACAGGATTCCATGGGTGTTGCATAAAACTATAAGTATTCACAAATCTCTTTGTCATGTGTTTTGAGTCTTTTGTTCTCTTTGTTGTTCTAATGTTTTACACTTGATAGCAAGGTGAAAGGATAGTACCAGGATTTAACCATGTTTACCCTGGACTCAAACTGAGCTATTATATATGTTTTCCTCATATACAGTGAAAGAATTGTAATTCTTAGTTGCTGCAATTCGAAACTGTATTTTTATTGTAACAGTCATTTTCAGGGATTCAACTACTGCCCCTGTGACCTCTGTTTTCTCTTGTCTCCTGTCATTACCTAAAAAACATGTTTTAATGAAGCACTCAAAAGGCCCTGTACGTTCCATCCTTCATCTTACAGTTTCAAACACACCAAGCCACAGACTCCATTGCCCAATGATATTCAACATATCTGAAAACTACATCACTAAAGTCTAAGGGAATTACATCAACCGAAACACAAACATAACCTGTACTCAATACCTAGCCTAAAACACCATCACTGTAGATATAAATCATAAAGAGAGAGCCCTCTCTGATTACTGTTTGGCTAGAAACAGTGATTAAAAGATTGGTTAGTGGTTACCCCGGCCGTATTCCCTAGGGAGTCATAGGGAACAACCTGGGTGTTAACAGTATCAACTCACGACATCTTATCATTTATTGATAATTCTCGTTATATGCATTGATTTCATCACTCCAATATCCTTTATGATCCTTTCATTAATATGCATACCTTGCCACTTTCATCACCCCTGTACTTCGCTGCCAACGCGTTATCCCTTCACTCATTCGGTCGTAGGCGACCTATTATTTCAAAGGGGAGAGGAGCTCCAGTGTACTTATGCATGTGTTGTCAGCTCTTTATTTGATTTTTCATGGAAATATGACCTTCAATGATCATAGAGCATGTGGTATTATAATAACCCCTAATAACGGCATTGATGTTTATAAAGTATTACCCCATAAAGCTATCACAACCATTTGTTGTTCCATCACTCGACTCTGTTTGTTGTTGTGCTATCTCTAATACACGAACTATTTGTAGAATTTAGGTAGTATGGGAGGAAGAAAAGTGTGCAGAGAACCACTAATACTGATTGTTTCTGATGCAGCCAGAGAAATTTTAGCTTGAGCTTGGTGGATAGCATACTTTACGCGATTTCAACCACTCAATGAGGAAATTGCCATTGAATTCCTACAAAATCTATAGAATGGACAATCCATGGTAAGGGGCAGGAAAATCACAGTATTAGATGCTGTGATAACAAAAGTATTCGGGTTACCAGTAGAAGGACCCGTATGGGCTAATAAAATATTGAAGTTGCATGATGTTATCGAAGCCTTTAAGGATGAAGGACATGAGCTGATCATCAAAGACAAAGGCCTTTGGCCATCATCCCTTGGAGAGCCATGGGGAGAACTAGCAAGAATCATCCAGAATTACATCACATGCGACGGGTGTAAAGATGTGGTAAGGCCACATCAACTCAAACTCTTAGCAGTTCTGAAACAAAAGTGCTCTGTAAATTTGCTTGCATTATTGAATTTTCTACTACATGACACTGCTGAAAGGATAAGACGGTTCCAACATACAGAAACCGTAGTAAGCCACCACTGCTTGATCAGACTGATAGTTAGCTATAACCTCGCCTAGCAACAATCAAGCTGGGTGGAACTAATATTTGCTATTGAAGGAGGTTTAGCTTTGCTTGCACCTAACCCTGTTTTGAAAAGGAAGAGGACTGCCCTTTCAAGGGACATACCCCAAAATCATAGATGATCCCCAAGGCTGAGTTTAAGAATAGGAGTGGCCGAGAATCCTCAAGGTAGTGCCACTCAACCCATACAATTGTCTAGCCCAGGAAGTGAACAACACTTGCAGATAGAAGGCCAGGGTAACCTTGAATCAAACCATGAGGAAGAAACAGGGTGTTCTGGAGATGAACCAAGAAATGAATTGGAACTTCCCTCATGACCAAGCACGAGTCCCCAAGGTGATTTATTGCAGGATATCAAATTGGCCCAGATCCTGGCCAATGTGAATGATTTCATACAGCCTGAAAGACCGCTCAATTTTATTTTTGGAGCAACCCAATCTTTAGATAACTCTGGCCATGATAGAATTATATCAGAAAATGTAAGTCGTGAAGTAGAAATAGGGGCAGAGGTCATTCAAGAAGAGGTGAGCCAACCTGGTGACATGCCTCCAGGATAACACAGCTAGGTAGGCCTAAGAACGGATAATATAGTCGAAACAGAAGAAGTAGAAATAAACCAGGAAAACGATTACCAATCTGGAGACATGATCTTGTTAGAACACAATGAGGATGAGTAGCCAGGCTCTTTAGAAGTAGAAACTATTGACAGAATAGTTGCTCCTCTGAAAAAGTATAGAGGTAAAATGAAGAATCTTAAGAAAGAACAACAGAAGCTTCGAAAAACTGTAAAAAGGCTTAGAAGAAAAATAAAGGAAATCACAGTGGGAAAGGTCCCAAACAAAACCCTGGAGGCAGTAAACGTGGTAGTTCAGACTGAATTTCACGAAGGTAAGGCTACAAGGACTCAAACTGAGCCCATACTCACTTAACCTATTAAGGAACAACATGAAATTCTAGTAGAAGTAGCTACCCAGACAGAGGCTGTATCTTTCTACAATTTAGCTACTCAGATAGAGGTGGTACCCTCCTATAGCATGGCTACCCAGATGGAGGTTTGGACCTCCCATAATAAAGAAACACAGACAATAGGCATCCCTTCTCATAGCAGAAGTACTCAGACAACCATTCAAGCCAAAGAAGTCATGACATGAAATGATCCCACTATAGTGAATCTTCAAGAAGAATTAGCATAGGCTCAACTTGCCTTAGAACAACTTGAACAAGAAACTGTCTCCTAGCATAAATACCAAGAATTGCAGAGGCAACTTCAGGACATGAACACAGCAGAGAGTGAGACTTTTGACAAATGCCAAAAGGCAGAAGAGAAATTAGAGAAAACCAAGCTTAGACTAGATAGGGTCATAAGTCAAACAGACACTATCTGCTTGCTATACACAAATGTCTTGGCATGCAGATCCCCTACCAATAATTATTCATTGTTTTTGCTAGAAATATTCTATTGAAAATCAAAGCTATGAGAGTTGGAAAACCAATCGAATTAAAAACAATTGAAGATTTTATAAATTGTTTCAAATAGCATGGGGTAAAAGTTCAAAGTTTTCTTTGTGAATTTTACCTACACAATTTTGTATTAGAGGAAGAGGTGGAAAAGAACCCCAACCCTTTTGTGGGAGATGTTTGATTCCAAGCCTTTATCTTGTTTGCAGTCAATCAGATTAAATTATTCAAAGCTCATAACAAATTCCAATGGCAAGAGCATGGATTTGACCTTTGGGTAAGAAGTGAACCCAAGCACCCTTTGCAAATGCTTTCCAATCACAAGAGTTTGATGACAAGGGAAGGGGTGATTAAAATTTTAGGGCCTATTTAGAAAGAGATTGTATAGAAGGGAGTAGAATACTTCCTCTCCATTCAAGAAATCTCTTTGGCTGCAGCCAAGCTCAGGTGAACAGTGTCCACTAGTAGTGTAAAATATAGAGAGCCATTTAATTACAAAAATTTTAAACTAGCTATAGACCATTACGTCACATATAGAAATCTCATTTTGAGAGAAGGGTTTTATTGGCTAGGATGTCAGTTCCATAGCCCCATCATTTGGGATCCTGCTGAAGGTTATCGGGCTATATACGAGTTGCTTGAAGGACATACAGGGCCCATCTTTCAGCTCTTGGCCCAAAATGATGGTTGTAGACCACTTTAGGATGTTCCTTCTCTAGCCTACTCTTTAACTGCTCTGCATACAAATTACTTGCTTTTCATGAGGCCATGAAATAGGGTAAGCAAGGGAGTATGTTGAGTAACAGAAAGGGTATGTAGTTACCACTAATCTCATCATCCTTTTCCTTTATTCTTATCTTTTCTATATTGTAATGCATTAATATATTGAGGAATTATGGTAAGAAATGAAGGAATTGTTTGCAATTACGATTTAGCTAACTTTTACCCTTCTTATGTAGGAAAACAACAAAAGGAACAATTGTTGTTCCCTAACTAAGGAACAACAAAAATCAGACAAGAAAAGGATGGAATGAGTCAGTTGTGAATATGGATGAGAGTGAATTAGAGGGATTAGTGCGAAATAGGAAAGATGTCAGAACTTAGAATTTACCATTTATCTTTTACCCTTTCTGATTATAAAAGGAGACAATTGTAAGAAGAAGGGGGAATCTCTGTTATTATTGGAATTGTAATTTTAATTACAGAATCTTGCTATTGAGAAGAACACGAATATATTGTAATGCTCTTTAAGTTCGAGGATTAATACATAATTGAAGTTGCTGTTCCCTCACGTTATCTGAAGTAACTTAGCCGTGTTCGCTGGCGGCAAAGGGCCTAGCCTCTGGTGGATTTAACTGCTTTCTTTGTGTCATACATTTATAATTCTCATAAATGTGATTGGTTTGATAATTTTCTTGCTTTCTGTGATTTTATTTCCTTCGCTATTTGTTTCTTTTATTGACATTATATCTCTGGTTTATATGATTTACAACATTGTCGTTTGATTCAATTTTTATTTATTATAGTTTGAGTTACTTAGATAAGTATTCAGATTGATTTAATCAATTATAAAGAGTTTGATTATCACTATTGGACTCTCGGATTGATATCATTGCTATCAGGATTATTTTATGAAGATTGAGTTTGATTTAGATTAAAATTGGTTCATCTTTTATGGACAGTATATCACTGGTTTATATGATTTACAACATTGTCGTTTGATTCAATTTTTATTTATTACAGTTTGAGTTACTTAGATAAGTATTCAGATTGATTTTATCAACTATAAAGAGTTTGATTATCGCTATTGGACTCTCGGATTGATATCATTGCTATCAGGATTATTTAATGAAGATTGAGTTTGATTTAGATTAAAATTAGTTCAGCAGAGATGAGTTATTGTTACTATACCCTCAACTGATGTTGTTACTACTTGAATTGTTGAAATATTTGATTTCATTAGAGGATTGAGTTTTCTTTTGCAATTGGGATTTATTAGATGTATCTGTTTACTCTTGTATTTAAAGATATATACTACAATCTAGGAAACATTACTCTCTGAATTAATAATATCCACATACTATGTACACTCTTGAAATAAGAGGACTTGCTTGAGTTGATAATTAATGTGGGATAAATAGGAGTTTTAAAAGGCACCTTTTATCAGCCAACAAACATCTAAACTGAAATTGATGCATCTAGTGCAAGCAATCAAATAGGATTATAAATCAATATCTACACTAAAACCAATGCATCTAATGTAAGAAATCAAATATGAGTAGAAATAAACATCTACACTGAAATAAATGCATCTAGTGTAAGGTATTAAATATGATTAGAAATTGACATCTACACTGAAATAAATGCATCTAGTGCAAGTGATCAAATAGGATTAGAAATCAATATCTACACTGAAACCAATGCATCATGTGCAAGCAATCAATAGGAGTAGAAATAAACATCGAAACTGAAATCAATGCATATAGTGTAAGGTATTAAATAGAATTATAAATCGACATCTACACTGAAATCAATGCATATAGTGCATGTGATCAAATAGGATTAGAAATCAACAACTACATTGAAATCAATACATCTATTTTAGTGAAATTATAAAATATTCATGACTTTCTAGATCAAACTTCTATGTATGTGTTTGTATTTGTGAGACTCTTTCTTCTTCCCTCTCACTTAACCTCCATTCTGTGTCTATCTCCCTCCTCCTCTCCTTCTCTCTCTTCCCCTCCCTCTCTCCCTGTCTCACTCTATCTGCCTCTCCCTAATTTTCTCTATCTTTATCTTCTTTCCTCTCTCCCCCTTCCATCTATATTGATACCTCCCTCCATCTCTCCTTATTTTTCTCTCTATCTCAACCCCCCTAAACATATGCCACACTCTCTTTCTCTCTCTCTCCCCATATATATCTATATTTCCCTCTTCCTTTCCCTCTCTATCTCTTCCCCTTCTCTCTCTCTCTCTCACACACACACTAACTCTCCAACAAAAGTCTATATGGCCCATGGTATTGATAAACCATGGTAGTATCCCATGGTATTATAATTTTCTTCCCTCCTTTCCCTCTCTATCTTTCCCTTGTGGGTATTGGCCCATGGTATTGTAAGAAAACCTACTTAGGAGTTAATAATAGCCATGGTAAATACTCATGATTAAAAATATTGTCATATGGTAAATATTAAGTTTGTATCCACTTATTAATTAAATTTATAGATGGAACACATCTAAATTAAGTGTTACAAATATATTGATTACATAAAATATAATATTACAATATTAGAGGTTACCCAATATTTATAGCCACCCCCACCTAATAAATAGTGGCAAAGGGTGGGGAGAAATACTAATTAAAATGTAATATTATTAAATTTTACCTAATATTTCAAGTCAGAACCCACCCTAAATATTATATTATAATTAGTATTTCCCCTCACTCCTACTAATTTTATTGAGAGCCTTCCATTATATTGAGTTTACCTTCCTACAACAGAAAACCTGAATGCAACGAAATATAAATTTACCTGATTATTATTATTATAGAAATCACACAACCGAAAACATGAACGCCATGAAATATAAATTTACTCGGTTATTATTATTACGGAAATCACACAACTAAAAAACTAAATGCTGAGAAATTTACCTAGTTATTAGTACAAGATATGCTCAATAAATTTACTAGGTTATTATTATTACAGAAATTACACAATGAAAAACCTAAATGCCAAGAAATTTACCTAGTTATTAGTACAAGATATGCCCAATTGAATCCTCCACTTCCTTTACCTAATTTTCTTTGTTATTCAATGAATAATCTAATCAATCTCTTTGTAATATACATACATACATACATACATACATACATACATACATACATACATACATACATACATACATACATACATACATACATACATACATACATACATACATACATACATACATACATACATACATACATATATATATATATATATATATATATATATATATATATATATATCATTTTCAAAATTGAGTTTGTTAATATTAGATGACACATTTTTTATTTTAATTAAGGTTTATTTTATTTTAAAGTAACGTTACACATATCTTCAACATATACAATATATATTAGCCAACACATTTATAGTAATGTTAGACATATCTTCAACATATACAATATATATTAGCTGACACATATATAGTAACGTTACACATATCTTCAACATATACAATATATATAAGCCGACACATACATTTTTCTAATATTTTTTTTTAATGTAACGTTACGTTACGTGAGAACATCTCCTTCATATTTTTTAATATTTTTTTAATGTAATGTTACGTTACGTGACAACATCTCCCTCATTGCACCGAGAGGTGCTCTACAACCCAATATATGAGGGAGATGTTGTCACATAACATAACATTACATTAAAAAATATTAAAAAATATATGAGGGAGATGTTAGAGCCCAGTATATGAGGGAGATGTTTTCATCTAATGTAAAATTACATTAAAAAATATTAAAAAATATGAGGGAGATGTTAGAGCTCAGTATATGAGGGAGATGTTGCCACGTAACGTAACATTACATTAAAAAATATTAAAAATATGAGGGAGATGTTAGAGCTAGTATATGAGGGAGATGTTGTCATGTAATGCAACATTACATTAAAAAATATTAATCTTAACACTAGATCTGTCAAGTGCCCAAAGTGATAAAATCTCTCGAGGTGAAAACCTATTGTTTGAGTGAAAAACTTGAGGAAAGTTTTGCACCTTGAGAAATTTGATCCCTCTCGACGCTTGATAGATCCAGTGTTAAGATGGATCTAGGATGGTTTTAGTTGTGTGTAGTCATATAAAATTTGATAAACATCTAATTTTTTTGATAATTTTAAATATGATAAATATGTCTAATATTATTTTGGTTAATTTAATTTAAAATTTTCTTAATTACCTTAGTTTCTTGAGATGAGAGAGACTGTTAGTAACTTAATGATGAAAAATAATGAAATACAAATTTTGAGTGAAAAGTGTCAATGCAACAATTTTGATAGATAGAAAATGTGAATACTAAGAATATAGTCAATTATAAACAATCAATCTGAAACTATTTTTTTCCATTTTCTCATATCGATCATATGAAAAGAGTAGTTGGAATCATAAACCATTCAAATATTTAACTCGAACCACTGTAGTAAACAACATACCTTGTATCTGTTCCTCTGTAATATTAATAGTGGATTTCTCCAAAGTCAATCATTGTGACTTATGGAGTGTTAAAACCCAAATGATTTTCAATGGTAGTTATTTTCTATTACCGCGTTTAAATGAAAAGAAATTAAAAATGTTGAATGATGGAAAATGGGAATAATAAGAATGTACCCATCTATAAATTCAAGTAAGAAAACATTTTATTTAGGATGAAAATTCAAGTATTGTATTTATGGTTGAATAATTTTTATGTTCTTACACTAAGAGAGAGTGTGTATGTTTTGGGGGTGAGAAGGAGAGTTACATTGAGAGTGTTGAAAATAATATTGAGAGGGGGGGTGAATCTGTATTAGTCAAGTCAATATTCTTTTTCTTTTCATACTCAAATTTATATACACTACTTCCATGTGGGTAACCCACGTGTACACGCAACTATGCTTAAGGAAACAAGCGTATATCCAACAAACTAATGATTCTGTTAATTCGTTATATGTTGATATTTAATTTGTGCATCCTTAATTAAATATTAAACAGTAACCATGTGCAGTTAATAACAGAATGAACCATCACACATAAGCAACACACATGAACACCAAGATTTAAGGTGGAAACCCAATGTTGGTGAAAACCACCTATTGCTATTGTCTTTGTATTCTTTTAATAATAAGAAAATCTGTTAAAGTACTGGTGCAGAATCATACCAGTATGCAAGATTCTACCTACAGAAGGCTACAACCTTCTCTCATTCTCCAGCTTCTACTGGAAGGGAGCTACAACCCCCTAGCTCTTGTACTAGCCGATATGTTTACTAGTACGTAGGCGCCAACCTACAGAAGGCTACAACCTTCTTTCTTCCTCCAGGGACTACATTTCATAAATTTTTAGACTAGATACTCCTAGAACACAACATCATAATATGAAGGCCACATTTCATCGAATTTTCATACTGGACCCATCAACAACATTGAAGCTCAAAATCAATCACCACTATAATACAACTATCAAATACATATGCATCAACCAATCACTAAAAATCAATCATTACTTTCTGAATCAACCAAACTCAATCAATCACTGACAACCTCTGAACCTCTAATAAAACTGAATCAACCATTCATTCACACTTAATCTACTTCAACAAATCTACTGGAATAGATAGATCACTGTAACCAGTACACAGATCTGAAGCCAAAATATTGTATCATCATTCATAACTAGCTGTGACCTCAAAGACATGAATCAGAGTGACGCAACCTAGAATAGCTGAACTAGCGTGTATACACAACTTCATCAAAGCGAATCTGCGTATAGATCTGCAAATACTTACTTAAAACTTCGCTGCACTTCCCGACTTTAGACATACCCAGATCATCACATATAAAGGATAATACATGTGTTAGCAACTAGATCAAGCCCATCATATCACATAATGATAAGTCATTATGATCTTGATCCATTATTAGATCACATCCATCATCACTGAAGTAAATCATAATCATTCAATCTGAACACTGTTACCAGAATACAGTCACTAGAACATAAAGCAAAACCTAGAGCTCTGCATCAACAACTAGAACCAATTGTAAATTCAAACATCATAGTTCACAAGGTATATGCTACTTTGATGTGTCGAACCTGCATGTATACGTGTTTTTACCTAAGACAACCAGTGTATACATCTGTAAATATCCATTCATAATTTTCTAGCTATTCCAGACTTTAGTAATACCCAGATCATAATATTTACAGAAAAACAGATGCATGAGTGTACAGATCTAGAATAAACATGATCAAACCATATAATGATAATTCATTCCAAGCCTTAAGATCCCTATCCATCAACCATCATCAACCACATAGGTGCATCCTTAGATCAGAGCAAGCAATTCATCAGAACCTCATAGCCTGCATACATGATCTAATACTTTAGAATATATTCAGTACACCTTGACCTAATGACCTTCTCCTCCTTTTATAGTTTTAGGCCTTACTCGATACTATGGACCAAAACCACTCAGGACCAATACCTTGGACCAAATACCTAGGGGTCAATACCTCAGACCTGATATCTTGGATCAATACCATGGATAAAAATACCATGGACCAAAAGCTTAGTTTTCCAAGGTATACGTGCTTTTCTTTTTGTGAAAGTGCATGTGTACGTTATATGCTCCTTTTGTTCTGTTAATCTGCGTGTATATGTACCTTGGTCAAGGTGAACCTGCGTATACCTCTCTTTATTCATTATTAGATGTTTGAGATACAATTCTTTGCTGTTGTCATGCTGTACTATGATCATTCATCTGAGAGAGTTGCCTTCTAAACTGATTCCTTGAAACTACCCTGCATTTCATTACATATGTAAACACAACTGTCATGCATTCTGTGACATTTGATATCTCTTCTAGATTCATATAGTTACCATATACAAGTGAGTTGTTCTGCTACAAGTGGGTTGCCATCAAGTATAACACATGCATCATAATGCCAACAGAGAGAGTGTGTATGTTTTGGGGGTGAGAAGGAGAGACAAGGGGAGATAGATATATAGATTGGGGGGGGAGGTAAGAAGAGAGAGGAAAAGACAGAGATGGAGGAAGAGACATGGATATGGAGATAGAAATGTTAGAGAGAGAGAAGGGGAAGAGAGAGAGAGAGGGAGGGGAAATGGAGGGAGGGAAAAGTGAGAGAAAGTGTGTATGTTTAGGGGTTGAGATAGAGAGATATAGAAGGAGAGACAATAAGAGATAGAGATATAAATGGAGGAGGTAGAGACGTGCTTACACTGAAATCAATGCACACTATTAATCTAATTAATTTGAAATTAATGTAGATCATACATCTTGTTGCATCAAATAAAAAGTCAACATTTACACTAAAATCAATGCATCTAGTGCAAACAATCAAATAGGATCATAAATCAACATCTAAACTGAAATTAATGCATCTATTGCAAGCAATCAAATAGGATTATAAATCAATATCTACACTAAAACCAATGCATCTAATGCAAGCAATCAAATATGAGTAGAAATCAATATCTATTCTGAAATAAATGCATCTAGTGTAAGTTATTAAATATGATTAGAAATTTACATCTACACTAAAATAAATGCATCTAGTGCAAGTGATCAAATAGGATTAGAAATCAATATCTACATTGAAACCAATGCATCCTATGCAAGCAATGAAATAGTAGTAGAAATAAACATCGACACTGAAATCAATGCATATAGTGTAAGGTATTAAATAGAATTATAAATTGACATCTACACTGAAATCAATGCATATGGTGCACGTGATCAAATAGGATTGGAAATCAACAACTACACTGAAATCAATACATCTATTTTAGTGAAAATCTAAAATGTTCATGACTTTCTAGATCTAACTTCTATGTATGTATTTGTCTCTGTGAGACTATTTATTCTTCCCTCTCACTCCACCTTCCATTTTGTGTCTATCTCCCTCCTCCTCTCCTTCTCTCTCTTCCCCTCTCTCTCTCCCTATCTCACTCTATCTGCCTCTCCATAATTTTCTCTATCTTTATCTTCTTTCCTCTCTCCCCCTTCCATTTATATTTATACCTCCCTCCATCTCTCCTTATTTGTCTCTCTATCTCAGCCCCCTAAACATATGCCACACTCTCTCTTTCTCTCTCCCCATATCTTTCTATATATCTATCTATATCTCCCTCTTCCTTTCCCTCTCTATCTCTTCGCCTTCTCTCTCTCTCTCTCTCACTGACTCTCCATCAAAAGTCTATATGGCCCACAGTATTGATAAACCATGGTAGTAGCCCATGGTATTATAATTTTCTTCCCTCCTCTCCTTCTCTATCTTTCCCTTGTGGGTATTGGCCATTTGTATTGTGAAAAAACCTACCTAGAAGTTAATAATATCCATGCTAAATACTCATGATTAAAAATCTTGTCATATGGTAAATATTAAGTTTTTATCCACTTATTAATTAAATTTATAGATGGAACACATCTATATTAAGTGTTACAAATATATTGATTACATAAAATATAATATTACAATATTATATGTTACCCAATATTTATAACCACCCCCACCTAATAAATAGTGGCTAGGGGTGGGGAGAAATACTAATTAAAATGTAATATTATTAGAATTTACCTAATATTTTAGGTCAGAACCCACCCTAAATATTATATTATAATTAGTATTTCCCCTCACTCCTACTAATTTTATTGAGCACCTTCCATTATATTGAGTTTACCTTCCTACAACCGAAAACCTGAATGCAACGAAATATAAATTTACCTGATTATTATTATTACAGAAATCACACAACCGAAAACCTGAATGCCATGAAATATAAATTTACTGGGTTATTATTATTACAGAAATCACACAACTAAAAACCTAAATGCCAAGAAATTTACCTAGTTATTAGTATAGGATATGCCCAATAAATTTACTGGTTTATTATTATTACAGAAATTACACAACGAAAAACCTAAATGCCAACAAATTTACCTAGTTATTAGTACAAGATATGCCCAATTGAATCCTCCACTTCCTTTACCTAATTTTCTTTATTATTCAATGAATAATCTAATCGATGTCTTTTTAAATTGTATATATATATATATATATATATATATATATATATATCATTTTCAAAATTGAGTTTGTTAATATTAGTCAACACATTTTTTTATCTTAATTAATATTTATTTTATTTTAAAGTAACGTTACACATATCCTTAGCATATAAAATATATATTAGCCGACACATATATAGTAATGTTACACATATCTTCAACATATACAATATATATTAGCCAACACATATATAGTAACGTTACACATATCTTGAACATATACAATATATATTAGCCGACACATACATTTTTTAATATTTTTTTAATGTAACGTTACGTTGCCTGAGAACATCTCCTTCATATTTTTTAATATTTTTCAATGTAACATTACATTACATGACAACATCTCCCTCATTGCACCGAGAGGTTCTCTACAACCCAATATATGAGGGAGATTTTGTCACCTAACATAACATTACATTAAAAAATATACAAAAATATGAGGGAGATGTTAGAGCCCAACATATGAGGAAGATGTTGTCATCTAACGTAACATTACATTAAAAAATATTAAAAAAAATGAGGGAGATGTTAGAGCCTAGTATATGAGGGAGATATTGTCACGTAACGTAACATTACATTAAAAAATATTAAAAATATAATGGAGATGTTAGATCCCATTATATGAGGGAGATGTTGTCACGTAATGTAACATTACATTAAAAAATATTAATCTTAACACCAGATCTATCAAGCGCCCAATGTGACCAAATCTCTCGAGGTGCAAACCTATTATTTGAGTGAAAAGCATGAGGAAAGGTTTGCACCTTGAGATATTTGATCCCTCTCGGTGCTTGATAGATCTGGTGTAAGATGGATCTAGGATGGTTTCAGTTTTGTGTGTGGTCATACAAAATTTGATAAACATCTAATTATTTTGATAATTTTAAATATGATAAATATGTATAATATCATTTTGGTCAATTTAATTAAAATTTTTCTTAATTACCTTAGTTTCTTGAGATGAGAGAGACTGTTAGTAACTTAATGATGAAAAATGATGAAATAAAAATTTTGAGTGCAAAGTGTCAATGTAACAATTTTGATAGATAGAAAATGTGAATACTAAGAATATAGTCAATTACAAACAATTAATCTGAAACTATTCTTTTCCATTTTATCATATCGATCATATGAAAAGAGTAGTTGGAAGCATAGACCATTCAAATATTTAACTCGAGCTACTGCAGTAAACAACATACCTTGTATATGTTGCTTTCTAATATTAATAGTAGATTTCTCCAAAGTCAATCATTGTGACTTATGGAGTGTTAAACCCCAAATGATTTTCAATGGTAGTTATTTTCTATTACCGCATTTGAATGAAAAGTAATTAACAATGTTGAATGATGGAAAATGGGAATAATAAGAATGTACCCAATTATAAATTCAAGTAAGAAAACATTTTATTTAGGATGAAAATTCAAATATTGTATTTATGGTTGAATAATTTTTATGTGCTTACACTAAGAGAGAGTGTGTATGTTTTGGGGGTGAGAAGGAGAGACAAGGGGAGATAGAGATATAGATGGGGGGTGGGAGAGGTAAGAAGAGAGAGGAAAAGGTAGGGAGGGAGGAAGAGATATGGATATGGAGAGAGAGAAGGGGAAGAGAGAGAGAGGGAGGGGAAGGGAGGAAGGGAGAGAGATATATAGATATGGAGAGAGAGTGTGTATGTTTAGGGGCTGAGATAGAGAGATAGAGAAGGAGAGACATTGGGATATAGAGATATAGATGGAGGAGGTAGAGACGTGCTTACACTAAAATAAATGCACACTATTAATCTAATTACTTTGAAATTAATGTACATCATACATCTTGTTGCATCAAATTAGAAATCAACATCTACACTAAAATCAATGTATCTATTGCAAAAAATCAAATAGGATTAGAAATCAACATCTAAACTGAAATCAATGCATCTAGTGTAAGCAATAAAATAGGATTATAAATCAATATCTACACTAAAACCAATGCATCTAATACAAGAAATCAAATATGGGTAGAAATCAACATCTACAATGAAATCAAGGCATCTAGTATAAGGTATTAAATATGATTAGAAATTGACATCTATATTGAAATCAATGCATCTAGTGCAAGCGATCAAATAGGATTAGAAATAAATATCTACACTGAAACCAATGCATCTTGTGCAAGCAATCAAATAGGATTAGAAATCAACATCAACACTAAAATAAATGCATCTAGTGTAAGGTATGAAATAGAATTATAAATCGACATCTACACTAAAATCAATGCATATAGTGCATGTGATCAAATAGGATTAGAAATAAACAACTACATTGAAATAAATACTTCTATTTTAGTCAAAATCTAAATATTCATGAGTTTCTATATCTAACTTCTATGTCTGTATTTGTCTCTATGAGACTCTTTCTTCTTCCCTCTCATTCCACCTTCCATTCTGTGTCTATCTCCCTCCTCCTCTTCTCCTCTCTCTTCTCATCCCTCTCTCCCTCATCTCACTCTATCTTCCTCTCCCTAATTTTCTCTATCTCTATCGTCTTTCCTCTCTCCCCCTTCTATCTATATTTATACCTACCTCCATCTCACTTTATTTGTCTCTCTATCTCAACCCCTAAACACATGCTATGCTCTCTCTCTCTCTCTCTCTCTCTCTCTCTCTCTCTCTCTCTCTCTCTTCCCATATCTATCTATATATCTATCTATCTCTCCCTCTTCCTTCCCCTCTCTATCTCTTCCCCTTCTCTCTCTCTCTCTCACACTGACTCTCCATCTTTCCCTTGCCACTTCCTCTCCACCTTTCTATCTCTATGTATTTCTTCCCATTCCAAATCCATCTCTCTCTCCACCTCTCTCTCTCCTATCTCTCAAGTACTCTCTCTTTTTCCTTCCTCTCTCTCCCCTTCTCTCCCACCTCCCTCTATCTTTTCCCCATCATACACAAACTATCTCTCCACCCTCCAACTCTACCACTATCTCCCTCCCTCCTTCTCTCTCCCCCCTCTCTCCCCCCTCCATATATATGTCTTCTTATCTCTCTCTTCCCCTTCTTTCAATTTCTTTATCCTCTCCTCTTCTCTCTCTTCCCTCGTCTCCTCTCTCCCTCATTCCATATTCATCTCTCCCTTGTCACTCCCTTTCTTCCCCCTCCAAATCCATCTCTATCCCTCCCACTCTCCCCCTCCTCTCTCTCTTCCTTTCTCTCTGTCATTGTGTATCTCACCTCTATGTCTCTCTTCCACACTCTATTCCCCTTTCCATCTCATTCTTTTGCTTAAATATGATCCCATTGTATTGTATTTAATAAAGTATTTAAATTAATAAAAAAACATAATTGGTTGTAAAATATTAAATATTGGGAGAGAGACGAAGGAAAAAGAGATAATACTTGAGAGATAGGAGAGAGAGAAGGGGAGAGAGAGATGGAGTTGGAAGGTGAAGAAAGACATAGAGAGAGAAATGTGGAGAGGGAGTGGCAAGGGAGAGATGGAGAGAGAGAGATAAGGGGAAGAGATAGAGAGGGAAAGGAAGAGGGATATATATATATATATATACGGGGAGAGAGAGAGAGAGTGGAATATGTTTAGGGGTTGAGATAGAGAGAAAAATAAGGAGAGATGGAGGGAGGTATAAATATAGATGGAAGGGGGAGAGAGGAAATAAGATAAAGATAGATAAAACTAGGGAGAGGCAGATAGAGTGAGAACAGGGATAGAGGGAGGGGAAGAGAGAGAAGGAGAGGAGGGAGATAGACACAGAATGGAAGGTGGAGTGAGAGGGAAGAATAAGGAGTCTCACAGAGACAAATAAAAACATAGAAGTTAGATCTAGAAAGTCATGTATAGATTAGATTTTCACTAAAATAGATGTATTTATTTCAATGTAGTTGTTGATTTCTGATCCTATTTGATCACATGCACTATATGCATTGACTTTAGTGTAGATGTCGATTTATAATTCTATTTAATACCTTACGCTAGATGCATTGATTTCAGTGTCAATGTTGATTTCTACTCCTATTTGATTGCTTGCACAAGATGTATTGGTTTAAGTGTAGATATTGATTTCTAATCCTATTTGATCGCTTGCACTAGATGCATTGATTTCAGTGTATATGTTGATTTATAATCATATTTAATACCTTACACTATATGCATTGATTTAGTGTAGATGATGATTTCTACTCACATTTGATTTTTTGCATTAGATGCATTGGTTTTAATGTAGATATTGATTTATAATCATATTTGATTTCTTGCACTAGATGCATTGATTTAAGTTTGAATTTTGATTTCTAATTCTATTTGATTTTTTGCACTAGATGCATTGATTTTAGTGTAGATGTTGATTTCTTATTTGATGCAAAAATATGTATGATGTACATTAATTTCAAAGTAATTAGATTAATAGTGTGCATTGATTTCAGTGTAAGAACATATCTACCTCCTCCATCTATATCTCTATCTCCTGTTGTCTCTCTTTCTTTATTTCTCTATATTAGCCCCTAAACATACACACTCTCTCTCCCTCCCTCCCTTTCCCCTCTCTCTCTCTCTTCCCCTTCTCTCTCTCTCTAAAATTTCTCTCTCCATATCCATACCTCTTCCTCCCTCCCTGTGTTTTCCTCTTTCTTCTTCCCTCTCCCCTAAAAAACATACACACTCTCTCTCAGTGTAAGCACATAAAAATTATTCAACCATAAATACAATAATTGAATTTTCATCCTAAATAAAATGTTTGCTTACTTGAATTTATAACTAGGTACATTCATATTATTCTGATTTTCCATCATTCAACATTGTTAATTACTTTGCATTCAAACGCAGTAATGGAAAATAACTACCATTGAAAATATTTTAGGGTTTAACACTCCATAAGTCACAATGATTGACTTTGGAGAAAACTACTATTAATATTAGAAAGCAATAGAGACAAGATGTGTTGTTTACTACATTAGATCGAGTTAAATATTTGAATAGCCTATGATTCCAACTACTCTTTTCATATGATCGATATGAGAAAATGGAAAAAAGTAGTTTCAGATTGATTGTAATGAAGATTGTTTGTAATTGACTATATTATTAGTATTCACATTTTGTATCTATAAAAATTGTTACATTGACACTTTGCACTCAAAATTTGTATTTCATTAAAGTTACTAACAGTCTCTCTCATCTAAACAAACTGAGGTAAGTAAGAAAATTTTAAATTAAATTGACCAAATTAATCTTAGACATATTTAACATGTTTAAAATTATCAAAATAATTAGATGTTCAACAAATTTTGTATGACCACACATGACTGAAACTATCTTATATCCATCTTAACATCGAAACTATCAAGCACCGAGAGGGATCAAATCTCTCGAGGTGCAAACCGTTCCTCAAGTTTTGCACTAAAAAAATAGGTTTTCACCTCGAGAGATTTGATCCCTGTTGTGGGGAAAATTATCCAACACGGAATGACCCTATCCCACTCTAAGGGTGATAGTTCCTTAGCAACAGCTGAAGCAAAGCTATCTAAAGTTACTTCTTTATGACATGCAAGAGATGAAAGGAAGAGATCCACTTACCGATGTCTTGCGCAAATGGTCGATCCAATCTCCTCTATTTTCCGCTTGCTCCCAGCTCCAAGTCTTCTCACGGGCCCAGCTACACGAGATCCTGCGAACAAGACAAGAAAAGGAAACTACAAGAAGCATGCATTCATAATTGATTCAAGGATTAGCATAAATCAAATACGCAAGTAAGACAATACACCATTGAAACACATGCGAATAGAAGAACCTCAAATGCTTTATTAATATAAGGAAGTAAGGTTCAGGCAGTGATACAACCGTAAGAGGTCCAATCCAGCATCACCTTCCCGACGGAAAGAAATCTCCTCTTCATCTCCCTCAAGCAATCACCCAATACTCTCAACTGTAAACCAACAACAATTCTTTGCACAAAATTCCGGCCTCCTAGATCCCATGGGATGAGATCCTTATATAGAGTTTTGGAGTGAAGATAAGTCAGCTTGATGTGTGACTTGTTGTCCTCTTCAACTCCAGTTGTTCTTTAGTCCTTGAGTCCACTCGGAGTTTCTACCTTCCACTTGGAGTTTTAGAAGCTCTTAACTCATCATTAGGCGAATCTTCTGATCCAAGTGTCATTTTGGAAGCTTCCTGGGCACTGGCACATTGAGAAAAGATTCCTCCACATGTCAAAGTACGCCCAGCACAGGTAGCCTTTGTTGCACTTGCTATGCAGCGCAGGTACACCATAGAGATTTTGACATTTAGCGCAGATGCTTAGTGGAGCAGCTGCTTTGATCCAAAATTGACCTGTTTTTGAGTGTTTTTCAGTGGAGAACTGATCTGAAGTGCTGTGGTTTGCTGACCTTGTTCCTCTAGGGGTAGGAACAACATGTTTAGGGACTTTGGATCCCTCAGATTATTGACATTTCATGCTCTATGCTGTAAGGCACAAAAATGTCTATAACAGTTGCCCCCTAAAGTATGAGGTCGTTTATCGGGTGAAATGCTTTATTAGGAGGATCCGAAGTTCATTCAATCGTCGGGAGGTGACCTGTAACAAAATACAATACAATACATTATCTTTTCATACTTTCTTTTCATGATCTAGCTGATGCGGGCATTTCCCATGCTCAGCTTTATAAATACATTTTCTGTACATAAACAGACGATCGTCTGATAATAGACTGATAATTCTCTGCTTTTAATTATCATCCTTTTAGTAGGATGATCATCTGCTGCACATGTCTATGTTTTTATCTCATGAATATATATCGCAGCCCGGATGGATGAAACTAGATCCGGGGTCTTCAAACTTGTTCGATCTTCACTCTAGTACAAGTCGATCCATGTGAGAATTTCTTGAAGTCGAACATGGAAAGACATCGCTTGATTACCAGTCAATAATGTAAACTGTTGACAAGCACGAGAGGAATCACCGATAATAATGATGACCCTCAAGGTACTGCAGCACAATTCACGTGGCGTGAATATAGGATCTGACGTCGAACACCACGCAAAGTCTCCTGGTCGAAGCTCATTAATGTATACCTATCGCCGGAAGTGAGAAACTTGCCATTGAGGCATGCAAGCTTCAAAGTACTGAGGGGATGTTCCTAGATCAACTTCTTGGATAATGAGCTGATGTCGACAAGAAGTGATCCGTCAAAGGAGGGCCTTAATGAATCCCACATCAGTGACACGGAACGGAGCTAGTGATGATGGTGAAAACGATCTGTGAAATATGATTCAGGGTGGCGGTCATGGAAGGATGAAAGATGATGTATGGTAGTGGATGGGACCCGGTTGACACTTTCTGAATGACATCTCTTGAACATATAATGACACTGATGTGATGGATCGGTAGCATTACCCCATGTATGGATGGTATGGCGAGACCATGGTGAAGGGACCGGTGAATGATAATAACCCAACCCGATATTTACGGAGGCAAAAGTGTCATGTTCAAGAGCGACTTGCTACCATTAAGCTTTGAGGTTCTTCCCAATTTTTCCCCAGTCATTTCTGACCAGTACCTCTTTATTTTTGTCAAGCTTGAGGAGGATAACATATGCTTGTTTTATAACCTGCCCTTCGGGCAAGCCCATTGCTATGTTTTAACGAGCTTAACGATAGGGAAACTCGTTCTCGTCTAAAGAAAAGTTTGTCGCTATATAATATTTTTAACGAGCCCAGCGACAAAGACAACTCGGTCCTTTTCATTTTTAGAGAGTCTGAAAAGGGTACATAAAGTGGACTCTAGGGGTCCTTTTTCGTCATCTAATCCCTTAAGTCCGAAAAAGTATAAAACAATACAGAAGGGATGAATGTTCGATATCTTTATCGAGACGAACTAGACAAGCGCTCGATCTTTTTGTGCAATAATCCCTCAGGTCCAAAAAGATTAAAATCTAGAGGAGGGATAGCTCTTCCTGTCCTTTTAACGAGCCAAAAGGCCAAAACTCGGCAAACTTTTCATATTTTACGAGTCAGTGAAAAGAGCTCAAAGAAGACTCATCTTTTGAGGAACGAGTGATAAACAGGGATAGCAGCAGATTCCAGGTACAGGTTGGAATTTTCCAATCACGGCAGTATTACAAGGATGGCTAAGTGAAATCACTCTTCGCAGCTGTTCCTCAAAATAGGTAAACAATCAAGTGGATATGAATGATCGGCCAAATGAAAAGTGGAGGTGACGGTGCACAAACACGACCAAGGCTTTTATGGCTGATGAATTTATGGTCTCAAATGGTTATTTACTGGTTCATTTTTCTTAATGAGCTTGAACTCTGGGGGAAGCTTGCTCACATGTGCATTTATTTTTTAATGAGCATGAACTCTTGCCAAAACTACTCGTTTTTACCAGTCATAAGGTAGGAAGGTCTCATGGAAGATTGCTATTTTTTAAAGAGCTTCATCTCCCTACGTTTTGCTCCATATCCTCTCTTTGTGCAAGCTGGGTATCGGCCTATCCTACGGGTTAGAGGGGTTAGTCCTACCTAAAACTAAAAAGCCGCCTGTGCTTGCATTCCAAGAGGTTTGTATGCCCCCAGGTATAAAGTATAATTTCAAGGTTATCCCTCTAGTTTCCACATCTGTTTTTCTTTGGGTGTTCACAGCTACTTGTCGTCTCGTCAGTCCTAATGTTAACGATACTTGTCTTCTCGTTATTTTTAACGGGTCTTACGCGGTACTTGTCTTCTCGTCAGCCCAATTTTTAATTGATCTTTGCGAGATCGCAAGAGAATAGCTACTTGCGACAAGAGAACAGCTACTTGCGACAAGAGAAGAACACTCCTCAAAGATAAAACATTTGTTTTACCAAAGGCATACCTCTTTCAGGTTATCCAAGGATTGTTCTATTAGCATTTAAACAGAAACATTCCTTGGCGGTGTCTACCGAAGTAGACAAGGGTGAGTAACGGGCTCCCGTCCTCCCACATAACTTTAACAAAAGAATCTTATTCCAGAACAACCCCACTCCCAATTACCCCTTCTGAGAGTCCAACTCTCTCTTTGTCTTCTTGTCCTTCTTCTCTACGAAGATGGCTCAGAGGAAGATTCACAAAGATGAAGGAGGGGACGGGGTACGGACTAGTCATATTCTCCCGCGGAAATTCTACTTTACACCCAAGGTTTTTTCTGCCTCCAGAGCAGACCAGGATGCATGCCCCCTGGGTTCCAGCCTTTCTTTCCCGAATCACTCGCACTCATCAGGAAGAAGAACTGGGGGCAGAGACCTTTCTTGATCGAAAAGACCATTGAGGATAGGTATGTGACTACTTGCGATGCGTGATCCCGGAAGTGAAAGTTGATCTACGAGCTTGACCATTCTTCCTTCGCATGGAAAACACATTATTCGAAAGAGTGAGGAGACTATTGCTTCCATGAAATATATGTAGTCTCGTCCAAGGAGTAGGTTATAATCCAAGGGTCCTTGGACGACCATCAAATTCATCTTGACAGCCTTCCCTTTCAATGTAATAGGCACATTAGGTAGAATCCCTAATGGTCGACTGGTTCCTTTGTCAAAACCTGAGAGATTTCTTATCTCAGGAAAAAGCGCTGGGCAACCCAGTGCTTTCCAAGCAATAGAGGACAGGATACTCACAGACGCCCCTTCATCAATGATAGTTTTAGCCATCACCATTTTGTATATTTGGACTATAATTCTAAATGGGATACTAGCTGGTAACCGGGGTCTGCCTAGTTGGTTCCAATCAAAGGACACAACCAGGTTGCTTGGTGGTGGGACCGAATATACGGCCGGATATGATCCTGACGATGCTCCTTCCTGCGATAAAGGAGTGGGCACATTGCCCTGATGTTCATCAGAATCGGTGTTGATGAAAAGAATCTGGACGGTGTCATCCTTACTCTCTTCAGTGAGGGTGTCAACTGAAGATGAATCCTCAGTGACTGTGGTATTTGAAGACGAAACTTCTGAAGGGAGAACAGGGTCAACTGCCGTTTCGACCTTTGGACTTTCATTCGGTCCGGATTCAGTAGGTTCATTTTCAGTGACTGACGCTTCAGCTGGCCCTACGAGCGGGGCAACTATATTTTCGACCAATGAAGGACTTGGCACGAGTTTTCGGTATCCAGGAGGAAGTAGCAATGGTGCAACCGGTTGATCTTCCAAAACTCTCTTTGCTTCGTCTAAAAAGGGACAACGGCGGAGGGTGTGATTTCCTTCACACAGTTCGCAGGGGAATCTCATTCCCCTTCGTTGTCTAGAACCTTCACTTTCGTTGGTCGACGATAAGCATTCAACCTGGTTGTCAGAGGTTGACGCTTCCGAACTGTGCAAACGAGGGGACCAGTCCCTTAGTATCTGGGGAATACTGGGACAATCACGGTGGAGGTGGTCCCCCCTACATATGACACATGGCGATTTGGGCCCGGTCTGTGCTGTGTGTGGATTTTTTTTAGATGCCTTTTGCTTGCCCCCAGGCGCCTTTGGCTCCTTCTGCTTCTTTTCCTTCTTCTTCTTCTCCTTTTTCTTCTCTATGGGAGCTCGGCTTTCGGCGGCTCGACCTTTCGAAGAGGAAGGATCGGAATCCTTCTTCTTCTCTATGGGAGCTCGGCTTTCGGCGGCTCGACCCTTCGAAGAGGAAGGATCGGAGGAAGATCTGTAAGAAGCGGAAGGCTGGAGGGCAGCTCTAGACTGGTCTAACTGTTGACTCGACTGTTCAGGAACCGTGGTGGTCTGAACTACAGTGGTTGAGAATAGCCAAACTGGCAGGCCAATTGTCAGTCCTGGAAGCGACAACGTGGCCATGTGGGGCGCACCAACTTCTCCCCAAGAGGAGAAAGGGCTAGGGTTCCCATCATGTGGAATCCCTTGGTTGGTGTGTTCCATGTTCTCAACCTTAAGATCAACGCAGGAATAAGGGGTGATTATGTTCCGTTTAGAATGAATTTTATATGACGACGCTTTAGACACAACTTGCTTTTTCAATTTTTAAGAGTCGAGAAAAAGCTAAAGATGACTCTAGTCTCCTTCGATGTATTAACGAGCCCGAAGTGACAAATGCTCGGATGGACTTTTTCAGTTATAGAGTTTGAAAAAGGCCAAAAGAAACTACTCTGGAGTTCTAGGCAGAGGGTGTGCCAAACCTTCCGCGAAACCACAGAATACGTTTTACGGTACGAGTGGTCGATCTTCGTGAATGCTGTGTTCACTGCATCGCGATCAGTAGGGCGGCCGACACGGCTTCCCATGGATAAAGGCTTTGTTCCTATAGGGGTCCCCCAATATACGCGACGGTACGCGGGGGCACAAATCCGTATTAGTGCTATCGTCCCTCAGGAGGAATCACCCACCTTCGTAGAGATCGACAATCACTATGTTTAACGACGCCAGAACACGTCTCTACCTAGACCTCTACTGTGTTTCGTTATGTTTCAAAGCGTTGTTAGATAAATTCAGTTCCTTTTAGGTTGATCTTGCTTAGCAGTTTGCCTTTATGGATCACCACGTGATGTATGATACAACTCCTAAATGCAGTCTAAGAATGATAAGCAAGCTTTTTCAATTCTTTCAACTTTATGAAAATCTTAACTACTGAGGGAAAAGAAAGACATCATCTTTTCAAACAGATCATAGAGCACACACTGATGCACTTTCCTAAATCGACATGCAAACTGTCAAAATGCACATGCACAATGCAAGTATTTCTTTTCTTCTTCCTTAATGTTGATGTATTACAAAAAGAAAGCTGTTGTATGATTTCGAATTCAATTTCAAGCGAAAGCAAACAAGCTTTTGTCCAACAATCAAAAGAACACCTTAAGATTCACTCGTTTCAAACACAAGAAATACGGAAATTCGAACCATATAACGAAAGCAAATGCTCAAGCAGCTATGAACAGCAATAAACTAGCTCTTAGAATCACAACAACACTTTCTCACAGGTCTAGATCCAAGAGGTCATAGCAAGACTAGTTCACTTTCGCTACGGGAAACTGTGAATGAAAGCAAGAAATACAATAAGAACAATCACAGTTTCTTCATACAACTGAGGCGGAATGAAGGCAAAGAAAGGTAGTTTCAGATGGGTATATAGGTTGACAACAGGCTGCAAAAACAATACTGAAAACTGGGCAACAGAAAGTAGGGAACCCCAGTTGCACAATGCAAAACTGGTTCAGCGCAGGTAGGACACTGTCAGTTTGACATTCAGCACAGGTAGCCCCTTCGGGACCTGCGTTGCAGCGTAGGTAGACTTCACTGCAGCTGCACTGAAGAGAAAACTCTCGTCTCTCTTTGGTTCCGGGTCACAGATTGCTCAAAAATCAATGGTTTTTGGCCAAATCAGAGGCTATCAGTCAAGTATACACTAGAGGATGATTAAAGGAAGATGAACACTATCAAAAAGAGCTAATAAGAGTCCTTGTGGATCAGCTCTTCAAATCATAAACATGCCCAGAACTGAGCTAGAGTAGCTGCCCTCTACTTTGCCTTCGAAGGATTCAGATGCAGTTCGATTCGGTACTCCCTTTGTTTAGGAAATGAATAGCAAGAAACACAAGCTACCAACAAGACACGATCCCCAGCGGAGTCGCCAGTCTGTTGTGGGGAAAAGTATCCAACACGGAATGACCCTATCCCACTCTAAGGGTGATAGTTCCTTAGCAACAGCTGAAGCAAAGCTATCTAAAGTTACTTCTTTATGACATGCAAGAGATGAAAGGAAGAGATCCACTTACCGATGTCTTGCGCAAATGGTCGATCCAATCTCCTCTATTTTCCGCTTGCTCCCAGCTCCAAGTCTTCTCACGGACCCAGCTACACGAGATCCTGCGAACAAGACAAGAAAAGGAAACTACAAGAAGCATGCATTCATAATTGATTCAAGGATTAGCATAAATCAAATACGCAAGTAAGACAATACACCATTGAAACACATGCGAATAGAAGAACCTCAAATGCTTTATTAATATAAGGAAGTAAGGTTCAGGCGGTGATACAACCGTAAGAGGTCCAATCCAGCATCACCTTCCCGACGGAAAGAAATCTCCTCTTCACCTCCCTCAAGCAATCACGCAATACTCTCAACTGTAAACCAACAGCAATTCTTTGCACAAAATTCCGGCCTCCTAGATCCCATGCGATGAGATCCTTATATAGAGTTTTGGAGTGAAGATAAGTCAGCTTGATGTGTGACTTGTTGTCCTCTTCAACTCCAGTTGTTCTTCAGTCCTTGAGTCCACTCGGAGTTTCTACCTTCCACTTGGAGTTTTAGAAGCTCTTAACTCATCATTAGGCGAATCTTCTGATCCAAGTGTCATTTTGGAAGCTTCCTGGGCACTGGCACATTGAGAAAATATTCCTCCACATGTCAAAGTACGCCCAGCGCAGGTAGCCTTTGTTGCACTTGCTATGCAGCGCAGGTACACCATAGAGCTTTTGAAATTCAGCGCAGATGCTTAGTGGAGCAGCTGCTTTGATCCAAAATTGACCTGTTTTTGAGTGTTTTTCAGTGGAGAACTGATCTGAAGTGCTGTGGTTTGCTGACCTTGTTCCTCTAGGGGTAGGAACAACATGTTTAGGGACTTTGGATCCCTCAGATTATTGACATTTCATGCTCTATGTTGTAAGGCACAAAAATGTCTATAACAATCCCTCTCAGAGCTTGATATATCCGGTGTTGATATGGATCCGACGTTAAGATTAATATTTTTTAATGTAACGTTACGTTACATGACAACATCTCCCTCATATACTAGGCTATAGAGCACCTCTTGGTGCAAAAATATTTAATACTCACAAGGAAAAGAGTAATTAAAGGTAAAATATTTTAGTTCAATACTCACAAGGAAAAAACAATTAAAGGTAGAATATTTTAGTTAGTTCTTAATAAGACTAAAATGTGTAACTCATTCAATTTTTAATATAAAATATTATTAATAACAAATCATTCAAAAATACAATTTAAACAATGAAAAATTACACTATGGTTGATCTATATATAGAGATAAGAAACTACTATAGATCCATCTATAGATTCATAGAAAACTACTACAGGTCCATCTTATTCACATATTTATCAATCACTCATAGAGATTAAATATTTTGACATGTACATCATTTTGGTGCTATTTTAATGGTTCTTTATTTTATATTCTGGTTTAAATTTATAATTTTTAATAATAAATATGAGTTAAACAATACAAAAATCATACTATATTAGATTCAAAATTTTGACAATCAATATATTTGAATACTTCTTAATGAACAACTCAAGATATATTCCTTTTTCCACATATCACGAGATAGTCACTAAAATTCATGTTTTGACATTTCTCCTAGCTAATATTAGATCATGTTCACAATGATAAAGACATCTCTACTTTAAATAATTTACTTATAAATACATAAAAATATAAATTTATTTTACATAATATAAATAGGAAAGAAAAATGCATCACCAAGTATTTTAAAAAGTTAAAGAAATGCCTTTTATTTACCATCACATTCTTTATCATTTAATTCTTAGTCATAGAATATTTATTAATTCAAATTTTATTTATAATTACCAATGAAAAGAAAAGTCAAGACTTTTCCATTATCCATGAAGAAAAAAATTAACGCCTTTCATGCATCCATGTAATCCCATTTGTTTCTCTTATGGTCCATAAAAAAATGTAATCGACAATTTATACATGAATAAGACCTCTTTGTAACTTACATAATGATGCAAGAAATATAATTTAAATATAGTAAACATGACTTTACCTCTCATGTCAAGAATTTAATCTTACATATTAATACACAAAATTTTCATTGTTAAAGTCCTCATAGATTGATCACTACATGATTTATGTTGATTTTGAAATAAACAAGAAGAAAAAAATGTGAATTGATTAATAAACCAATAAGTATCTAAATCTAGAATAAATCTTCAATGTTGTTTCCAAATTCCATATTTTCTCATTTTGGTCATATTATTCTCATTTTTCTATTTGAGAAGGATTGTGACCTTGAATCCTCATTATCATAGATATTGTACACCATGTTTTAAACTACATTTCTATTTATGGAGATATGTTTCATACTAAAAATAAGGGATGTTATTTTACTATATTAAAAATTTTTGACGATGGTTATAGTAGGAATTTTAATACACATATATAACACATATATGATTTTCCTTCTCCATTTTCTATCACTTTGTGAGTTAGTTTAGATTGATACTCACAATGTCATTTGAGAAAGGAGATAATATGAGTATATTTAGATTGATATCTTAATAAAATATCATTATAAATTGATAACTCATGCTTAGATTTACAATCTTTTGATCCATCCTGCTGTCTATCCAAATCCTATAGAAGAACTCTACTGTAAATTAGATTTAAACACATTAAAAAAATATGCTAATATTTTAAATTTTAAATTATAATGACACAAATGGAAATACTTAGTTTTAAGTGTAAAAATGTTTCCACTGAATAAAAAAGTGTAAACACGTTTGTGAATCTTACAAATTATATAAAATGCTAACAAGACAAATAGAAAAAGAATATAATTAGTGAAATATAGAAAACAAAAACATACAAAAATAGTATAAATGATGAAATAACACAAAAATATTGCTCTTTATTGGCATCACCTTGATTATCTTCCTCACTTGTAATGATAACATAGTTGTTCACAAAAATATGTTTTGATAAGGGTCGTGTCTTAATACAAACCACCAATCCTTATCCAACACATCTGGGTAAAGAAAAACCTGGTTGCAGTGTTTGGGGAAAACATAAGGCTCCCTAGCTTCATGTCACATCTTTATAAAGTTAATAGATATCAAGCCACTAGTGCGATATTTCTTTACATTATTCCGATCAAAGGTGTCCCACAACTTGCACCTAAAAATAACACATTGGAATGAAGGGAATTCCACTTGAATGTTCTCTTGTATCTTTCCGACATAACCTAACATCCCTTGTATTAGGTTTTGATTGCGGTGGCTAGAATGACTAGATTGGTTGAACTCAACTTCCACTCCACCATCTTGTGTCATGCATGAATCATCGACATCCTTCATGTGAAAATGATGTCCATATGCCCACATAGATGGGAAAAAATTCACTTATAAGAGTGAAAAAATCACAGTGTCATGTGTCTAATAACATGAACATAATTAAAAATATAAAACATAATTAGTGAAATATAGAAAACAAAAACATACAAAAATAGTATAAATGATGAAATAACACAAAAATATTGCTCTTTATTGGCATCACCCTGATTATCTTCCTCACTTGTAATGATAACATAGTTGTTCACAAAATATGTTTTGATAAGGGTCATGTCTTAATACAAACCACCAATCCTTATCCAACACATCTAGGTAAAGAAACACCTGGTTGTAGTGTTTGGGGAAAACATAAGGCTCCCTAGCTTCATGTCACATCTTTATGGAGTTAATAGATATCAACCCACTAGTGTGATATTTCTTTACATTATTCCGATCAAAGGTGTCCCACAACTTGCACCTAAAAATAACACATTGGAATGAAGGGAATTCCACTTGAATGTTCTCTTGTATCATTCCAACATAACCTAACATCCCTTGTATTAGGTTTTGATTGCGGTGGCTAGCATGACTAGATTGGTTGAACTCAACTTCCACTCCACCATTTTGTGTCATGCATGAATCATCGACATCCTTCATGTGAAAATGATGTCCATATGCCCACATAGATGGGAAAAAATTCACTTATAAAAGAGTGAAAAAATCACACTGTCATGTGTCTAATAACATGAACATAATTAAAAATATAAAACATAAACGTTACAATTCAAAGGTGCATTATGAAGTTAAAAATGTATAGGAAAATATTATTATCGAGTTGCTGCACCCAATCCCTATGTTTAGCGCATCCACTTCAGGACTCACGTAACAACTAGATGCACCTTATTTCTCTCTTACTTGATAAAAAAACCCAATTGTTAGGGCATATCATTGACATATTTTATTTTAATTGATTAGGATGAGGCACACTTCTACCATTCAACCATTTGAATTCTTTCTAGTCACTGTCCAATTTCCTCCTCTTCTACTCATACAATGTGACCCATGGTTGTGTCACTTCCATATGGTAAAGAATGAATTTGTTGATGGTTTCAATTTATGAATTCACTAATGAAATCAAACTATCATATATGCCAGGTATGAGATCAAAATATTCATTAATATGAAGTTCAATGTGAATAGTTACTGTGTAGAAATTTGACAAATGATAAGTCACTTACTACTTAGCATGCACCTCTTTCCATTCATTTGGAGAAGCTCCCTTTCTCTTTTGTCTTCATCCCCTTCATCGCCTCAAATAAATGCACATAGTGTTTGTTGATCTACTTGATGCACTCACTGGAATAATAGAAAAACTCATATTACATATACCCCTCTGCCATATGTTAGAAAATTATATATTACAAAGCAATGGAACACATAAAATATTGCAGAAAAACAAATAAAAAAATACATAAAACAAGAGAGACACAAATATATGTGGTTCACCCAATTTGGGCTATGTCCATGGATAAACAACTAATCCTTCCTTTTATATTATCCAACAAAATGAAGAGATACCACCTATAGAAGATCTGTTATAATTTCCCCTTCACTCTCACACAATCTCCTCTCTCTTTCTCACTTAGAATACACACATAATAATTACCTCATATATAGCAAGGGGTTGTCTTCTAGTGAAAAAAAACTTAAATTAAACATAATTTCTATCGTCAGATCATCCTCTTAATTAATGGCTTAGATTGAATATGAAATTACAATATTTTACAAGGAAATTTTACTTCTATTTTTAGCTTCAGGGCGGTGTTTCCACCCCATTATGAACTGGGGTCCAACACGGTGATACCTTTGAATAAAGAAGATAATCAGGCTCACGCCCAACAATATCCCACTTGGAGACTGATTATAGAAACTCCACCACTGCTTCATTTGCTGGAACATGCTTCCACTTTGGACCTAGTTGTTTCTTATCTTTATCATCATACTTGAATATCAATTGAAACTGAGCAGAATCTCAGCTTCTAGTAGTTTGTATCTTTTCTAGCTTCAATTGTCCATTTTACAACACTGACCATATGAAATGGTACTTGATATGTATATGTTTAGTCTTGGAATCAAATGTTGAGTTATTTGCAAGATGAATGACACTATGGATGTCACTATATAACCTACCCATCTCATATTTCTTACCTAATTCATCCATATACCTTTGCAACCAAATATTTTATTTACTAGCCTCTGTAGCAATAACATACTCTACTTCCATCATTGAAAGTGTAACAATACTTTTCATTTTGAAACTCAATTGACAACTGTTCCACCTATAGTAAACACATACCCTGTGGTGCTCTTCCTGTTATCTATATCACCTGCCATATATACATCAACATATCCCTGTAGAGCAATGTTTGAACCACCAAATGATAATGCTTGATTTGTGGTACCTCTCAAATACGTCAGAATCCACTTCACTGCCATCCAATGTTCTTTTCCTATATTGTTCATGTACTTGCTTACAAATCCCACTGCATGTGCAATATCAGGCCTCATACATACCATTGCACACATTAAGCTTCCAAATGCTGATGCATATGGAACTTTAGACATATAATCCATTTCTTCCCAAGTCTTGGGACACATCCCCTTAGATTTAAATGGATAGACAAAGGTGTACTAACTGGTTTTGCATTATGCATATTAAATCTTCCCAACACCTTTTGTATGTACTCACTTTGAGACAATTATAATTTGCGATTTTTCCTGTCTCTAGTTATTCTCATACCAAGGATTTATTTTGCAGCACCCAAATCCTCCATTACAAATGAATTTACTAATTTTCCTTTGAGTGCATTTATTTCCTATATGTTAGACCTTGCAACAAGCATATAATCTACATACAATAACAATATAATATAACTACCTTAATTTTTCATTTTGAGATAAACAAAATGATGAGAGTGACATCTAGTATAACCTTGTTCAAACATAAACCTGTCAAATTTTAGATACCACTACCTTGGAGCCTATTTTAAGCCATACAAGCTCTCCTTTAACATACAAACTAGTTTCTCCTTCTCTTTGACCTCATAGGCTTTTGGTTATTGCATATAGATCTATTCCTCCAAATCCCCATGGCAAAAGGCCATTTTTACATCTAACTACTCTAGATGCAAATATTCTACTACTACTAGACTTAAAATAGTTCCGATTGAGGTCATTTTAACAACAATAGAACATATTTAATCAAATTATATACCTTTATTTTGTGAAAACCCCTTGACCACAAGTATAGCTTTATACCTTTTTCTACCTCCATCTTCTTACTTCAACCTATAAACCCATTTATAATACAATGTTGTTTTACCTACATGAAACCTGACTAAGTCCCAAGTCTAGTTATGTACCAAGGAGTCCATCTCTTCTCTCATGGCTAGCTACCACTTCTTCCTAGTTTTTACTTGCTTCATAACATTCTGGTTCACCAAAATCAGTCAACAATACAAAATATAATGAAGGAGAGTATCGTTTAGGGGGTCTACTTATCCTGGTAGATCTTCTAACACCACTTTCAGGTGTTTGAGGTGCTTGTTGTTGTTGTGGCTGTTGATCATTACAATTTTAAAACACCTTCAATTTTTTGTGATTTCATCAAGCACTGTGTATTCTCTATTTTATTTTTCCTATTTCTTTTCTTGCATTTGATCTTTATACAAGACCCCTTCATTGAATATGACATCTCTACTCCTAATTATTTTGTGATTTTCATAATCATAAAAGCGATAACAAAAATAATTAACATCATATCCAATAAAGGTACATTTATTTGATTTTTCCTCAAGATTTATTCTATTTTCTTTACTACTGTGGATAAATGTTGTTGGGAATCACAATTTATGTTAGACCAAAACCCGTAGGTGTTAGTCAATGATCGCATCGTGAGAGATGAGGATCCATGAGAGGCTATCAATCCATGTCACGAAGCACACAGGGAGAATTGGTTTATCCAATGCCAAACAATCTCTCCCCAATGTGAGCTGGGTGTGTATCGAACTTGTGACTTACGCTCTAATACCACTTGTTGGGAATCACGATTGCCATTAGATCAAAACCCGCAGGTGTTAGTTAACGATCACATCGCCAAAGATAAGGATCCATAAGAGGTGACTAGTCCATGTCACAAAACACATAGGGAGCACTGGTTTATCCAATGTCCAACAAAGGATTCATAATCGAAAATCTTTGAAAAAGAGTAGTTTACCTTTTTACTTGTCCATGCCTCCTTTGGAATACCACCATCCAAGGAACTTGAAGGCCCTCTATTTATTAGATAAACAACAATATCTATAACATATGCCCAAATTTTTAAAGGCAATATTGCATGCAATATCATGCACCTTGCAAGCTCCATGATTGTCCAATTCATCCTTTTTGACACACCATTTTCCTGTGGTGTTCCCAAAAATGTCTTCTCTCTATGAATTCCATACTCTAAAGAGTACTTATCAAAATATTTGCTACAATATTCTTCTCCATTGTCTAATCTAATGCACTTCAAATTCTTTCCGGTCTCATTCTCAACCAAAGCTTTCCATTTCTTAAAAGCATCAAATACATCAGATTTATTTTGAATACAATAAATCCAATATTTTTGGGTTGCATCATCAATAAAAGTAGCATAATAATGAGAGCCACCAAAAGATGATACCTGAGAAGGTCCCCATACATATTTATGCACAAGCTCTAATTTTTTTCTCTTCTTTTCTTTCCAAAATCTGAGAAATTTGACTCTCTTTTGTTTTCCATAAGCACAATTCTCACAGAAATCCAAATCAATGTGCTTCAAACTGGCAACAAATTTCTTGAGTGAAGAATCTGCATCCCCTTCTCACTCATGTGCTCGAGCCTATGATTGCACAATGTTGTATCTTCTCTTGTATAGGTTAAATCATTAACAAAATTAGAAATACCATTACATAAATACAATGTACCAACCTTTTCTCCTTTTGCTATTACCAGGGCTCCTTTAGTGACCTTCCAAGTTTTATCTGTAAAAGTAGTTACACAACCTTCACCTCCCAACTTCCCTATTGAAATTAGATTTTCCTTCAAATCTGGAACATGCCTTACCTCCTTCAATAGCCATTAGTTTCCATTCTATTGTTTTATGAAAACTTTACCCATTCCAATGATTTTACAGGCTTTATCATCACCCAAATGAACCTGTCCAAAATCTCCTTGAACATCATCATGAAAATGTTTTCTATTAGGTGTGGCATGGAATGAGGCCCTTGAATCTACCACCTAGGCATCAATAATATTTTCTAATGAAAGATTCAAATCATCTTGAAACACATTATCTGTCACATTCGCTTCATGATTGCTTTCTTGGTGTGCGTCTCCTTCTTTTCCCTTCCAAGACTTACAGTCTTTCTTTAGGTGTCCTTTCTTCCCGCATTTCCATCACACTATCCATTATCTAGACTTGGATCTACCTTTCCTTGACTTATTGCGATATCTTGGGATATTTTCTCTTTCCAATTTTCTTCCCCTATTCTCTGTAGTCAAAGCATTACCTGATGTGTCACTGAAGCTTTTCCATTGCATTTCCTCACTAAGGATGGAATCGACCACATCCTTAAACTTTAAAGTACTAGATCTAGAGACATGGTTACTAATGGCCATAACTAAACCATTCCAACTTTTTGGTAAGGAGCACAAAAATAAAAAATCCCTAACTTCGTCATCAAAATTTACCCCTATAGAATTTAACTCATTAGTATCCGTATTAAATTCATTTAAATGCTTAGTAATAAATCCACCTTTTGACATCTTCGTATTAAATAAATGCTTCGTAATAAATACCTTGTTTGAGGCCGAGGGTTCTTCATATGGTTTGGACAATGCCTTTATTAAACCCTCTGTTGTCGTTTCCTTTGAAATGTTAAAGGCTACCGACACCGCCAGGCACAACCGTATTGTTTCAAGTTCTTTTCTATTGAGAATCTCCTATTATGTGTCTGTCATATTTGTTAGCTTATTTGTATTTTCACTCAATCATAGGTACATATATTTCTAATACAAATAATCTTCCATCTGCATCTTCCACAACTGGTAGTTTTGGCCATTAAATTGCTCGAACCTAAACCTACCATCTTCTACCATTTCTCCCACTTGAACTAGGAAGACTTCTCTCCTACATGTTTAATAGCCAAATAGACCTTCAACTTTGATACTAGTTGTTAGAAAATGATATATTACAAAGAAATGGAACAAATAAAATATTGCAGAAACACAAACACAAAAAATGTATAAAATAAGAGAGACACAAATATACATGGTTCACCTAATTTGGGCTACATCCATGGAGAAACAACCAGTCCTTCCTTTTATATTACCCAACAAAATTAAGAGATACCACCTACAATAGATCTCCTGTAATTTCCACTTCTCTCTCAAAGAATCTCCTCTCTTTCTCACTCAAAATACACACATATATCTAGCCACAATAAAATTCCCTCATATATAGTGAGAGGTTCTTCTAGGGAAAAAACCTCAAATTAAACATAAGTTCTACTCTCAGATCATCTGCATAATGAGCAACTAACATTGACTATGAAATTACAATATTTTAAATGAAAATTTAATCTATTTTTAGCTTCAGGGATTATGCCCCTGAGCCCCTGCCAAGGGGGCCTCATCAAAAATTAATTTCAATGTGTGTATATACATATATACATATATACATATATATATATATATATATATATATATATATATATATATATATATATATATATTTTCCAGCTGGTTCACAGACCCTGGTCAGTTGATCCGCTACTCCAGGTTCAAGAAATCTGGGTGGACCCCACCCGAAGGGGGTCCACCCCTCGGTCACCACAGACCTAACCCCAAGAGCTTTCGGGTTTCGACCCTGTGACCTCCCATTGGCGAGGCCCCGACTTGACCGATTGAGCTAACCCTTGGGGCTTATATATATATATATATATATATATATATATATATATATATATATATATATATATATATATATATATATATATATATATATATATAATGAATTATGTATTGAATGGTATATGTTGTATATTGATACTGAACAAGTAACAAAAATACTAATCAATACAATGACAACACATCCAAAAAAGAAAAAAAGTCAAGTTCTTTGTAAATTCTTTACAAAATTAATATATTTAAACTATATGTAAGTTTAACTAATATGTATTGGTTAATGTGTGCCATATAGAGCCACAAATGAATAAGGTTGATAATATTATTTCTAATCTAAGTGTAGAAGAGCCTAAAGGCTTGAAATAAAATTACAAAAGGATGAATAAGGTGAATGAAAAATTACTATTCAATATGAGTTATTTTATTTTATTTTTCATTCATAATATTATTAAGAATATTAGATAACATGTTTCAAACAATCTATTAATTCATATATGTTTAATGTTCTATAGGGAGAAACAACGAATGAAAATATCAATGTCGTTCTAAGAAAAGAAAAATTATAGAACATGTAAATGACGATGAATTGGTCCTTGGCTCATTTGGAGTGGTGTTGGAGGTTAACGAAAAGGGGAATTTAAAAAAAAAAACCATGAGGGATATAGTGGAATGAACATATATACATACTTTCCACTTATAATACAAAAATCGATCAAATGATTTCAAAAACCAAATTATATCTAAACTACATGAAGAGTTTCTAGAGGAATGGTTAAAACATAAACAACAAAAAAGAATCATTCAAAAGGTAATATTCATAATTAAAATTATTTTATAGAATTATATGTATATATTACTACAAACCTTTCATTTATTAATATTAATTTTGTTATATTTTGTTTTCATATATCAATATAAAAATAGTTTATTACATTTTTTAGGAAGATTATGAAAATCCCAAAGGATGAACGAGATGATATGTGAAACATGCCAATAGGAATGTCCAAAAAAGTGTACAAGGAGATGGTCAAAGTAATGGACATAATTGAATCACAAAAGGAGTCATATCAACACCATCGTGCTTCAAATGTATGTAATCATGATTGATCTTATACATATAAATTTAGCTGCTTAAATATTAATTTTCAAGTATTTTATTTCAAAAAAGAAAACAAAATGGAACTCATTCAACACATAAAATAGGGCGACAAGGAAGAAGAGGGTTGATATCAAAGTTTGTGAGTAATTGCTAATATTTTCTTATAACAACTCAAGGTTTCTTTTTTGTATATTTTAAGTTGTTTTACAACAACAATTCTTGAATGTCTTCAAATAGGTGTTAACATACAAAGAAGAGCCATCAAAAGAATTGATTGACATTGGGTTAAATATGGGATGCAAGTATATGTTATCATATAAAAAATTAATTGTGGAATTGGTAACTATCTATGTTGTTTTACTTCTCTAAGTTTATAATTAATAGAACAAAAAAATCCTTTATATTAAATTTATGATTTATAATGGGGTATAAAAATTGCAGGAAACAACGTATGGAACTACGCTAACAAAAAACTTGTTGCAACAAGGCACAAGACTTGGTTTGAAACATGTGTATAGTTCATCAGTTACTTGTTGCTATGGTACATTTCTATTAGATTTACATAGATGTATGTTATTTATTTCAATTTTCATTTTTCTCACCAATGTAGATACACTCATTACAATTTATTTTTATGTTTGCAGATAGAACATGATCAAGAAGACAAAAAGAATCAATGTAATCAACAAAACATTAATCTAAATAATCCAAGTCATGGAAGTAGCTAAAGCATTGACAACAATTCTAACGAAGAATGATGATCTATTTGGATGTCAATGCAAGATGTTGTATTTTTTGAAATAATTGTATGTAAAAATTAGGCATTTTGTTTAGTGTAATGGATATAGTGTCCCAATTGAAAGGCAAGGGGTTACCAATAACTATCCCATTTTGTATCACAAAGAAGCTCTTATTGATATATAATAAAATACATTTTAATTTATTCTATTGCATTATCCAATGTCATTGTGGAATGTTACATCATTGATTAAATATATGGATGATTAAATATTATAATGAAGAGATGCGAAATATGATGATATAACAAATTAATTTGAAAATCATATATAAATTCACTAATAAAAATTCAATTTATATGAATACTATTATAAGATATATGTCGATTTTCCAATGAATAAAAGATTTAAAAAATCACAATAATTTCACTAACAAAGGCTGATGTTTATAAGAAAGAGAAAATCTCATTCAAAATATGAGTGTGTCGATAACAAGAACACACACTGATGTGTTATTTTATCTAAAAGAACAATCACTTCAAGATTTTTTGCATGGTTGGTGCCTTTTCTGAAAATGACAACACTAGGTAATTATTTTCTTAAAGCATTGGTGTTGTTTGCATTTAACACCCTCGTACGCTGTAATTGTTAAAGAACCAATGATTTCATAGGACTAACGTCTCGGTGCTACAAAATATTATTTCTATCCCGGTGCATTATTCAAATTAACAACAAAAATGCTTTTGTATGCTTAGCACCCTGGGTATTTTATGCAAATCATATGCATCAGGGCTGTGAGTTAAAATTAAAGCACTAGGTCTACAATTTGTTTTGCCTACCCTGGTGCCATTCATGAAAAGAATTCCCTAGGGAATTTTATTATTGTATATTAATTAGGGCGATATACATTTCAAGCATAGATGTTCTTTATATTCAAAACCTCATGGATTTTTGTTATGTGTGCAACACTAGTGCTTTTATTCATTTAGTGCACCAACGCTATTTTTTCCATGAAGCACAATGCAAAAAAAAATCGCTAAAACCTCCAGCTACCCAATTTTTTTAGTTGTGATGAAGTTTTGTCATCATCTCCACTAAAACATCTGCTACCACAAACAAATGTTGTAGCAAAGGGGTTTTTGACAATTTTTTCCAATTTTATAACACTAAAAACCTCAGTTATAACCTATGCTACAAGGTATTTTACTTGTAGTGTATATGAGATGATTATCCATAATGAGGCTGACTTGAGGATTTTATTAGCTGGACTTTTAAATGACAAAATAAATAAATTTTCTTCGTTCAAATAATGAAAACTTCCAACCATAGCTACACATTTTTTCAATACTCTCTCTTAGCTAGAGATCACAATCCAAGTTTTTGCCTCAATCTTATAATAAGCAAAAATACATAACATCCATTTGAAAGCATCGGATGAATAAAAAATACATCTCTCAGACAACAAGTTCTTATGATGCACAACCTACAAGAAGAATACATGTCCCAGACCACAAGGTCTCATGGAACAAAACCTACAAGAGGAATCAACAATACATCTCCTAGACAAAAATGTCTCATGGTACACAACCTACAGGAGGAATACATCTCCCAGACCACAAGGTCTCATGGTACACAACATATATGAGGAATCAACAATACATCTCCCCTACAAAAATATCTCACAACACACAACCCACAAGAGGAATACATCTCCCAGACCATAAGGTCTCATGACACACAACCTATAGGAGGAATCAACAATACATCTCTTAGACAATAATGTCTTAGGACACAAAACCTATAGGAGGAATCAACAATACATCTATCAGACAATAATTTCTTAGGGAACACAACCTACAGGAGGAATACATCTCCCAGACCACAAGGTCTCATGACACACAACCTATAGGAGGAATGGTTAATAATATGATGCTATGCAATAAATGCTCCCTCATCAAGGGGATTGTTTGTCATTCAGTTCATCATCAAATATTTATCCATGGTGGATCTTAAATATTTCAGCAAACATTCGACTATTCTTCTCTCAGAAAACATCAGTAGCTATCAAAAAATAATAATATATTTCAGCAGTGGCTTCTCATACAAGCAATCATCAACAACCACAAAAGTGACTATCCATAGTCAAATACAACAAATACTAAATGGATTCTCTTAGAAGAAGACACCATAATACCGTAATCGAATTCAACAAGTAACAAGTGGATTCTCATAAAAGAAGGCATCAACAACCATAGTGGAATCCAACATACCATAATGAAATCAAGCAAATAATAATAGAATTTAGCAGAAACAAGCATAATCAGATAAATCAACAGACCAATAAGAGAATCGATTCAATATCAGAGTCTTGTAGCTTCTTCACATCATTCATCATGGAGATGTAAAAGGACCTATAGTCCATTGTGCTAAAGATATCACCAGACTCATACATTTACAAAAGCAACTCCCTCTTACAAAGAAATCCTCTTTGTTCTTCAATCAAATTAATCTTGTCTGCTCCCTCTGAGTATAAGTCCTATCACAAGTCTTCTTGTTATATTGTTCTTCCATCGTTTTCAATGATTGCCACAACTTGGTATTCTCCATTATGTACCTGCAAACCTCACTAGGATGCTATGGAAGAACAAGAACATCCAATCAAGTTAAGATACTCATAATGAGATAATTAATAGAAACAATAAAATATAATGCTTATCTCTTAAGAGTGTGTTAGCTCCCTATTTCTCTCATCCTTCTTAGATCAAGGCAATCACATCATTGAGGAATCTACATCACCATTAAGAAGTTCTCATCATCAACAACAATTTCACAGAATTCATATCATCATCATCATCAAGGAGTCTATATTATCATTGAGTCCATATCTTCATCATCATCAAGTAATCTAGTCCAATTCATCGTCAACGAGTCCATGTCATCAATGAGTCATCATCATCAAGAAATATAGTCCAATTCATCATATACAAGTCCATGTTATCAATGTGTTATATTATCATCATCATCAAGAAATCTAGTCAATTCATCATCAACAAGCCCATGTTATCAATGAGTCTATGTCTCCAACGAGTCTACATTATCATCATCATCAAGAAATATAGTCCAAATCCTCATAAATGAGTCCACATTATCACCATCATCAAGAAATCTAGTCCAACTCATCAACAAGTCCACATTGTCAGCATCATCAATGATTATCAACAAGGATTAATTATTATCATCAAGAAAGAATACACACCATCAACATGATAGAGTACACATCATTCATCATTAAGGAGTCCATATCAACAATATCATCATCAATGAGTCCTCATCATATTTATCATCATCAAGAGTTCCACATCATTAGTAAGGACTTAAAAATAAAGCAAAGCAAAAAATACTTATCTTCTTAGATCCTAATAGCTTGCTCCGTTAGAGGAAATGTCAGCCTAAAAGTGGCCTCCTAAGGAAAAAATAATAAAATAATAGTTAAAATAATAATTTAATTTTAAATTCAATTTAATTCTAAACAAAAATTAATAATTAATAATTTTGATTTTAATAATTATTAATTTTAAGTTATGTAATTTAATTTTAAATAATGAAAGAATTTTTTTTAGATAACAAATTAAAACTTTTAATTGTAATTTTAGTAATTAATAACTTTTAATTTTAAGAATTATTAAGAATTATTTAATTCTTAGTGATTATTAATAATTAGTATTAATTGTTAATATTTATTAATTGTCGGTTTAAATTTTTAATTATTAATTGTCAAAATTAAATAATTTTTAATAATTTTTAACAATTATCATTTATTAATTTAATTAACAATTATAAAATTTTGGTAGTAATTATTAATAACTATTGATAATTATTAATTTATAAAAATTACTAATAATTATTAATTTCTATTTTTTTTAAAGAATCATTGATCATTTAAAAAAAATATTATTTTTTAAAAATCATTAATTATTATTAATATATATTTTTTTAAATATTGAACAAATTTAAAATTTGAAATTAAAATTAAAATATCTTTATTTATTTCATATTATTTTGACCTAATATTCACTCTCATTCTTGTAGGTCATGTCGTCTCCCTATCATTTCCATCCAAATACATCCTCATACCTTTATTTATACACTGGACTGAGATCTGACTTATACACATATTGATCTATTGTGATGGTGATGTTGGAAATAATACTGAGGGTTGGGGGGGAGGGGGTGGGTGAATCAGTATTTACAATTCAACAATTTTTTATTTCCCAATCAGATTTATATATGCTACTTTAGTGAAGTGAACTTGCGTATGCACACAATTGTGATTAAAGAAACCAATGTACACCTAGAGAACTTATGATTTAGTTAATTCATCATGTGTTGATATTTAGTCATTGCATTAGTACTTTATTATATAGTAACTATGTGCAGTAATAACATAATAAATCATCACACATAAGAAACACACATGAACACCAAGATTTAAGGTGGAAACCCTATACGCAAGAAAAACCACTTGCTGGTGCCATCTCTATCTTCTTTTTAATATAAAGAAAATCTATTTACAATCTTGTACTGGTGCATATTCATACGAGTACAAAGGCACCCACCTATAGAAGGATACAACCTTCTCTCGTTATCTAGCTTCTACTCGAAGGGAGCTACAACCCCCTAGCTCTTGTATTGGTCGATATGTTTACTAGTACATAGGCGTTGGCCTACAGAAGGTTACAACCTTCTCCCTTCCTCCAGGAACCACATTTCATAACTTTTCAAACTGGATGCTCTTGGTACATAACAACAAAATATGAAGGGCTCGTTTCATCAATTTTTCACACTGGACCCATTAGAAAGTTTGAAGCTCAAACTCTATAATAATCACTGCATCAACTAACAATCAATCAATCTGAACAGTCAGATCACTGTCACCAAAATGCTGTGCCGAACCAAGAAACCTACATCATCATTTAGAACCATATGCAACCTCAAGAATGATACATCAGAATGCACACACTACTTTAATGAACCAAACTTGCATGTATATGCTACCTCCTTTAACCAAACCTGTGTATACCTCTAAAGCTACTGAAACATGAAACTTATGAATCAAATATGTACCAACCAGTAATATTCTGAACATCTACTGTCAAATTACAGAGATCTAGATAGTCAACAAGAAAGATCACCCTTATCGCTTAATCAATCAATCAATCAGACTCAATCTCCTTATGCATTCAGTTCTACTTTCAAATCTAAGGAGACATCATTGATAGACAATAGTAAAATAGTAGCACTGATCAGATAGAATAATCATTTTTGAATAGCAAGATTTTCTTTTGTATACACTACTTGGAAGCTTCAAACTAGTGTGTATATGTGCCTTCATCAAGGTGAAACAATGTATATATCTACAAATACTATTGGCACGAAAGAGTCATCAGGGAGAAAAGACCCTGGGTTTAGGCACAGAGGGCCAACAATGGTCTGGTGTAGTCTAGGACAACACCAACATTTTCACCTTACCGAAAGGGTAAGGAGTCCCACCTGAGGCGTGCCATGACTGGAAGTAAGAAAGGTTCAGCATGGGGTCAAGGGAACACTAATCGAGGCATCATCCAATAACAAAATTATATCAATTACACACGAAATAGAGATAAAACATAAAAACAATTACACAAGAACTACTAAATACATGCATTTAATGGAACATTTTTATTTTTTTAGAAACTCATCACACCAGGGGATCCATACACATCATGATTTGTAACCAGTCTAGCTTTATTTCTATTAACTTAACAATAAAACAATACAACATGTCTTTGGCATTCACCACAAGAAACTACAAGGAATACTTGGATCAGATCCATGAGTTTCATCTCAACCTCAATGGCTTAGTTCGCATGGAATCTTGCATCCTACTACCTATCTACCGTAACTAGATATCTGCCCGCCAACTCCAACAACCTTGCCAACTATCCCATTCACCAGCCAACCCCTCTTCCTTTTTGACCCTCTGCTTTTATATTCCTTTCTACCACCTGAATTGACAATTCCCGCTCGATTTCTATTTCACCTTCCTGCCCACTCGGCTACCTTTGTCCTCTGTTGCCACCTTGCAGCAACCCTTGCACAACTACCTGTTCTTCCCTTGCTGTCCAACAAACTCTTCCACAAGCTAACTGTTGCTGCCACCCACTTTATTCTCATCCTTTGGTCAGCCACAATTGGTCAAAAACTTTTCAAAAGTAAACAAAGGCCCCAATAGGCCCTAACCACAATCCTTTGACTCATCCCCGAGTCAATTCATTTCTACCTTAGTCATTTCTGTTGGTATTTCCATTGGTTCTACGGGTGGCGATTGTACTGTTGACTGCATTGTTTTTACTGACAACTGGTTTGGTGGTTCTTTTACCTCGGTCATTACTCATGAAGTGGCATCTATCTCTACTAATATTTCCTACCTCTGAGGATCCCCATTCCAAATGAAGGCTCCAACTCTGGAACAGTGGTCGTAGTATGCTGGCCGAACTCTCTATATCTTTGAATGTTAGTGTCCCATCAGGAAAAGATTGTGTCAACACATTGAGCGAATGCCTCAACCAATTTTGATGTTAACTCTATGGGTCACTGGTTTTGCAAGTCTCTCCATTGTTATCTGTTGGAGTCACACACCTCCTTTAGGGTCAGAACTTGTATCTACACTAGTGGCTGTAGATCTTTGATTTCCTTCTTCATCTTTGTGGACTCCTCCTCCATATGATCAACTTGGGTCTGAATGATGTTAATTTGATCATTGATCTGCTGCAGTTGGGCGAGGTTTGTACAGTCCTTTGTGCTAGAAAATAGGGTCTGTATTTTCTCTCTCATCGGGTAGACCAAGTGATTCTTCAGCGCCAGAATTCCTGGCTAGTCATGGACTTTGTTCATTACACCGTAGCCATTGGTGAGGGCATCTACTAAGGCTTGTTTCTTTTCTTCTCCTTCGACAATTTTTCCCTTGACCGTTCTCGTGTAGATATCCATGGGTCTGGTAGTGTGGATATCACCATCTCCAGTTTCTTCTTCATGTCATTATTAGTAGCTACTAGGTTCGAGGAAACTGCCTAGATGTGATCATAACATTTTACCAGCATGCACGTCATGATGTTTGCCAACGTTTCTGTGTTTGCCTTAATGATTGCTAGCCACAATGTCTGGAACCGCTGCATGATTTGATACCTGGGCTTGCAAATTTGAATTTTCTTTTTCCAGGTGATCACTATCCTCTGTTACTTCCTACAACTGCCTTACTTTCCATTCATGTTCCTTGGTAAGATCCTCATGGATCATTTCGGCCCTGTGCACTGCTTGCTATATAAATGTAAATAACTGGGCCGACGACTAGTGCTGGAGTGTGTTGGCCTACATTGTATTGGGTTTAGGGAACTACTGTTGGATGGGTAGGCTGCTGGTGATGGATTTTTCGAAGTGGGATGCAGGCGAATGATCTTGCTATGACTGTGGAGTGAATTGTGGAGTGGGTGGAATGATGCTAGGGTTTGGGACTACTATGAGATTTATAGGGAAAGGTGGTAGGTACGGTTCAATCCTTGCTTCCTACAGAATAGTATCTAGGCTTCCCCCTTGTGGTGGGTCCGACCCAAGCGTTGGTGATGCAAGTGATGTTGGTTGCATTCCATTGGTAGGAGTGGTGACCTCTATTAACCTATCTGATTGAACTTCCATTTCCACAATTGTCTTTCGCTGGCCTACTGGGAGGGTCTCTGACAGGGTTGCGGAGGTGGAGGTTGTGTGTGGGGAAGACTCCTGTGACTGAGGTAAAGTGGTGGAAATGGAGGGGACCTCCTCAACTATGGGGGTTACAAAGACTGAATGCTCGGTCTCGCTAGTAAGGTCAACAATTGGGGCTAGTGCGACTATTTTGCAGACAACTTGTTTTTTCTTTGGCTTGGGGACTGTTGGTTGGGGCAGAGCCTGGACTACTTTGGTAGGGAGCTTCATGGCCAGTGGGGTTGTTATATTAGGAGAAAACATGGTAGATCCCTGAAATTGGGTAAGGTAATTACTCTCACCTGATTCGAAACTGGCAATTCTTCGTCTGAGTTTGAACATCTTCTCCTCCATCTAAAGCACCATTGGTTGGACTTCATCATTAGCTAGCCACTTGTACTACTCTCTCCCACATCTCCCCCTTGCGCCTGTTGCTTCAAGGCTCTGAAAATATAGTTTCATTTCCCGTCTATGATTTCGCAAGCCACTATCGACCATGATCTCACCTCTTTGTGCAACACTTCTGCCATTAGTACAAACCTCTGCGACCTCATCTTAAATGTCTCTAGGTGGACACACTGTGAACTCAGCTAGGTGTGTGCATGTGAGGCCTCAAACTAGAGCTCTTTTGAGAATTCATCCAGTAAAGTCTTTGGTATCCTCTCCATCAACCTTATGGTCGCCAATATCTTCTCGTACAAATCCTTGAAAGCTATTTCATTTATCTCCTTCATTCTTGGGTCTCACGATGCCCTCCATGGGTCGTAACGAAGTACTATTGGTTAGCCTTCAATGATGGTCGCCAATTCCCTGTCCTTCGACGACATCGACTTCCACATTTCCAACGACATCAAAATGTACCCAAACATGAAATTGGTACCCTGCCTGTACACATCTTCACATGATTTAAATAGCTTGTTGAGAATAAATGTGGACCAGTTCAGTACCTCTCCCTGACAACAATGTTCTTCCACCGAAATGGCATCTAACATGCATTCATTCTTTGTAAAGTGACACATTTTTTTTCCTACTATGAGGTAGTAAGCAAAACTTATGTCGACCTTATTGATTATATCCATCTTTACTCCTCTCCCACCTCGCTCAGTCCCATATCTAGCATAGATATTATCCTTAGACTGCTTCTTGGCTCTCTTAGCCCCTGTCTAGAATGCTAAACTAACTGTGTTCCCTCCCATGGATAGCCTTGTTAGTCGACTAATATCCTCCACATGGATGGGATACTACTTGTCCGACCACAATGATCCTCTATGCATCCTACTCGCCACAAGTTTGGTACACTGCGTTATGACGAATTGGGTGCCAAACACAAGTAAACTCCTCAAATGTAGTAAGGTCGATCTCTGTAGCCCTTTAAAATCTTCCCTGACCCTGGAGATCTTGGTGCCATCCTCCTTCTGGAAATCCTTCGCATAAACTTCTCTTTTCATGGCTGGGAACTGGAAATAGCCTGTAAAATCATTGACGACCAAATTCGCCTTGTCATATTCTCCATACAAGTTGTTGACCACTACAATTCTTTCATATAATGTGTCCTGTGGGATAGATACAATTCCTTTCACCATCTCCTTTCGCATGTGATAAAAAATCTGCACCTGAAGTTTCCTGCTTCTCTGTCTTTGCAACTATTCTTCATATAGGCTTTGTAATTATTCTGCTATCTATGAATGAAGTTCTAGAATACCCTTCATTATCCTACGAATTTAAGTACCCAGACCTGACATGACATTTCCTTACTTACTTGACCTTAAAAACTAATTACTTCGGCAACTTTCCCATGTGTTCTAGCTATACCTTGTCACTGTCGGCCGACCTGGACATGACAACCATGACGTGGACTAGGAATGTACAAAATGGGTTGTATGGCATATTTATTTTTCTGTGATGCGGTTATTTATTAACTACTTAATGGGAAAAGATTTTGTGGCTCCTAATTTGACAACTTCATAATTGGTTACTTAATATGGAAATGACTATCGGTACGACGGAAAGGATGGGCACATGTGATCATAATGTATAAAAAAAGTACATGCCTACATGTACCTTGTTGACACTGATTACATGTGTGACTACTAAGTATACCTCTTCTTCCCCCCTGACCACAAATGAGTTGCGGCGTGCTGAAATTGATTCTGCAACCTTATTGTCCTTCTGCTCATTTTTATGACATGATTAGATCGAACCTAGTGGTTTTTTTTTTGCATTATGCATTGTGGAAGGGCTTCGGGGTTGCGTCATCCACCCATCCATGTAGTAGAACTCCATCCAGTTGTGCGAGCCTTACTACTCCCAAATATTTGATTTTCGTGACTATAAATGGGCCTAACCAGTGCATCTGCAATTTCCTTAGGAACTTCTGGAACTTGCTGTCATATAGGAGTACCTTTTCCCCTATTCCAAAAGACTTCTTCTTGATGTGCCCATCATGCCAATATTTTTTCCTTCTCTGCTCCACTGATTGATGAAACTTGGCTAAGAAGTGGGTTTCGTCCGGTTCCAACAGCTGACCCAGTCTGTCCCGCAAGGCTATGTTGTCCGTCATTCCTATGGCTTTAGATATGAACATACTTGGTAACATAAACTCTGCTGGAACCACAACTTCTCTTTTGTATACTAGTTGAAACATAGTTTTATTATGAAGTCTCTTTACTGTTGTCCTGTACACCCATAAAGTTGCATGTATTCTTTCATCCTAGTCGTCCCTATTGGCTAACATGACCTTTGTTAGCCCTTTCTCCAGAATTTTGTTGAATGGTTCCTGTTATGAAACTAGCTCACAAAAAGATAAAAAATAGAGATCAATGCCTTCAAAATAAGCCTCTTCAAGGGGGAAACCTCCTTTACATTACACAAATGAATAATTCTTGGATGATACAAATGAAAAGACCTCCTTTTTATATATAGGAGTATAAGGGGTCATAATATAATCAGAGCGACATAACAATAATAATGTAAAGGCACAATAATAACAATAGTGGGCTTCTATGGGGCACAATAATAACAATATGGGGACTACATGGGTACAACAATATAATAAGGGGGTTGTACTAATAAAAATAAGGGGTTACACTAGTAGTGTAGGGACCTAACATGCCCCTATCCTTCAAAAAGTTTTGTCCTCAATGCTTGAGTAGTTCTTGATGCTTCTGTATAAAATTCTTGTCCTTCCATGTGGAATCTTCAGCAGGTAAGTTATTCCACTTGATGAGATACTCTGAAATTGATCAATTTCATAGTGTCGGGTTCTTGTTTCTATGGCTGCTCTAGGTTCCAATATGATTTTTCCTTACTTGTCAAGTTCTGACAATATTGTTTGAACTAGGATCTTCTAAAAATTTTGAGTGAGTGGCCACACTTCTTCATCCTTCTTCCATTCATCCCTTGCTTCGTTTATCCAATCTAGTTGGATAATAGAAATAGCACAAAACAATGTTTCCACATCCTCATCCTTTCTTGAGAGTGCACCCGCAACAACATTTTGCTTCCCTTTTCTGTAGATGATTTGAAAGTCATAGCCCAACATATTTGTGACCCATTTTTTATGTTATTCTAAAGATAATCTTTGTTATAAAAAGTATTTTATATTATCATGATCTATTTTTACCTTGATGTGTCTTCCCATTAGGTAAGGTCGCCATTTCTTAAGTGCATGTAGTATTGCCAATATTTCCTTCTCATAAAGAGCTTTCTTGAGATGTAGTCGTAAAAATACCCAATCGCCTACATCAAAATTTCTTTCATTGCAATGTTGATCTACCTCTTGTTTCATTCGATTCTGTGCCAAAGTGGAATTATGCTTTAAAAGTTGGAGAACTTGTTATTGATACTTGATTTGATCTTTCACCGCTTGAACCTTTTTCTTCTTGATATGTCCTTCTGTCTTGAGAGTTTGAGGACTGGTAATTTCTTCCAATGCATTACAAGATATGGTCAGATTCATTTCTTGATGCTCGATGTGATCTTTCACTTCTTGAACATTTTTCTTCTTAATATGTCCTTCTATCTTGATAATTTGAGGAGTGGTAATTCTAGCAAATGCATTACAAGATATGGTTGGATTCATTTCTTCTTTCTTGATGTGATATTTTACTTCTTGAACCTTTTTCTTCTTGATATGTCCTTCTATCTTGAGTGTTTGAGGAGTGGTAATTCTTGCCAATGCTTTACAAGATATGGTCGGATTCATTTCTTCTTTTCCTGGGGTTAAATCCTGGTGTATATCCTCTTCTTTTGATGTCTCTTGATGTTTTTCTTCCTCCTCTTCATAATCTATGTAAAATAATTTCTTCTCAGCACACTTATGACCTTTAGTGCATTTGTTATCATAATTTTAACAAATCCCTTTTGCTATTTTTTCTTCCAATTGTTGTGGTGTCAACCTTGTAGGTTATGGAAATCTAGGAGAAACAACACTTCCATCTTTATCGTTGTGATGGGTAGACTTCCTTGTTTCCATAATTTTTCTTTCCACTTTTCTTGCCAACTTGAATGCCCTCTCCAATGAACTAGGTTCCCAAAGACGAACCTCATATTGAATGTTATCCTTTAAAGTCCCTATGGAGACATCAATCCTCTGCTTATCTTGAATATCATTTTCCCTTATATTCAATTTTTGAAAGTCCTCAATGTGCTCTTCCATTGAACACTTTTATTTGAGATTTATCAATTGGCTAAAGAAGGTGTTTCTCTTTGTATCCTCATAATGTGCTATCATTTCCTCTGTGAAAATTGACCACGTAACAAGTGGTTTACAAGAACAAAGCCCTTTATACCATAAAAATTGATCCAGTTATAAATATAAAGATGCAATATGTATGTTTTGCAATAGTTTCACCTCATGTAGATCAAAATATTGCTTCATCTGTAGTATCCAGTTTACTAGATACTTGCCATCAAACTTCCTCATATCACCTTTTCTTGATTTTAGGATCTCGATTTTGAAACGACTATAACTTTGGAATTTCAGATCTCCAAGTTATTAAATTGCGTCCTATAGTAACCCATGAGTCCTCTTTCTAACCCCACAAGTCTAATCATAATAAGATTCTCGAAGAAAGAGTTATGTCCAATCTCCTACGATGACCTAATTATAGACTAGTTCAATAGAGCCAATTTGTACGATGTTCCACGTGTCACTGTTTCGACCTTGGGTTCTGAAACTGATACATAACAAAAAAATTTCCATATTATTTCTATCACTTTTTACGAAATTTGAATCAGATGCTCTGAGCGAGAGTTATGACGACTTTCCCCATGTCACCTTTTTGGGATGTAATTCAGGAACCTGTAGAAACCATAAATGTATTGAACTTTATCTCCAAAAATATAGCAAAACAATATCTGAAATTTGGGGTCAAGCTGCATCACGATTTTGGCTCAAATGGGTTTTAATTTGCAATTTTAAGCCTTCACAGAAAACAAATTATAGTGAAAATTCCATGATAACCTATTTGAGATTGAATTTTGGAGCTTGCCAAAACCCTAACTTCTTGATATCATATCTCCGAAAATATAGTGAAGCAAGATCTAAAATTCAGACCCGAGGTTTAGAACAATTTCAGATCAAATGGGCTTTTGTTTTAGCTTCTGAAACATCGTAGCGAAAATGTTATAGAAAAATTCCACGATGACCTATATGGAGCAGCGAAACACTGGAATGTAAAGTTCTAATACCAAATGTTATGAAACTAGCTCACAAAAAGATAGAAAAGAGAGATCAACGCCTTCAAAATAAGCCTCTTCAAGGGGGAAACCACCTTTACATTACACAAATGAATAATTCTTAGATGGTAAAAATGACAAGACCTCCTTTCTATATATAGGAGTCTAAGGGGTCATAATATAATCAGAGATGACATAACAATAGCAATTTAAGGGAACAATAATAACCATAGTGGGCTTCTACGGGGCACAATAATAACAATATGGGGACTACGTGGGCACAAAAATGTAATAAAGGGGTTGTACTAAGAACAATAAGGGGTTACACTAGTAGTATAGGGACCTAACAGTTCCACTGCGCTGTTGGTGTGTGGGTAATAGGGGCTACTCTTGTTATGCTGAATCATGAAGGTCTTCAACAGAGTCTCAATGGTTTCATTCAGAAAGTGCATTCCCTGGTTGCTTGTAAGGCTCCTTGGGCATCCAAACCTTGAGACTATGTTCTCAAAAATAAACCGTACAACTGTTTCCACTGTACAGTCTTTGATGGGTGCTGCTTTTGCCCATTGGGTGAGGTATTATGTTGTTGTTATTATGTATCTCACTCGCGAGTGCCTCACCAATGGTGTAATGGGTCCAATGAAATCTATTGCCCATTTATCAGATATTTGCACTGTGTGGATAGGATGTAGGGGAATCACATCCCATCGTGAAGGCTTTCTGACCCTTTGACAGACGTCGTAGGTCTTAGAAAATTCTTTAGAATCTTTATGAATAGTTGGCCACTAGAGTCCTGCGTGTAGTATCTTTCTTGCGGTGGCTTTACCTCCCACATGGCCTCCTGCAACCCCTGCATGGAATTCCCATAGCACATCATTTCTTTCATGCTGGAGGACGCAGCGCCTCAGTATTTGATCTAAGACCATCTTGTAGAGGTGTCCTACGATTAGATGGTAATTTGTTGTCCTTACTACCAAGTGTCATCTCTGTGCTGCCATATATCCTTCTAGGCACTGACCTATTGTTAATAATGTGGTGATCTCTTCTAAGTGGTTTGGGATTGCCTCTATTTTGAATAGGTTGACATCGGGCAACCGATCATCCATTGCTCCTTCATTCTCCATTGTCTCCAGTCGCAAGAGGTGGTTTGGTCTCATATTCAGTCTATCGGGTTTTATGACCACCTCGAAAGTGAATTCCTGGAACATCAACAACCATCGGCGTATTATCCCTTTTAGTACTGGCTTGTTTACTAAGTATTTGAATATGGAATGGTCTATAAATAATTTGAATGGTGCACCTAATAAATAATACCTGAACTTTTGGAGAGAATAAACCATTTCCAGGGCTTCTCTTTCAGTTGTTGTGTAGTTTCTCTCTGCAATTGACAACCTTTTGCTAGAATAGTACATCGGGTGGTCCATATTATTCTTCCATGACCACGCTAAGACTACTCCCAATGCTATACCTGACGTGTCGATGTGCACATGGAACATTTTTTTCCAATCGAGATATACGACTATCGATGCACTTACTAGTCTTTCCTTTAACTTATTCAGGGTTTTCTGACAATCCTTATTCCAAACTAACTCCTCTGTTTTCTTCAACAATTTTTCCAGTGGGGCTATGATTGATGTGTAGTTCCTGATGAATGACTAGTAGTATCCCATGTGACTTTCATTTGATCTTAGTTGTTTTATGTTACGTGGTGGTTCCATGTGGTCGATTGCCGCAACCTTTGCTGGGTCTACACATACTCCATCCTTGCAGACAATATGGGCTAGTAGTGTTCCAAATGGGACTGCAAAGATACATTTCTTGAGGTTTAAAGAAATCTATAGTTGCTTGCACCTTTCAAACATTACTCTTAATAAGCTAGTGTGTTGTTTTAACATACTATACACTGTCCAGTCATCCATGTACACCTCTAGACATTTGTGTATATAGTCTAGGAATGCATATATGACAATCCTTAAGAAGACTGTTGGTGCATTCTTTAGCCCAAATGGCATCACATTATATGCATGTGACCCCCACTCAATAGTGAAAGTTGTTTTTATTTTATCCTCCTCTGCTATTCGAACTTGGTGGTACCTCGAAAATCCATTTGTGAATGAATATGCTTTGTTCCCCACCACATTGTCTAGGACTTCATCACTGAAAGGCGTTGGGAATGGGTCATGCACACATGCATTGTTAAGGCTTCTGTAATCAACACATACTCTGACCTTTGTTGCATCCTTCTTGTTCTGTATGACTATTGAGCTTATCCATTCAATTTCATCTACTGGAAATATGATTCCTGCTTCTAACAATTATTTTGATCTCTTTCTTAACTTTCTCCTTCGGCCTTGGGTTTAATCTGTACAGTCTATACTTTACTAGCCAGGCATTCAGTCTTAATAAAATCTTCATTTCCCCTATATTTCCTTTTATCCCCTTCAACTCTGCTACTGAGGCTGGGAATAGGTCCTGATATTCTTGTAGTAGGTAAAAAATATCTTTTGTGGTCTGTTTGTCCCAATAGTCTCCCACATATGCTATTTTGGGCTTATCCTCCATCCCAACATTTTGTTTCCTTAGTTTCACTGGTAGAAGGTGGGCACCTCCTGTTGAGGGGATTTCCTAGATGTCCCTCTCTCCTTCCATTTCCCCAAAGGTTAGGTGTCTTAGTCCATTCAATCCATCCTCCTTTGGCTCTGCTTCCACCTTGTCACAGGTCACATATCCTGGCGACTCCATGTCGTACAGATATTGTAGAAAATTTTCTTTGGGCCCTCCTTCAACCAATGGCTTTGGGGTGAACAAAACCCACTTTATCGCATGGATTGCCTCTGTCATGTGTGATTCATTATTTTTTGAATGAAAAGTTGCTAATAAATTGTACCTCCAAAGCATCCCAATATATCATCCACCGAAAAAGCTCCTCTTGTACATACCAATCTTGGGGGACAGTTCTGAGGGTGTGTATAAATGCGTGTACCCATTGGTCCTTCAACATTCCCTAGCTCTTCCACTTGGTTATGCAATCTTCAATGTGCTTCTCAGGACTTGAATCCCCCTTGGTACTTTGCCTTATCCTATGGCTGATCTTCCTCCTGGGAAAATCTCTCCTTCATGGCTTGCTTGATGCTCATCCAGTCTCTTAGTGCATTGCGGTGTGCCTTCCACCATCTTGCCAGTGTTTCCATGAGGGGGATATCAAGAAAATGAATCTTTTGATCCTATGTTATTTCCTTGTCTATCCTATTCAAGAAGGTACCCACTTGTTCAAGCCCATAATATTTGGGATAGTTTCCCGTCTCCATTCCTATCCAATTTACTTGGGTCACCATTGCACACCGTCTAGTATTTAGTTCATACCCGCCTTGCTGTCATGCATCCCATGCAGCTTCCGAGCCAGTCTTTGAGCTTCGAAAACTTCTTTAGCTGATGGAGCCTCTTGCCATGGGATTTATATAATCTTCCCTCTTCCCCACTGTGAGCATGTAAAGACAGTCTAACATTCCTGGTTCATCCTTGTCATCTATCGGCTCTATGAACCTAGGTCCTTCATAGGGGTCCAAGGTTGGATCACCCTTAATCCTTCGGCTTCGAAAATCATTAGTTCTTTATTTAGGTCGATGAAAACATAGTCTTCGTAGGCCCAATCGATCCCAAGGAGTGCTAGGTATGGGTCTTTGTCCTCCATGATGTCAATCACTTTGAATTCAGTGTGTGTCTTCACCCCCGCTACATCAAATTCCACGTTTTCCAACCTCTCAATGGGCAGTATACAATATTGGTTTTCCATCCTTAGTTGAATTGGCGAGTATTTCAGTTGTGGCTTCCCCATTGCCTCTCGTGTTTTTCTAGGTAGGATGTTTACATCCGATCCCAAGTCTAACATTGTGTCCCTTATCTGAAACCCTGGAACCTACACATTAATTCAGAACTCTTTTCCACTTCCCCTTTTGTTATGTTTCACTCTTCTAGAGTTCTTTTATGGAAAATTTGTGAGTGATCACTCCCTTTCCCCTTCTTCTATGGATACTGCAACCTTGAAACTTTTCCGTAACTCCTTCAACATGCCTTCATTCTCAAAAATATTCATGAATAGTTTAAACCATTATTCAATCATCTAGCCATTCTCAAGCATTTGATCCTGCCTTTTCTGGTTGTCTCTTTTCTCAGTAATCTCCTTGAACAACTTAGCTACCTCATGATAATACTGCCTTTGGCATTTGGGCTGATATACTTTTTGTGGAGATGCTGCTTTAATAATTAGGGGTGGGTCCATTGTGCTACAATCCTCCCCTATCCTCTTTCCTCCTCGGGTGACTATATTAATATTGGTTGCAGGAAGACCATCATCAGTTTGCGGTTCAACATTAACTGGGTTAGCCCCCCTCTGCATGGTCCTTTCTTCCCATTTTGCAATGAGTTTTGGAAAATCCTCCGTGGCGTGGGTATTAATCTTACATTGTGAGCACCAAGGTCTCCTTAGGAGTGGGCATTCCCTGGTGACATGCCCTTCTTGGTCAAAGTTGTAACACCTCACGGGCCCTCTTCCTTTAGTTCTCCCTCCTCACCCGTTTCCTCCTCGTCCTCCCCGATTTGAATCATTATTTCTAAATATAGATCTATCCAACCATTTTGTTAGTGCATCCATTGCTCTGCATTGATTAGTGTTATGCCTTGTAGATGTGCAAAACTGATAGTAGTTGTTATTAGGGATGTTGTAGTATTTCTGCAGTATCAAGCACATCTGTGGCAAGTGTTCATAGCTCTACAGATTTCACAAAAGTCTTGGGTATTCCTTCCCAGGAAAGCTCCTTGAACTCCTATAGCTGCAACTCCTACGGTCGGTGGGGCCCCTGACGACCCCGCGACTCCCCTTGGATGATTAGTCCCTTGCAACCTGGGGCATTCTGTCACAATGTGCCCTTCCACCATGTAATGGGTGCACCATACATTGGGTCTGGCTGGTTATACCCACTGAAGATCCTTCAACTTCTTCGTTAATGTTGCGATCTGGTTATGGAGGCCCATGATCGACTGGTCTTGCAAGCTTGTCCCTCCCTTGTATTCACAAGGATACCCAGCCATGGCCTCTATTTGGGAGGGTTCCTATTTTCTTTTACGTCAACGACATTTTGGTTAGAGGAAAGAGTGGCTTGATAAACCAGTCTCGCTGATGATTTGGGTCCAGGGTGTAACTCAACTTTATGATGACATCCTTAAACCTTTGCATGAGCTCCCAGGTCATCTCACCCTCCTTTTTCTTAATTTCCTACAGCTTCGACAACCCCTGCTAGTCTATCTGTGGTACATTAAATTCCTGTACAAATCCTCTCTTGATATCATCTATAGTGGGGTTTTGGTTCTTCTCTGCCAACTTTATAAACAAGTGTAGATCCCTCTCCCTTAGCGTGGTCTGGAATGCCACTGTCCTGACATTTTCTGGAGTTTGAGGTGCTCTCTAAATAGCCTCACAAAGATACTAGTGTTGCTTCAAATCCTTGTTTCCCCTTCCTGCAAATTATAGATATCTAGTAAAATACCCTACCATACTGACTTGGGTGCAAGATAATAGCATAAACCCTTTGTTCCCATGTTTTTGGGATCCCTGGAATCCTAAGTTACTGATACCATTGGCTCCTTTGTTGCTCCCAATATTAAAACTGGCTTTGTATTTTTCACGTGCACTATGTGCCCATATTGCCTTGGCTAAGCTAATAACAAATTCCTCCGGATTGTAATAAGGTACTAGAGGAAGATCAGGGGAAATGCCACTATTGTCTCGGGGGTATTACTATTGATTCTTAATGGATGGTTGTCCTTCATTAAATAATCTCCTCATCACTTTTTCCATGTCTTCTTCTCTTTCCTCTCCATGCCCACTCAGCCTCTGCTCTTGCGATCCACCTTCTGCAACTTGTAGGGAAGGTCCCTCTTCATTCCTCTGACTCTTACACCTCTTGTCACCATTGTGGTTCTGCCCAACATCTTCCTCTCCTCCCTCCTTGACTCGAGGTTTTTCCATCACCACTCCTACTTGGTGGGGGCCCATCCTCCTCTTCCCTAGAGTCTTAATCACTCTTGTTTGCCACTTATCTGCTAGCAGTGCTCTCCTCTACACTCTGACATCTCTAGATTTCTTCAACTCTTCCACATCCATCCATTCAACATCATATTTATTTCTCAACTGGTAGCATTCCCCCCTCTACGTCCTTCCCCTGGTATTGGGGTTTTACACTACCATCCCCACGGTAGGTGAGGTCAATAATCTTCTTCTACCATAAACATCTTAACCCACATTGGGACTTCCTTCATCAACCTCCCTCTTAATCCGAATCTGAATACGACTTCTGCCTTTGAGAAAGACTGATAACTCTCTAGTGGGCTCCAGTATTGTAACAATAATGCTACAACTCCTGGAGCTCCCTATCTCTAATTTTATCAACCCAGTAGTTCATACAAACTTGGAAGCGACAGTGCTGTATGCACAAGTACTAGCTCTTGTCACAGCTGTCACTTGGTCAGTTGGCACAAGTCCGCTAGGGCTCAAGCCAACTTCTATATGCTCTCAGAAGAAGCTTTATGAGTGATGGACGAAATCTATCTTGAAGGAAGCTAACCTACTTTGCAAAAAGGAAATTGAAAGCCAACAAAGCATGGAAACCCTAATAAACCCTAATTTAACTAGCTTGACCCTTACAATGCAAAAATGTGAATGAAACTTCTACCAATGATGCCATTACTTGCAGTGAGTTGAAATACATGAATCTAAGCTATTTGCATCTAAAAAGACATGTTTTTGTATTTTGTCATTAAGTGGTTGGATTTATTGTGATGGTGCTTTTGATTAGGGTTTGACTGTGCAGGAGCGGTTCAAATGGAAGGAAAGCATGGGCAAGGTCAGGATGGCTAGGGGAGGTCCCAGAGGGTCTCTAGCATCAGTCCACAGAAGTCTACCACGTTCGGATGCTCAGAAACCGAGTTTGCAGGCTTCTACAGGAAGTCTGCAGGGGATCCTACAGGAAACTCAGGGATTCTACAGGAAGTCTGTGCAATTCTACAGGATGTTCGATCGTGGGAGTTTTGGGAGATGGTGAAGTGATGGAGTGGTGTGGGAGGATAGGTGAGATGGAGATGGAACTGGTGATGGCTCAGGAGCAGAGAAGTCAGATGGAGAAAGAGTGCATGCTGTGGGTTGATGGTTGGAAGGATGGGATCAACGAAAGGTTAAGTAAATGGAGCTATGTGAGTAATGGGAGAGCTGGAAGGTAAACGAGCTGAACGGAGGTCGGTTGAGTGGCTTCAGGTGTGGTTGAAAAGACGAGGAAGGTAATGGAATGGTGTGGAGCAGTGTAGATGAAACAAATTGTCTATGAATGTCACCAAAACGAGAACTCTTTATCCTATGTTAACTGTGCTATTTTGAACCAATGAACAGCAGTGCAATTTGTGAAAGAAACTCATGCATGGAAGTGGAATGGAGAAGTAATGATCAAGACCAAAGTTCATAGATGGATCTATGACTAAAGTAACTGTTGCAGCTTGCATGGACGTGAAAAGAACTGCGTTTCTTTTTGGTGGTTGATATGGACTGCACCCCAATCCCTAAGCAGAGATGGCAGTGGCCTCTAACAACCTTTTTCTGGAGCTCCAATGAATTATAACTATCCTCTTCTAACCTAAGCAACTGGAAACAAATTCACCACAAACTAATCCTATTCAATCTTATAAAAACTAACTCAGCAAACTGTAAATTTGAATTGCATGTCAAAGTAAAGAACGAAGTGCTGGAACGAAAGGCAAATAACATTACAACACAGAGGAGATCTATTGCTCTCAGGTTGGGCCATAACCTGAGAGCTATAGCTCCCTTACAAACTCAGAATGAGATCAAAATCTGCCTACCTTTATTCATAACCAAAAATCTGATGTCATGCCAAAACTGGCTTACAAAAAGAACCAACACCGAGCTGTAGCTCGTACTTCCAAATTACAAGAGTAATGCAAAAGTTCAAAAAGCTCCTATCAAAGGCTATGGCCTCAGTATTTATGCAAAATGATAATCCAACAGGTTTCCTTGATTTGTGGAGCTCGGCTGTCCAACTGAAGGTTAAACTGCTGATCCTGTAGAACAGTTGTAACTGCTGTTCCTGTAGAACGGTTGGCTGCCTCTAAGCTCGGTGGGGAGATTGGTTGGAGCTCAGAGCTATGGTGGGAATCACGAGGAAGGTCCCCAAGACTGTGGACATCCTCTCCTAAAAACCAGCAGTGCCACCTTACTGTCTCCTTGTCTCCTTTCTCGTGGTCTTTGCTCCCTTTTAATGCCAAAAACCTGAAATCATCATGTATTAGTCACGTAGATAGAATGCCTACCCTTCTTCCTACAAACAACACGAATAAACCAAGAAATGAATGCATAAGCAATAAAAGATGAATGGTTTGAGCAAAGCAAGTAGGCCAAATGAGCCCAAATTGTACCAAAAATTGGGGCTCATCATCACCCCCCAGCTACACTATTTGCTCATCCTTGAGCAACTTTGCTCTGGCTCCTCGTCTTTGGCTGAGAACTAGAGCCTGGAGCATGCTTTTCCTTTCCTGTTTTCGGCAGCCCTGCCTTTGCTGCCCCTGGTGGTGACGAAGGTGGCGCTTCTTCCCCCTTTTCCATTTCCTTGAGCCGGGCTTCGGAAGGCGATTGGCCTATTTTTCGTGTCCAGGAAGTTATTTTTGGGCTTTCCCTCTCGGGGGTGGCTGATGTTTTAGAGGGGGTTCTTGCACTGGGTGAAGTAGGGACATCCCCTAAAATGGTTTGGCTATTGGGTGGAGGCTGTGGCTTGCCCGTGTTTATCCTCTTGCTTCTCCTGGCTTCAGATGGTAGAGGGGTCTCCCTCTCTCTCTTCTCCTTCAGCTTTGGAGGTGTACTGAGGGCGGCCAGCGCCGCTGCTGCCTCCTTTTCGAGAATACCAGCCTTCTCTTTCTTGTGTTTTTCTCTCTCAGAGCTCCTTGTAGAGGGCCCCTCCTTTTCAGATTTCGGGCTTCTTGTAGAAGACCCTGCTTTGCCCACTTCCGAGCCTCCTATAGAAGATCCTTTCTTTCCCAATTTTGGGCTTCCTGTAGAAGACCCGGTTTTAGCCACTCTTGGGCTTCCTGTAGAAGTCCCTACTTTGGTAATCTTCGGGCTTCCTGTAGAAGACCCTTTCTCTGTCTTCAGGCTTCCTGTAGGAGCCTGTTTCTCAATGATTTTCGAGCTTCCTTTAGAAGCCTGTTTCTGCTTTCCCGTAGACACAGGTGTCTCCACCTTTGCTTGCTTGCCTGCCTGGGTTTTGCTTTTTGCTTTGGTTGTAGGTACTGTTGAGGCACTTGGGCTGACGTGGACCACCTCAGCTTTGTCCATTCTGCTCTTCAGCCTCTTTTCTCTTGCTGACAAGATAGGTGTGCCACCTTTTTCTTTGTCCTCCTTTTCCTCATGCTTCTTCCTTTGTTCTTTCCTCGGCACTGTGGTCGGGGTCTTCTGGCCTTTTTCTCTCTGTCCCTCGGCCACTGCTTCTTGTTCCTCACTGCTAGAGGAACCCGTTTCTTCGATCAACATTTTGATGTCTCCATCTTTTGTCAAATTCCGAAAGGATTCCCATGAGAGGGGAACCTTATATGAATGCAGCGCATCCTCCACAAGAAGCTTGATCAACCCATGGTGGGCTATCTGATCTGGTATGCCCTCTCTTAGCTTGGTGGCACACTCCATTAGAGACTGCAATAGGAAATAGGGGATGCTAAGTTTTTGTTCTACAGGAAGATCAATCCGGTGCTTCAACTCAGTGAGCAACCGAAAGTGATATGCATACACGATGCTAAAACGGCCTTCAAAAGTGATATATTTCATGATTTGCAAACTGACTTCATTCCATGGTGGCAACAGGCTCGTTCTTCGCACCCCATTTTTGTCCTCCAAGAATTCTTCTTCAGGTGGAAAGAATTCTTTCTTTGCCTGCTGGCTCAGCTTTCTTTCTTCCTTATCCCACGGCAAACCCATAGGAAGTTCTGTGATCCGACTGATATGTTGCGAGGTGAGCTTGAGGCTTAGACCTCTGAAGTTTACTGTGGCCAGTGTCTGGGATTTCGGCCTCAGAGCCTGCAAGAATTCTTCGGCCACTTCATCATCGTAACCTTGCAGCTTATCACAAAAAGACATCCATTGTGCTCGTGTGAAGAGCTCTACCACTGCCTGGTTTTCCCTTAATTTGGTTGAATCAGTGGGTTCCCGTCTTATAAACCCACCCGGCATGATGAACACGGTTGTTTTAACTAAAGGTGGCAAATGCGAAAGAGATTTGGTCTATTGAGACAGAGCATGCACATAATCCACAAAATTCAACACGGTCTAATTATACTGACATCCTATAGAACGACAGTATAGGCACAGCAAACAACAATTTCACCGATATCTTTATGACCAGACTGTGGACGATGATCTTGCCACTCTTACTAACCAATTGCATGAAGAGTTCAGGGTTACCTCTTTAATTGGCCACCCTTTTCGTGAGGCACCCGCTTCCCTGTAGAAGACTGCGTTCCTGTAGAGACTGCGTTCCCGTAGAACTGTGTTCCTGTAGAAACTGTGTTCCTGTAGGAGCAGTGCGCAAATTTCAGGGAGGACTGTAGTTGGCCTGCGTTCAAGGTGTGCTTCACCGACGTTCTGGTAGCCAAAAGCTCGGCGTATCAAAGTGCAGAGGAGATCAGAATAGCCACTCGAGTTTGAAGTGGTGGTTGATAAATGCATGCGCATAATCTAGCCGATTAGATTTTGAATCGGCGCAATTCGTGGCGCGGGGGGTGAGCTGTCCCCGCCGGACCGTTGGGCGACGTCATCCATCATTCGCCTGCGTATTCACTTGCTACCGCATCCATTCCCACAGATCTACCGCCGCCTTTTTCTATTAAACTCACTGCTTCCGACGGGAGTGTTCTCACGTGCGTGCTGCTCATTCTCTTTGTCGTGGCCGCCACCCAAACATCCAATTATACCATAACTAGCCGACGTGGCCAGTCGACTGGCCATACGGCCGCTCAACCATTCACTTTTACGCTGTGCAAACAATTCAAAGTAAAATTCATGCGATTTTATGGAAGGAAGGGTCGAGACACTTACCTGCGTGGCTGCACACGATTTTTCCAGTATTTGGACGATGGTGAGTGGATCTACCTGCTGCATGCGAACTTACACAGACCCGGAGGCTCATGGTTACAGGCTGCCGACGATGGAGTGGATGCTTTGGTTTCATGCGCCCGCGTTTCATTGCAGATGGCGGTGTTGTGAATGGTATCCACTCTAGCAGGTTTAACTGTTACAGGATTCCCGAGGGATGTCTCGTAACAGTTCTTCCTCCTTGGGTGCATGCTGCACGACGGAGGATCTGGCCTTTCGATCACGCTCCCGGAGCTTCTGATGCCTGTGGTATGAGATCTCAGCACTTGTTTATCTTTAAAAAATGGCTTTTCCCGCGAGAACTCATCGATCTGATTTGTTGGTGCAGGGAACTTGGTTGCATGTCGACAAGGATGGTGGAGCAAGGTAACAACAATGTGCAAGGGTGCCAACAGAGGCTTGCATGCGTCCAAACCGATCCATAGTCGCTAGATTTCCTTTTAAAATGAATTCTGGGCCGTCCCAAACTTCTACAGGAAGTTTCCTGTAGAACACAGAGCTTCCTGTAGAAAGTTCGGGCTTCCTGTAGAAAGTCTGCACTTTCCTGTAGAAAATCCGCATCTTCCTGTAGAAAGACTGCATCTTCCTGTAGAGGACTCAAACCATGATAAAATTGCACATACCTTGAAAAAACATGGGTACCCTTGGAGGAGGTGCTGGTGAGGTCCCTTGACAACATGATAAGGACCCTTGGCTTTGAGTTGAAGGGCTTCCTCTCCTCCATAGAACATCTGCAACCTGCATGCAATTTTACCATATTTTGCTTATTGTTTTTTCTTTTTTTTTTCTTTTTTTTTTTTGAAAGATAACAGGGGCGCCTCAAAGAGGTTTTCACCCGTGCCATCTGCCCTGAGCGCCTCAGAGAGGTTTTCACTCAAGGATCTTTTTCGAACTTTTTTTTTTTTTTTTTTTTTTGAAAGACAATAGGGGCGCTTCAATGAGGTTTTCACCCCTACTACCTGCCTTGGGCGCCTCAGAGAGGTTTTCACCCAAGGATCTTTATTATTATTTTTTTCTTTTTTCTCTCTTTTTTTTTTTTTTTTTTTTTTTTTTTATATCCTTCAGGGTATGCCAAAAGCAGAGGCAGAACCCTTCTCTATGACCAATACAGATTTCTCCATAGTTTTGATGAACTCTTGTCTTGAGAGAGGTCTCCTGTAGATCTTCAACCGATGCCCATTGACAAGCATGGGAATGGCTTCCTCATCAATGGTTCGAATAAGGACAGATCCATTGTCATGGCATCTTTCCACTGCATATGGTCCTAGCCATCTGGTTCTCAGCTTCCCCTTGAAATCTTTGTATCTGGAGTCATACAACAAAGCCCAATCTCCCGGCTGAAATTGCTTGTCATGGAGATGTTGGTCATGCCACACCTTTCTCTGAAGTTGAACTACTTCTGAGTGAAGGAGGGCCTGCATTCGGTGCTCATCCAGGCCATTCAGCTGCAGTAGCCTTTCTTGTTGTGCATGGCTGAGATCTAGGTCCAGCTGAGCTGCCATCCTCAAAGTGTTGTATTCAAACTCAATGGACAGCAAAGCTTTCTTCCCATAGACCAGCTCATATGGTGTGAAGCCGGTGGTGGTCTTCCAAGTGGTGTTGTAAGCCCATGTGGCTTCAACCAGGCGATCTGCCTAGTCCTTTCTGCTGTTGCTCACCACCTTAGTCAAGATCCCTTCTAATGCTCTATTGGTGACTTCCACCTGCCCATTTGCTTGAGGGTGATAAGGGGTGGAAGTCCTATGCTTGATCTTGTGATGAGCTAGTAGATCTTCAACCAGGTTGGAGGTGAACTGGCTCCCTTGATCGGTGACCAGCTCTCTTGGATAGCCAAACTTATAGAAGATGTTTTCTCTTAGGAACTTGGCCACCTTTTCTTCTGTTGCTGCTTTGATTGCTTTGGTCTCTGCCCACTTTGTCAAATAGTCAGTACACACAATGATGTAAGACCTTTGCCTCGAAGAGGGGTTGATTGGGCCCACAAAGTCCATGCCCCACTTCTCAAATGGTTCAAGAGTCACTTGAGGTTGGAGAGGCATCTCATCCCTTTGGGTCAGTTTCCCCATTCTTTAGCATTGGTCACACTGACTGACATATCTTCTGACATCTTGATGAAGTGTGGGCCAATAGTAGCCTGCCTGCAGGATTTTGAAGGCAGTTCTCTTTGCTGCAAAATGTCCTCCACAAGGCCCATCATGACAAGTGAGGAGGATATCAAAGACTTCCTCCTCCCTTACACAACGCCTTAAGATCTGATCGGGGCCAAGCTTGAACAGATTGCCCCCGATCCAAGTAAATGAGGCACTTTTTCTGATGATTCTTCTCTTCTCTCTGGAAGATAGGTGCGGAGGGAACTGTGCTGAAACAAGATAGTTTGCTATATCAACAAACCATGGAGAGAGTACTGAAATAGCAAACAGATGTTCATCGGGCATCTGGTCATCCACTGTTCCATCCTCATCTGCAGACAAATCCAATCTAGACAAAAAGTCAGCAACAACATTTTCTCTACCTGGTTTGTCAACAATGGTCAAATCAAACTGCTGCAATAAAAGTAACCATCTAATAATACGAGCATTCACATCTGGTTTATTCATTAAATATCTAATTGCAGCATGGTCAGTATGTACAAAGGTCTGGTAACTAGTAATATAATGTCGGAACTTGTTCAGTGCATGGACCACAGCCAAGAATTCTTTCTCGGTTACAGTGTAATTCAGCTCAGCTTTGGACAAGTTTTTGCTAACAAAGTAAATGGCATATGGAAGTTTTTGCTCAACTTGTCCTAAAGCTGCACCTATGGCTTTGTTCGAGGCATCAGTGTGGATGTGGAAAGGTAGGGCCCAGTTTGGACCTCTCAGGATTGGGGCTGACACCAACTTGTCCTTCAATTCATTTAAAACCCTCTGACAATCGTCAGTCCAATTAAACTCCACATCTTTTGCCAACAGGCCAAACAATGGCGAGGCTAGCTTGCTGAAATCTTTAATGAATCTCCGGTAGTATCCTGCTAATCCCAAGAAACTCTGAACATCCCTTACCTTTTGAGGAGGTGGAACCCTCTTGATGAGAGCAATTTTGTTAGGATCGACCTGCAACCCTTGGCAAGAAATGGTATGGCCTAGCACGGTCCCTTCAGTCATTAGGAATTCACATTTTTCAGGACTAAGGGACAAGTTCATCTCGGTGCATTTGGTTAGGACTTTTCCTAGGTTGGACAATGCTTCCTGGAAGTTGGCCCCATAAGGGGTAAAATCATCCATATAGATTTCTACTGCATCATGGACCAGCTCCGAGAAGATGCTCAAGACAGCTCTCTGGAAGGTAGCAGGAGCATTGCATAGCCCAAAGGGAAGGACTCAGTAGGCAAAGGTACCCCAAGGACAAGTGAAGGTGGTCTTATCTTGGTCTTCCGGGCTGATTTGGATTTGGTTGTACCCGCTAAACCCATCCAGGAAAGAGAAGAACTTCTTTCCTGCCAGTCCATCCAACACTTGATCTATGAAAGGTAGAGGGAAATGGTCTTTCCTGGTAGCTTTGTTCAGTTCTCGGTAGTCCACACAGATTCTCCATTTCCCATTTTTCTTGGGAACCAACACTAGAGGGGACACCCATTCACTATCTGAGATGGGGTAGATGAACCCGGCATCCAACAGTTTTTGCAATTCTTCCTTGACAATGTCCTTAAGGGCTGGATTCATTCTCCTCTGAGGTTGCCTTACTGGCTTACAATCCTCTTTGATGTATATGTGATGGGTACAGACCGAAGGATGGACTCCTTTCATCTCCTTATAGCTCCAAGCAAAAGCATCTAGGTGGTTGGCCAACAGACTACACAGCTCCTTTTCCTGGGAAGGAGATAGGGAGGAGCTGATCTTCAATGCTTTCTCAGGGCCGAACTCCACATTCTTGACTCTGGGAGTAACAGGGTTGGTTGTACAAAGATCCACTAAGGTTCTAACTTGGGCATCCTCCACCAATTTCTCTAAGGGTAGTGCACTGGAAGGTGGATTCTGGATCAAGGTCTCGATCAAGTCATCCTCGGTTGGGGGGTCTCTTCTAGTGGTATCTAAGGTGCACAGAGGTGCTGAGTACACCTCGTCTTCCTCTCCTTCTTCCAACCAGAGTGGTAAGTCATGCTCTAAGGAGGGTTGGGCAGGAGGGTATAGGACTAGCTGCTTGGACATGGGACCATTTTTGATGGTCATGTTTCCTGCACGACAACTTATGTAAGCATCTGCAGTAGCTAACCAAGGCCTTCCCAAAATGAGAGGATATCCAGTAAGCTTTGCCTTTGGTTGCAGAACCAGGAAGTCTGCAGGGTATTCCCAAGAGTCAATAGAGACCAAGACATCCTCCACAATCCCTTCGGGAGTCACGGTGGAGCGATCTGCTAATTGCAGTACTGTCGAGGTCTTCCTCAAGGAACCCTGAAGATTGAGTTTAAGCATGGTATCCCTGGTCATCACATTAATGGCAGCCCCCAGATCAATCAAGGTGTGAGGTATAATGGTGCCATTGATGTGGACATCTACTACAGGACTTCCAGGATCTAGGTACTTTGGGCAGATGACTTGTCCTAACATAAGGTCAGACAGTTGTCCTATGACATTGATAGTTGAAGCATCTTTCTTCCGTCTGCCTGGGTGTTTGAAACACTTCTCCTTAACCAGTTTATTGTATATTGGCACATCCTTGATGGCTTGGAGAAGTGGAATTTTTACACACAACTGCTTGAGCTCACCCAGAAGCTCATCCTCCTCTGGGTTGGGTTGTGTGGTGGCTGTTAGTCTCTCAGGAAAGGGTGGAATAGCCTTTGGTTCACTTTCCTGTTTATCTTCCTCATCCTACGGGGGAGGAGGTTGGCGATCTGGTAGAGTCTTTCCAGATCGAAGATTGATCTCCTGGATCTCCACAGCATAGGTAGGGCATGAGGTCTCCCCAGTGTATACCTGCTGGGCCTGTCTATTGTTGGGGTTCGGGTTCGGTTGAGCAGGCATTTGAGGTTGCCTTGGAGGAGCAGGAGGTAATGGCTGAGGTTGAACTGGTGGTGGAGGCAAGATGGCAGGAGGAGTGTTGTACTGGGGCCTCCACCCCGACTGAGGTGCATTCCATTGCGGCTGTGGCTGGGCATGTGAGTGATATGAATGAGAAGTAGGTTGAGTGGGGTACTGAGGTGGATAAGACCATGGAGGAGGCATGGACCATGAAGGATGAGTAGGGGGACCCCAGGAAGGCATAGGAGTCGATTGGTTGGGGCTGTAATAAGCTTGAGATGCCCCTTGCATCCCCTGCTAATAAGGTCTAGATCCTTGTGGCCTCCTTTGGTTGAGGTAATAGAGAGGTTCAGTGGGAGCTTCTGTCCCTTGGTACATGGCTTTAAACCCAGGTAAGGTAGGACATTGATTTGTGGGATGGTCCTCCTCACAAACGAAACACACTTCAACCGAATGCAATGGACATTCGTTCTTAGGGTGTCTCCTTGTGCACCTAGGGCAGAAGACAGCCAAGGCTCTCTCAGCTTCTTCTTTCTTTTGTTGAATCCTGAATGTGTCAAGCTGCATGGAAATGGTTTGTCTCACCTCACTCTTAAGATCTTCTAATTGATTTGCGAGCTCATGTTTGGAGAAAGGGACACTAGTTGAGAGGTGGTTTCCTCACCTCGTTTTCGAGCTGCCCTGGAGTGGTTTCTAAACACAGTCTTGATATCCTCATAAGGCAGTTGGTAAATGTCCCCCCCAGCTAACATTTGAAGGGTATCTAAGAGGTCTTCAGGGACTCCTCGGAGCAGGACTAACTTGAGGGATTCAGGGTCAAGTGTGCACCTGGCCCGCTTATAGCTTAGTTGGAACCTCTCCTCATAATCCTTTAAGGACTCATCATTTCCCATGGTCATCCGAAAGATTTCCCCCTTTGTTTCCTTGGACCTACAGTAATCCCAGTACTTGGTATTGAAAGCTTGCTGCATCTGAGCCCAAGTGGTGATACTATTCCCAGGTAAGCCCATGAACCAACGTAATGTTGCATCCTTGAGAGTGGAAGGGAAAAGTTTCAGCTTTTGCTCATCTTCAGTATAGTCATAGGTTCTACAAAGGACAGCAAACTCAAACAGGAAGGTATCCGGATCCTCAGTAGTCAGCCCATGGAAGTGAGGTAAGGCGGAGGGGCTAATGTTCTTCATTTTCATCTCTCCATTGGTCTCTCAGATGGGGAAGGAACCTTATATTCTCTCATCTTCTCTTCTATTGTCAGCCATAGCTTCAGATGGAGTGGTCTCTAACTCTTCTTCTACTATAGGATCTTTGTATATCTCAGGATGTTCACCTATAGGTTCTTCTAGGTCACTGTCACCAAAGAAGAGAGAAGGGTGACTCAGTGATGTGGTGGGGGTGTTTGGTAGGAATTTGCCTGATCTATCTCGGTTCCTACGAGGCATGAAATGGAAAAGACTTTCTTTTTCTTTTGATTGTTTTTGCTTTTTTTCTTTGGTACCTGCAAAACTGAAACAGACTGATCTACAACTAACTATGAAAGATGCAAAATTAAACTGAAAGCAGGAAAGAACTAATCTACTTTGCTCAAATGAAATTGCAAGAATGGAAATGCTAGTCTACGCTTGCAGAAAGGAAATGCTAATCTACGCTTGCAGAAATGAAATTGCGGAATTGAAATGCTAATCTATGAAAGCGGCAAATGCTAATCTACTTTTGCATAAACGAAATTGCATAATGGAAATGAAATAAACTACTTAGCAGAAGGTTGTAGTAGAAAATAGAAGAATAGCAACAATCACCAATACTCTGCCGCTTCCCCGGCAACGACGCCAAAAAGATGGTGGGCTCCAGTATTGTAGCAATAATGCTACAACTCCTGGAGCTCCCTATCTCTAATTTTATCAACCCGGTAGTTCGTACAACCTTGGAAGCGACGGTGCTGTATGCGCAAGTACTAGCTCTTGTCGCAGCTGTCACTTGGTCAGCTGGCACAAGTCCGCTAGGGCTCAAGCCAACTTCTATATGCTCTCAGAAGAAGCTTTATGAGTGATGGATGAAAGCTATCTTGAAGGAAGCTAATCTACTTTGCAAAAAGGAAATTGAAAGCCAACAAAGCATGGAAACCCTAATAAACCCTAATTTAACTAGCTTGACCCTTACAATGCAAAAATGTGAATGAAACTTCTACCAATGATGCCATTACTTGCAGTGAGTTGAAATACATGAATCTAAGCTATTTGCATCTGAAAAGACATGTTTTTGTATTTTGTCATTAAGTGGTTGGATTTATTGTGATGGTGCTTTTGATTAGGGTTTGACTGTGCAGGAGCGGTTCAAATGGAAGGAAAGCATGGGCAAGGTCAGGATGGCTAGGGGAGGTCCCAGAGGGTCTCTAGCATCAGTCCACAGAAGTCTACCATGTTCGGATGCTCAGAAACCGAGTTTGCAGGCTTCTACAGGAAGTCTGCAGGGGATCCTACAGGAAACTCAGGGATTCTACAGGAATTCTGTGCAATTCTACAGGATTTCTGTGCAATTCTACAGGATGTTCGATTGTGGGAGTTTTGGGAGATGGTGAAGTGATGGAGTGGTGTGAGAGGATGGGTGAGATGGAGATGGAACTGGTGATGGCTCAGGAGCAGAGAAGTCAGATGGAGAAAGAGTGCATGTTGTGGGTTGATGGCTGGAAGGATGGGATCAACCAAAGGTTAAGTAAATGGAGCTATGTGAGTAATGGGAGAGCTGGAAGGTAAACGAGCTGAACGGAGGTCGGTTGAGTGGCTTCAGGTGTGGTTGAAAAGACGAGGAAGGTAATGGAATGGTGTGGAGCAGTGTAGATGAAACAAATTGTCTATGAAAGTCACCAAAACGAGAACTCTTTATCCTATGTTAACTGTGCTATTTTGAACCAATGAACAACAGTGCAATTTGTAAAAGAAACTCGTGCATGGAAGTGGAATGGAAAAGTAATGATCAAGACCAAAGTGCATAGATGGATCTATGACTAAAGTAACTGTTGCAACTTGCATGGACGTGAAAAGAACTACGTTTCTTTTTGGTGGTTGAGATGGACTGCACCCCAATCCCTAAGCAGAGATGGCAGTGGCCTCTAACAACCTTTTTCTGGAGCTCCAATGAATTATAACTATCCTCTTCTAACCTAAGCAACTGGAAACAAATTCACCACAAACTAATCCTATTCAATCTTATAAAAACTAAATCAGCAAACTGTAAATTCGAATTGCATGTCAAAGTAAAGAACGAAGTGCTGGAACGAAAGGCAAATAACATTACAACACAGAGGAGATCTATTGCTCTCAGGTTGGGCCCTAACCTGAGAGCTATAGCTCCCTTAGAAACTCAGAATGAGATCAAAATCTGCCTGCCTTTATTCATAACCAAAAATCTGATGTCATGCCAAAACTGGCTTACAAAAAGAACCAACACCGAGCTGTAGCTCGTACTTCCAAATTACAAGAGTAATGCAAAAGTTCAAAAAGCTCCTATCAAAGGCTACGGCCTCAGTATTTATGCAAAATGATAATCCAACAGGTTTCCTTGATTTGTGGAGCTCGGCTGTCCAACTGAAGGTTAAACTGTTGATCCTGTAGAACAATTGTAACTGCTGTTCCTGTAGAACGGTTGGCTGCCTCTAAGCTCGGTGGGGAGATTGGTTGGAGCTCGGAGCTATGGTGGGAATCACGAGGAAGGTCCCCAAGACTGTGGACATCCTCTCCTAAAAACCAGCAGTGCCACCTTACTGTCTCCTTGTCTCCTTTCTCGTGGTCTTTGCTCCCTTTTAATGCCAAAAACCTGAAATCATCATGTATTAGTCACGTAGATAGAATGCCTACCCTTCTTCCTACAAACAACACGAATAAACCAATAAATGAATGCATAAGCAATAAAAGATGAATGGTTTGAGCAAAGCAAGTAGGCCAAATGAGCCCAAATTGTACCAAAAATTGGGGCTCATCACTCTCTGCAACAAGTTCCACTATATATCCTTCCACCATAGTCTTTACCCAAAAATCGACTGCTCTAGTCAGATTGTTGTCCAATTGTTGGAGCAGTGTGATATTCGATGGAGTCTAGTTGTAGCGAACTGTCATTGATCCCCCTAACTAGTTCTGCCCCTTCAGCCTTCTTAACCAATTGTATAGGTCTTTGGGAAACTTGCACTAGAAAATCTCATACTGATCATTGGTACCATGAGCATGTAAAATCCCCTCACTTGTCTTGCGATCGGTTGATTTCTACGGGAAGCTTTCTCTACTATAAACTCATCTACTTTATAATTCCACCTATCCATGATATCTCTCTTAAATATCCTCGACACCATGTTTTGAACTAGTTATCGTAACTTTAGGTCTCAACAACTGAACCATTTATTGGCACAAAAGAGTCATCAGGGAGAAAAGACCCTGGGTTCAGGCACAGAGGGCCAACAATGGTCCGGTGTAATCTAGGACATTGACGGCATTTTCACCTTACCCAAAGGGTAAGGAGTCTCACCCAAGGCGTGTCGTGACCGGAAGTAAGAAAGGTTCAACATGGAGTCAAGGGAACACCAACCGAGGCATCATCCAATAACAAAAGTATATCCATTACACGCAAAACATAGATACAACATAACAATGATTACACAAGAACTACTAAATACATGCATTTTATGGAATATTTAAATTTTTTTAGAAACTCATCACACTAGGGGATTCATACACATCATGATTTGTAACCAGTATAGGTTTCTTTCTATTAAATTAACAATAAAATAGTACAACATGTCTTTGGCATTCACCACAAGAAATTACAAGGAATACCAAGATAAGATCCATGAGTTTGGTCTCGACCTCAAGGGCATAGTTCGCATGGACTCCGGCGTCTTTCTACTCATCTACCGTAACTAGATATCTTCCTGCCAGCTCCAACAACCCTGCCAACTATCCCATTCACTAGCCAACCCCTCTTCTTTTATATTCTTTTCTGCCACCTAAACTGATAGTTCCCACTTGGTTTCTCTTTCAAATTCCCACCCATTCGGTTGCCTTTGTCTTTCGCTGCCACCTTGCCACAATTCTTGCAAAACTTCCTATTCTTGCCTTGTTGTCCAACCGAACCTTCTGCAAGCTAACCATTGCTGCCCCCCGCTTTCTTCGCATCCTTTGGTTACCCAAAATTGGTCAAAACCTTTTCAGAATTAAACGAAGGCCCCAACAAATACTAACTTACAACTTCGCTGCTATTCCATATCTCATACATACCCAAATCATGACATTTAAAGAATAAAACATGTGTAAGCAATCAAATGTAGCCTAACCAATATCATATCACTCAATGATATGTCATTTCAAGTCTCATGATCCTAATCCAACATTGAATTCAAGGTGCATGCAATATTTCAAATTGTAATCATAGTCCCTGCAACATAAAATTTACTTAAGATTAAGCATCCGTGAGAAACATTTCATTTGCACACTTGGCCCTTTCATCTTCTCCTCCTTATATAGTTTTTGGCCTTTCTCAATATCTCGGACCAAACAACACTTAGAACTTGTGGTATTTTAGGACAGGATCAAATAGTTGTTACTCCACTCAATATTGTGGGCTAATACCATGGTATTGACCCTTGGTATTCTTTAATCTTGAATTTCCTTGATTTTCCAACCCATACATGCTTTTCCTCTTGTGAAAGTGCCTACATATGTATACGTTCTTTTTTTTTTAACCCATGTGTATACGTAGATTTTACTAGGTGAACCTGTGTATACAACTTACAACATCATTTTCCTTCAATTTCTTGATTCTGATCAGTAGACCTTTGTTCCAAATTCCTGTTATTCTGTACCATTGCCCTGTTACCTTTGAATTGACTTGTTACAATGTGAGTTGCCCTTTATCAAATCTGAATTGAATTGTGAGTGAGTTGCCATCAAGGATAATACTTGTATCATAATGGCAATAGGTGAACCAAAAAATATGGTTAGAAACATCGATTCTAATAATATTAAATGTGATGGATCTGGAAAATAACACTACACAAAATATAAATCACAGAAGCCTCAAATCAATAATATAAGAGTTATGAATTTTGGAGTGAAAAGATGAAAACTATGTTTTTTTTAAATTGTATTTTTGGCTTATCTCCATATAGGTTTACTCAAATTTCAAGTGTAGACACTTGTTGGATGAAAAAATAAATTCCACATCTAATGAATACCCATTATGCATACTTTTGAGAAGATCCACATTGATAAAAATTGAATATACATTAAAAACACATGTTGAACACACTTTTTAATGTATCTTCAATCTTATCAATGTCGATATTCTCAAAAGTATTCATAATTGGTATTCATTGGATGTGGAATTTAATTCTGCATCCAATGAGTGTCTACACTTTAGATTTGAGTAAACCTATAAGGAGATACACCAAAAATACAATTAAAAAATGTAGTTTTTCTACTATCCTTCCAAAATATTTACATGTACCTCTTTTTGAATTTAAAGTATTTTGATTGGTTTACATATTATGATATGGAAATTACATGAACATTTTATGGTCACTTTTATGCTGAAATTTCCTCTAATGTAAAGTTAACATTCCTTTGCATGTTTTTTCTCCATATTGCAACCAGGTTTTGATTCATCTTTCAATCATCAATAGGTTTTTAAAATGAATTCATCAGATAGAAAATTCAACATCAGGGTCCTTACAATTTCTTCTTTCCGTGATGCTCATCATTATATTTCTTTCTTCATTGTGTATCTATAATTTTTATTGACAAGTACAACAAAGAAAAATATACAAAAAGAAGAGCATGATGTGAATTATGTTAATCTAGGGTTTTTCATGTTTTCTCAAAAGTGTGCTTCTAGGATTTTGGTTAGAAACCCTATATATCACATTACCTAACCCTTATTAGGATTTTTAGTTTCAATGGAAACATCTAGCCCTAGGGTTTTGACTTTCAAGCCCTAGTTTTCATTTTTATTTTCACTTCAATCCTTGCTAGGGTTTTACCACATACCATAGATTATTTCTCCAAACCAGAGATCATGCATTAGAGCTTCATAGGAGGGAACATATAGATAGAATTAGGAGTTTCATTTTTCTGGGGTTTACGAACCCTAGATACTAAAAACAAAAAAAATGTAAAGTCCACACACTAGATTCTTTCCATGCAAAGTATGTCGCAAAACCATAACACATTTCATCTCAGGATTTAATATGCATCATGCCATTATTATCTCTAGTAGTTATGAAGATCCTTTATCCATTACAAGATGGACACACATATAATAATCATACATACCTTATAGAAAAAGATCATGTACGTTTGTCTTCCAAGATTACCATAATATGCTTCATTGAAACTATATTTTGTTTCAAAGCATTCTATCCTTCATTCATAGTCACAAATTTATGTCACATTATGCCTTCTTCATGTTTCCAAAGTATCGCCATCACTGTTGAAATTAGAGATACATTGATAGATATACTTCACACTTTCCAAAAGAGATCATTATCACTTCTATTAGACCAACAACTTCTTTTTTCTTTAGAATTTTATATGCCTATGAAACTTGAACTATAGTCAACTATATGATGTGCCACAAGATTTACTATCGAACCACTATCTCAACTAAGTCACGGTGGAGACAGAGCCTCAGTATAATAACAAGATTACTAAATTCGAAGGTACAAGACATCCACTAAATGCATGATAACTTGAAATTATGTATCAGAGATGTGAGAACACCTATTGCATATCACATTGAAATTGTAATACATGCAGACTGACGCACTGTAATTCGAGATATCAATTCATGAAGTGATTCTAAATGTGTATATATCGGGTCCACCATTGCAATGTCTCTTATTTTATGAGCCACAAGATCGACCCAAGATTTATTATATTTCCCACTAAACTGTGAGTGAGCTATAGATGCGTGTTTATGTTCATGACACTTAATAAGCCATACAATCCTCAAACCATATATATTACAACTAGGCTTCTTTATGTTTCTCTGGCTCAGGGAAAAGAGGAGAGAAGAGCAATGCCACAAGCTTTTTCTCCCAGTTGCATAATCCAATTAGCGCCACACGAGCTGTTCCTTCCTATGTATCCATGTATAATATTAGAGGCCCTAGATTAAACCATCCAATTGGCATGGCACTAGATGTTCCTCCAGCATCATAGTTACATTTTAACTCATTTATTTATTTATTTTTCTTTCTTCATTCTAAGCCTTTTTATCCACTTAATTATTCTTTACGCCACCATAAAAAGTCCCTAAAATACCCTTTACCCAATGTTATTAATATAATTTATATTTACAAATAATTTCATTAACTTATTGATCGAAATTTTCAATATTTAAAATAATATTAAATATTTTAATATAAAATCTAGATTTGCCAAATAATTTTCTCATGACTTTCACACTTTAGATTTAGGTATTAACACTCTTTGGTATAACTCTCACTTCAACCATTCTTGAGGATATATAAATAATTTATTAAATAACTATTTAATTTTACATATGTATATTAGTTCCCATTCCTCTATCTTTAATTGTTTTGTTCAGTATATTCAAATCATAGAAGTCATAATTAATTTCATAAAAATTAATTAGAAAAATCCATCCAACATAATTATTTAATATTCTTTTTGGCCCTCACAAATAACTTATGTAATTAAATAAGCAATATTATAACTTCAAATAAGAGTTCTTTAATTAATAAATCCCCATTTTTTGGGTTAATTAGTTATTTCCATGGCAGTCCAACTAAATTATGATTGTAGAATTTATTTTAGGGTTAACTAGAAAGTAGTATTGGATTAATATATTTTGGGTTGTTCCTTTGCAAGTACACTCTAGAATTGTTACATCTTTAAAGATTATCCTTCTAGTACTCCATCTCAACCATAGAAGTGAATACCTTTTAGGAGTGATGTTTGATCAAATCCTTTATTTTTCCATAATTTTAGCTTGGGCATGAGTGGTTCGAAATTTTTCTATTTTTTTTTGTAACCATCCAATAATATGTGTGTGTTTTTGTATGTGTGTGTGTTTAGAATTCTTCTTTAAAAATTCAATAAAAAAATTATTAGTATTGTTGGAAATTTATTTTTTTTATAATGGAGTTTCTTTCTAGGAAATTTAATTTTCAATAGTGTTTTTTTAATTAAATCCTGTGGTTCATTGTAATGGAGATAGATATACATTACTTGTGTCTAGGTGAGTTAGTTATATTTCATGTATAAATTACTCCCAAAGAGAAACCATGCCAATCTCAATGGGACTAGAATCTAGGTGGGGAGGATAATAGCCACTCCTCCCTACCACCCGAGCTACACACACATGCCAATTTTCAGTTTCTATTTTGAAAAGAATTGATTTTTTAATTATTAGATTTAAATGATGATTACTAAATTAGTTTATTTATGAGTTTACATCATATGATAAGTTAATAAATTATGCACTGGTATGACACAATTAATCATATTAGTTTATACATTTTAGTTATTTTAAAATAAATAATTATAGATACATTGATTTGCACATGCTACTAATTGTTTATCTACTAAAACTAGAGGATTGTGCTGATGTTGGATTACATAAACATTCAGTTAGATTGTAGACTAATCAATTCACATATTGGTAATATCATTTTATTTTAGTGTCTTTAGAAACATCAAGAGAATATTAGTATTCCTATTTCCACCCACTACCACTCGTCATGGCCTGAATTGAAAAGATAAGGATGTTTTTATTTTGAGGTTTCACATTGACCTGAGAGTAGGTCACATATTTGTTCACTCATGATAATTAGCTAAAGGGAACACAATGAAGTTCTAACCTTATTTCTTAGTGGCCATTAGGCTCTCAACAAAGGGCAACAAAAATGAGTTAATAGTTTTTCCATTATTGTATCATTTTCCCACCAAGAAACCTAGATACATTAAGGCCATATGCATGTGATAGATAATTTCTGTGGGATTTTTGATTGATAGAGGAAAATACAAAAATTTGGATATTGTAGTTGATGTTTCAAAACATTAGCCAAGAATTAGGGATGATTTGAGATACTTCGACAATGAATTTGATTATCTTCAAAAAATATGAAATGTAAGAAAATGAATCAAATTTGCAAAAATATAATTTCTATTAATAAAAGTTATGTGTAACTATATAAATTTTGAGTTTTTCTAACAATGATATGTTAATTTTCACACAAATTATAATTCATACATTTCCAATATTGTTATATATATATATATATATATATATATATATATATATATATATATATATATATATATATAGATATATATATATATATATATAGATATATATATATCTATATATAGATATATATACACATTCTTGAAATCACAAGCCCTTTCGTTAGTTCTATGTAAAAGGGACTTAATATTCTCAAGCCATTTTATTTTTAAGTTGTAGGGCTTAGTGTTTAGTAGTGGACCATATTTTTCTTTAAATGATTAAGGAGAAAACAATTATAGCATAAATATAAGAGTATTATATTTAAATATTTTGTATATCTATATATATATATATATATATATATATATATAAACAATTTTAACACTGAAAAGAACAAAGTCAATTATATATATGTCACAGACAACATATTTGCCTATACTATATTTGTTTTTTTGAAAACTACATATGTAGAGTGGATTTCAAAGAACTTGATATTTTCATGTGTTTGTAGCCCAAACCACCAAGTTTTAAAATGTAAACCTATATATGAAGTAGGAACACATGCACAACCTTTCTCTACAAATTCTTGGAATTTTCTGAAAGTTTCTTTGCGTTTGTTTTGGAATTCTTTTTGCACATGATTTTTTCTTTTAGCATCTTGTAGCGCATGGTGGTTCAAACCATAATTTTTAAATTCTAGTCAAAGAACCATTGTTATATTATAATCCAGGGTTAATATATTTGGGGTTTGGGGATGGAAAGAGACAAATATTTTAACATTGCAAAGAAAAATATATTGATTTTTTCCTAGTTTTCCACTTTTGGGTTTCCACCGAAAAATATCTCCATTAATGTGTGTGTGCCATTGCATATTTTCGTTAGAATAATTATTACACATCATAAATGTAAACATAACATCATTTTTCATATAATTTGTACCATAAGAATTAGGATATCTCAGTATATCCTTAATATATCATAATATCCTTAATATCAAGAGCAAGGGTCCCACTTGGTCAATCTACCTTGAAGTTGACTTGCAAAGCTTGAAGTGATAAGTTGTTATTGGCTTTCTGATTGCTTAATAAAATTTATTGAGGATTCTTAGTATAATTTAACCCTAAGGGCCTATGTATCAATGCAAATAGGCTTTAACCCTAATCTAGTAGCACATAGGTACCCTTTATCCCCTTAGCATACTAAGATGACTATGAAGTGAGGTTCCAATTTGATTTTATTTGCAAGTTTTTGGTTTTATAAGGTAGTGTAACACTCCATTGAGCATACTATCAATGTTATAGTACCCTCCTGGCCATCAACCCATTTCTGCTTCTTAAGCTTTAGTATTTCAACTCATTTTTGGTTCTCTTAGCCCCCTTGTAGCACTCTATTAAGCCTCTTCCCAGTGCTATAGTGGCATGTTATCCATCAAGGAAACCACACACTCTCAAGGTAAGCCTCCCAATGTAAGATATGTCATGGATGGGGTGAAGGATCATATGATACCTCACTTATCAAGGAAGAATAATTCCTATGAGATGCAGAGTTATATGGTGAGTCTAGATCAGAGTGATAATTATAATCCAAAAAAGGTGTTAAGGGAGAATCTCATGAACACTAAGATGGTTGAATCAAACACTATGGTATTAGAAAGTTCAAGATGAGCTTAGAGCTTGTGGGGTTGCCTTTCCAGATGATGACCAACCATGGGGCAATATTCAAACACTTAGAATAGGTATTCTAGCAAGAGAAAAAATACTAGATTGGAATAGACTGTGATATGACTTCACTAAGAAGGAGATATGGGAGAATTCATTGCCTAGAGGATGGTAGAAAAGTGTTTATGATTAAACTCTTGTTTTTGCGAGTTGAGAAACAAAGAGAAAGGGTTCAAGTATTATGGATGAGGAGTCAATGTCACAACCAAAGAAGAATAAGGACTTGAATAAGGTCAAGTGTTATTCTTGTCATAATATGGGACACTATGATTCATAGTTTTCAAAGGGGAAGAAAGGGGGAAATGGTACACAACCATCTATAACTGCATCAATATAAGCTTAGTAGGCATTTTCTAGTGGGTGCATGACTACTAGTTATTGGAGCCATAAGGAATATGACTAGAACAGTAGATAAATTTGATAGCTTGGTTGAATGAGAGTTAGAAATGCGTGTGGATTTTGGTCTTGATACGAAACATGTAGTGAAAGGGGTTTAGATAGTAGTATTCCAACTTGTGTCATGAGGTAGGAAAAAATTAAAGGATGTGTTGTGGGTGTTGGAAGTTAGGTGGAGCTTGTTGTCCATCTCTATGATGGAGAATAAGGAATTTTTTGTAGCATTCTAGGATGGGAAGGTACTAATCAAACATAGTCGATATAGCTCTAATGAAGGAAATGTTGCAAGATATATAGGGACAAACATCTATAAGCTATAGGGAAATCCTATTCAAGCAATGGAATACATTAGAGATGTGACATAGAATAAGGAGTAGGTATCTATGAAGGTTGAGTAGCTTAGGGGGAATCAATCATCATGTTTAGGAGGGGAAAATAGTTGAAAATTTCCTCTATTTTTTTAAGAAGGTCCCTTGGTACTAGATGACCTGGCAGGATGTTTAGGAGGAGGATAATTCTAGGAATTGTGTTAAGGAGAGAAGGAATATGAGGATGTCTCTAGGCAAGTGATAGGAAAGGCTTCCTGTTTAAAGGGTGAAATAATGGCAACAAATTCAGTTCTAGGATTGAAGTTAGTTGTAGGTGGCAAAAGTACCTCCCTCTCTAAGAGGGAATATTGATGTTTGTAGATTCGGTAGTTACTTATGGAAAATTCACCCAAAATATCTTTATAACAATTGATCTAGGGTGAGAAAGTTGCATTTGTAACTTCCCTAAGTTAGACTTAGGAAAATCACACAATTATTATGTTTTCTTATTGAGATAAAGTAAACCTTGGAAAATTAAATTAATTACTATAGTGATTATGTTTTAATCTCAATCATTGGTCTCAAGTGATGCAATATCTAATCTTGATCATAAATCACTTTGGGGATTAGGGTTAGGGATCTATATTAATGCAAAGTTATAAAATAAAGGGTAAGGAGAGGAGAATGACACACCATACAAAAGCACAATATTGAGAGAGGCATGTCACCAAGTGTGTTGGGCTTGAGGAAGGGGCCAATAAGGAGATCTAGATAAACCAAGGAGGGCTTGATTACTTGGTTTAGATACAATTATTGTATTCATTTCCTTAGTTGGGCCATTTTTCCAAGATATGATCCCAAGGAAGTTGTAAAAGTTAACGAAGAAATGTGATTTAGAAGAGTTTATTGTTTCATTATGATTGATATTGTTTATATTTTTCTTTCACTTATTTATTGTGTTAGGTGTTGGCATTATGATACAGGTGTTTTCCTTGATGGAAACTCACATATATGATGAATGATGGTAGTTCATAGTGAAACATCTTAATAATAAAGGATTATAGATCAAACTCCAGAGATTGAAGAAATAGAATGGTTTAAGAAGTATATGATGGTTCACCTTGTCCAAATAAACGCAAGTTAATAGAACAAAATGGGTGTATAGCTATGCATGCACTTTCATAGAAGGAAAAGCGCGCATGGGATGGAAAATTAAGGATAATGAATACCAGTGGTTCCTACCATGGTATTGACCCATGGTAATGAGCACAAAAAAGAATATTGCTGCAATCAAAGAATACCAACAACATAATTGTGGTTTTCGTTCGAGGTATTGACAAAGGATCTAAGTATATAAGGAGGAGAAGATCAAAGGGCAAAGCATGCAAGTGAATGGTTTTTTCATGACTACTTCTATATGAAGTATATTTTATGTTGTAAGGGCTATGATAATGATATGATTTGAAATATGACGTGCACCTTTGGATACAATGTTGGATCAAGATCATGAAACCTGAAATGACTTATCATTGTAGTATCTGATAATGGATGGACTAGATCTGAATGCTAACACATGTTTTATTCTGTAAATGTTATGATCTGGGTATGACTGAAGTCTGGAATAGCTGTGAAGTTTCAAGTTAGTATTTGCAGATCTATACACTGGTTCACCTTGGTGAAGGCACATATACACACTGGTTCAGTACTTCTATGTAGCGTATACATTATGAAATATGATGTTTGAAGTTTTATTTTTTTCTGGTTGTTGATGAAGAGTTCTAGGTTCTGCTTTGTGTTTTGGTGATAGTGTTCTCAATGTTCAAATTTATTGATTGTGATTTGCTTCAGTGTTGATGGGTTTTCCAATGATTGATTGTACTGTAGTGGTGATTGATTTTGAGTTTCAATGTTGCTGATGGGTCTAGTATGAAAAATGGATGAAAAATGGCCTTCATATTGTGTTGTTGTGTACTAGGAGTATCTAGTCTAAAAATTTATGAAACGTGGTCCCAGGAGGAAAAGAGAAGGTCATAGCCTTCTGTAGGCCGATGCCTATGCACTGGTAAACATATCGTCCAATACAAGAGCCAGGGAGTTGAATATCCCTTCCAATAGAATATGGAGAACAAGTGAAGGTTGTAGCCTTCTACAGGTGGGTGCCTACATACTAGTATGAGTCTTTTCTAGTATAGGATTGTAAACAATTTTTTCTTATATTAAAGGAAGATAAAAATGACAGCAACAGGTGGTTTTTCTCCTGCATTGGGTTTCCACCTTAAATCTTGGTGTTCATGTGTGTTACTTATGTGTGATTGTTTATTATGTTATTAATGCACATGGTTATTTTTTAAATGGTTAGTAGAGTACTGATGCACTGGTTAAAGATCAACAGATGATGAATTAACTGAATCATAAGTTCACTAGATATACGTTGGTTGCTTAAGAACAGTTGCATGCACATGAAAGTTCCCTTCACTGAAGTAGCGTATATAAATCTGATTATGAAATGGAAAAAGTTATTGACTTGTAAATACTAATTAACCCCCCCGCCCCTCTCAGTGTTATTCCCAACAATTGGTATGAGAGCAGGTCCAAAAAGTTTGATCTCTTTAAGGAAGATCTCTCAAGATGAACAATCATGAAGGTATGGGATCTATTAGACCACAAATATTCAATGGAGATAACTTAGTCTATTGGAAGACAAGAACTAGAGCCTATCTTCAGTCACTTGGAGTTGAGGTTTGGGAAATTGTGGAAAGAGGATACCAATATCCAGCAACAATACCCATGGATCTAGCAGAAAGGAAATCATATGAAATCAATGCCAAAGAATCAATTCTCTATTACGAAGTCTATTAGAATCAGAATTCTTCAAAGTTACGTAGTTCAAAACAACCAAGGAAATATGGGACAAAATCATTTAGGGTTACGAAGGAGACTCCCAGGTAAAACGTGCTAAACTCCAAACTCTCCGAATCTAGTATGAAATTCTCAAGATGCATAGTGATGAAAGTATTGCTAATTATTTCTTACAAGTAGATGAGATTGTAAATCATATGATAAATATGGGTGAAGAAATAAAGGAGGCTACTATATTTGAACATTTTTCTAGATCTCTGTCTTCTAAATTTGAGTCAAAAGTATCTACCATTGAAGAAAAGAAAGATCTACAATCTGTTAATATTGTTCAACTTCACAAAATTTTAACTTCCTTTGAAATGAGGAAAGGAGGTCCATCAAAAATAAGAGAAGTCACTATCAAAGCTTCTAGAAAGGAAATGAAAAAGAAGAATCAGGACACATATAAGAAGAAGATGAGGTAAACTTTTTGAAGAAACTTCAACGGGGTTCTGAAAGATTCAAAGGTAAGATTCCCTTCAAATGTTTTTCTTGTGGAAGAGTTGGTCATTATGTGTTATGAAACCAACTCAAGAAAAGATAGAAAAGATAGATCAACGTCTTAGAATTCAACCTCTTCGAGGGGGCAACCTCCTTTACATTACATAAATGAAAAATTCTTGGATGATACAAATGAAAAGACCTCCTTTCTATATATAGGAGTCTGAGGGGTCATAACATAATCAGAGCCGACATAAAAATAATAATATAAGGGCACAATAATAACAATAGTGGGCTTCTATGTGGCACAATAGTAACAATATGGGCACTACATGGGTACATCAATATAATAAGTGGGTTGTACTAATAACAATAAGGGGTTACACTAGTAGTATAGGGGCCTAACATGCCCCTCTCCTTCAAAAAGCGTTGTCCTCAACGCTTGAGTAGTTCTTGATGCTTCTGTATAAAATTCTTGTCCTTCCATGTGGAATCTTCGGCGGGTAAGTTCTTCCACTTGATGAGATACTCTGAAATTGATTGATTTCGTAGCTGTTAGGTTCTTGTTTCTGTGACTGCTCCAGGTTCCCATATGATTTTTCCTTCCTCTTCAATTTCTGGCAATATTGTTTGAATTGGGAACTTTTGAAACTTTTGAATAAGTGGCCATACTTCTTCGTCCTTCTTCCATTCATCCCTTGCTTCATTTATCCAATCCGGTTGGATAATACAAATAGCACAAAATAATGCTTCCACAACCTCATCCTTGAAGAGTCTTCCCATTCGGTAAGGTCGCCATTTGTTAAGTGCATGTAGTATTGCCAAAATTTCCTTCTCATAAATAGCTTGCTTGAGATGTAGCAGTAAAAATGCCCAATCACCTACATCAAAACATTTTTCACTACGATGTTGATCTACTTGTTGTTTCGTTTGATTTTGCGCCGAAGTGGCGTTATCCTTCAAAAGTTGGAGAACTTGTTTTTGATGCTCGATGTGATATTTATCTACTTGAACCTTTTTCTTCTTGATATGTCCTTCTATCTCTAGAGTTTTAGGAGTGGTAATTTCTTCCAATCCTTTACAAGATATGGTCAGATTCATTTCTTGATGCTCGATGTGATCTTTCACTTCTTGAACATTTTTCTTCTTGATATGTCCTTCTATCTTGATAGTTTGAGGAGTGGTAATTTCAACCAATGAATTACAAGATAAGGTTGGATTCATTTCTTCTTTCTCGATGTGATATTTCACTTCTTGTACCTTTTTCTTCTTGATATGTCCTTCTATATTGAGAGTTTGAGGAGTGGTAATTCTTGCCAATGCTTTACAAGATATGGTCTGATTCATTTCTTCTTTCTCTGGGATGGGGTCCTGGCATATATCGTCTTCTTTTGATGTTTCTTGATCATTTTCTTCCTCCACTTCATATTCTATGTAAAATAATTTCTTCTCAGCACACTTATGACCTTTAGTGCATTTGCTATCACAATTGTAACAAAACCCTTTTTCTCTTTTTTCTTCCAATTGTTGTGGTGTAACCCTTGTAGGTTGTGGAAGGCTGGGAGAAACAACACTTCCATCTTTATAGTTGTGAGGGGTATGCTTCCTGGTTTCCATAATTTTGCTTTCCACTATGTCACAAAGCCCTTTTACTCTTTCCAATTGTTGTGGTGTTGCTCTAAAGAAGGTGTTGCTCTTTGTATCCTCATAATGTGCTATCATTTCCTCCGTGAAAATTGACCACGTAACAAGTTGTTTATGAGAACAAAGCCTTTCATACCATAAAAATTGATCCAGTTCTAAATATGAAGATGCAATACATACCTTTTGTAATAGTGGTACACCATGTAGATGAAAATATTGTTCTATCTGAGGTATCCAATTTACAGGATCCTTGCCATCAAACTTCCTCATCTTGCTTTTTCTTGATTTTAGGAGCTCGATATTGAAACGACTATAACTCTGTACTTTCGGATCTTTAAGTTTTGAAATTGCAACGTGTATTAGCCCTCTGCATCCTCTTTCCAATGCGACCAGTTTGATCCAAATTGGATTCTCCAAGAAAGAGTTATGCACAATCTCCTACAATGACCTGATTATAGACTAGTTTAGTAGAGCGAACTTGTACAACATGCCACGTCTCCCTGTTTCAACCTTTGGCTCTAAAAAATATATGCAAGAAACTACAGTCCGTCCTCTTTCTATACCTTCTTACAAAATTTCAATCCGATGCTCAGAGAGAAAGTTATGATGATTTTTCCCAGGTCACCTGTTTGGAATGTAATTCAGGAGTCTGCAAAAGGACCAACTTCCTCAGATCATATCTCCACAAATATAGTGCGAAAAGCTCTAAAATTTGGACTCAAGATTCAGCATGACGTCTTATCAAATGGGTTTTTTTAGCTTCTGAAACATCGAAGAAAAAAAGTTATAGCAAAAATGCCACAATGTCCTATTTGGAGCAGCGAAACCCTAGAATCCAAAGCTCTGATACCAAATGTTATGAAACTAGCTCAAGAAAATATAGAAAAGATAGATCAACACCTTAGAATTCAGCCTCTTCGAGGGGGCAACCTCCTTTACATTACATAAATGAACAATTCTTGGATGATACAAATGAAAAGACCTCCTTTCTATATAGGAGTCTAAGGGGTCATAACATAATCAGAGCCGACATAACAATAATAATGTAAGGGCAGAATAATAACAATAGTGGGCTTCTATTTGGCACAATAGGAACAATATGGGCACTACATGGGTACATCAATATAATAAGTGGGTTGTACCAATAACAATAAGGGGTTACACTAGTAGTATAGGGGCCTAACATTATGCTGCTAAGTTCCCTCATGATGAAGGAAAGATTTCTCCAGATAATAGAAGAATTTACTATACTAATGAAGATAGTGATGGCCTATCTAATAGTGATGAAGATGATCAAGATGTTAAACTACTCATGGCATATGAAAATACCTTAGAAAAGGAAGATATCCTTAAAGAAATCACTAATACCAAAATCTGTTTGGCAGAAAAGGATACAGTCATAAACATAGTGACACATCAACTCACTAAAAAAGAAAAGCATAATGAAAAATATAGTGTGAATTAGTAAGTCTAAGAAAAGAACTTGAGATGACAAAAAACTCTGAATCTTAGATTTGCTAAAGGATGGGAAATGTTAGAAGAAATCATCAAAGTTTAGAGTTCTCCACTTATAAATATTGGTCTTGGTTTTCATGAAATTGTTGAAGGTGAATCTAGCTCACAAGATGAGGCAGAGAATTGTAATGCAAAATCTAAAATGCTCAACAAGGAGATAAGGGGTCAGCCCCATCAACAACCAAGGAAAGAAAGACTTCAAAGAAAATCATTTCCTCCTAACTATGGAAGGATAATCATTTATTTCCTTTGATGAATAATGTTGAATGTTTTATATGTCATAACTTTGGACATGCTACAGCTAGATGTAGAAGTAGAATGTTTCAAACTATTAACTATCACACAGAAAGATGATCAATTTCCAGGTAATTTAAGGGATATTGTTTTTCTTGCAATATGTTTGGTCACAAAGCTATTGATTGTGATAGAAGGAATATGAAACATATAAGATGTTATGCTTGTAACAAGTTTGGGCATATAATAAAGGAATGAAGGAGCAAATTTCGGACACCATACTAAAAGGAGGAAACATCATCACAATCCAAGGTATTGAAGAAGAAGGAATTGTTGTCAGAAAGATGTGGCATAGCTCAATATACAAACATAATAGACCCAAGGGGAGATGAAAGTGTGAAAATTCAGTATTCCAATTCTCATACACAGTTATTATGAAGACAAGTTGCATATATACACAAGTTAGAAGCTACACAATCACATATATGTTGTTTTGATGAAGAAGTAGTGGGGAAGACTCAAGAAAAGGGGTTTGATATGGTTCAACAAATTATCAATTATCTTTTCTATTATGATTAATGATGATTATAGTCTGCTAATGATATGTAGAATCTATTTTGGCCCTCATAAGTTGTTAAGAAATTGATGAATAAATGGTTGATGATGATGCCTTGATGATTCCTACTCACAAATGCAATGATCAGATCTGACAGTGAACAGTTGGCACAGGTTCAGGGGGAGCATATGCTTCTAATAATGCATTGTTGGAATTATATTAGAAGACCTTGGTACATTATGATACATATATTTATTGAACCACATAGTTTCTTTGATTCGGGTGACTCTGTTGATGATGGACATATACAGGTTGCTGATCTTGATGCTGCTGACTAATGCTTATGATACAGATCATATAGGGTGTATGATAGCTGCTAATGACTATCTTGGTCTTGTTTAGATCATTGGTACTTGTTATAAAGGTCATGTATATCATTTGATGTAAAGGTCATGTAAATACCTATGATGTAACCCCACTATGCATGGGAAGGATGATGTAATAATTGCAAATTTTCAGTCGTGTATTAACATTTGGTATATCCTCACTTGGTTGGGTGATTGATGTATGTATGATTCATTAGTGATAGGCAGGTCATAATCACATAGTTAAGTTATTGAGTCATGTTATTAGGCAAACTCTACATGTGATCAGGGGGATCATGGACAACATAGTGCATCTCTAAGGAGGAGAATATCTTGGTCCACCCTTTGCCCTTGACTTCAAAGGGGGAGAGTATTTTGGTGTTATTTGATATATCTAACAACTTATATAGCTTGACGCAATAAACACCAATATGATTGCCATCAAGTACAAATGGGGAGATTGTTGGCATTATGATATAGGTGTTGTCCTTGATGGAAACTCACATATATGATGAATGCTGGGATTTCACAGTGCAACACGTTAACAATAAAGGATTACAGATCAGACTCCAGAGATTGAAAAAAGAGAATGGTTTAAGAAGGTATGCCATAATTCACCTTGTCTAAGTAGCCTATACACATGGGTTCACATAACAAAATGGGCATATATGTATGCACACACTTTCATAGAAGGAAAATCATGTATGGGATGGAAAATTAAGGATAATGAATACTAGGGGTTCCTACTATGGTATTGACCCATGGTAATGAGTGTGACAAAGAATATTGATACCATCAAAGAATACCAGTAGCATAACTACGGTTTTGGTCCAAGGTATTGAAAAAGGATCTAAGTATTAAAGGAGGAGAAGATCAAAGGGTCAAGTGTGTAAATGAATGGGTTTTTCATTAATACTTCTATCTGAAGTATATTTTATGTTGTAAGGGTTATGGTAATGATATGATCTGAAATATGACGTGCACCTTTGGATACAATGTTGGATCAAGATCATGAAACCTAAAATGATTTATCATTGTAGTATTTGATAATGGATGGACTAGATCTGAATGCTAACACATGTTTTATTCTGTAAATGTTATTATCTGGGTAAGACTGAAGTTTGGAATAGCTGTGAAGTTTCAAGTTAGTATTTGCAAATCTATATGCTGGTTCGCCTTAGTGAAGGCGCATATACACGCTAGTTAGACACTTCTAAGTAGCATATACATTATGAGATATGATGTTTGAAGTTGTAGTTGGTTCTGGTTGTTGATGCAGAGTTTTGGGTTCTACTCTGTGTTCTGAATGTTTAGATTGATTGATTTTGATTTTCTTTAGTGTTGATGGGTTTTTCAGTGATTGGTTGTATTGCAATGGTGATTGATTTTGAGCTTCAATGTTGCTGATGGGTCTAATCTAAAAATTGGATGAAACGTGGCCTTCATATTTTGTTGTTGTGTACCAGGAGTATCCAGTCTAAAAATTTATGAAATGTGGTCCCTGTAGGAAAAGAGAAGTTCGTAGCCTTCTGTAGGCTAATGCCTACATACTGCTAAACATATTGACCAGTGCAATAGACAGGGGTTTGGAGCTCCCTTCCAATAGTAGCTGGAGGATGAGTGAAGGTTGTAGCCTTCTACAGGTGGGTTCCTGCATATTGGTATGAGTTTGTACCAGTACAATATTGTAAATAGGTTTTGCTTATATTAAAGGAAGACATAAATGACATCAGTAGGTGGTTTTTCTCCAACATTGGGTTTCCAACTTAAATCTTGGTGTTCATGTGTGATGATTTATTCTATTATTACTGCACATGGTTACTTTCGAAATGGTTAAGAAAGTACTGATGCGTTGATTAAAGATCAACATATGATGAATTAACTGAATCAAAAGTTTGTTGGATATACGTTAGTTGCCTTAAGAATAGTTGCATGCACACATGAGTTCCCTTCACTAAAATGGAAAAAGTTATTGACTTGTAAATACTAATTCACCCCCCCTCTTAGTATTATTCCCAACATTAGGAACATAGCTATGCAATAATCAATACTTTGCTAGGATATAAGTGCCAAGTGCCAGGTTTGTAGTAAAATCTAATAATCATAAGGATTACTTCACTAATGATTTAATCATTAATTAATGTTTAAAGATGTGCCTTGAACTCTTAAAATGTTATTATATCAAAGTTCAATTTGTACTTTTATAAAATTGAGTCTATAGTCATATCTTGTGAACAAAAATTAATGATTTCTCAAAGTATTAAGATCTCTATTGATGCTGGTAGTTATTTAGGTCGAAAATATATTTATAGATTAATCAAATTGGATGTGAATTTTGTCTTTATATTTATTGGTATCATTATTTAACTAGTGTAAATGAATTTCCAGCTTACTATTAAGATCCTCAAGAATATATCAGACATCGTTTTTTATTCTTTAGATGCTTAAGGGTTTTCATTTTTTATGTATATGCTATGTTGCTTATGATTTAATTCTATAATAGTAAGCATCATTCTTACAAGAATAGAGTAATTTTATTTTGTGTTGAATAATTTGTATCTTTGATATTTTACTATAACATTATTGATATTTTCAAACAATATTTTTCAAGATACATTATCAAATTTGAACATATTTTTGTTCCTGCACAACCATGAAGTTATATTGCAAAATTGACTTCATATATTGAATTACAATGCAATCATACATGCTTAAAATTTTTGATTTTCTTATATTGTTATCACCATTGTCATTAATTCAATTAAATTTGCAAAATTTCACTAGGTGCTTCCATATGTATGCAATGTCAAACGTCTTATTTTTCTTAAGATTAAAGAGAAATTGGAAAAGGTGAAATGTGATTATATATAGACTAGTAATCTATTTAAATAATTTTTTTATGTAAAATTATCCCCTCTCAATTCTTTTCTTCTAATTTTCATTTTTATTTAATTTCTAATATTTTAACCATGTTTTTGGTAGATTTATTTTGGAGACAACTGTGTAGATTGTAGGAAACGACCCATTTTTTGGGTGGATGCTCCACCCATCACCAAGGACACATTAATATTTCTTATAATGTTATGAGTGCAATACTATTATATATAAAAAATAATACAACTATAATTATACATTAATTATGTAGAGATGCACAATCAAAGATCATGACCCCTCAAAAAAAATACCCAAGGCTATATTTTAGCTAATGAATTGAGTGTAAAATAGGATTCATATATCAATTATTATTAAATCTATATAAATATATTTATATTTATTTCAAATGAAATTTTGGTTTAACATATGGTATAAGATCATTGAACGCTCCATTCGATCCACTGAGTACACATCTGTAGCCTTGTTTGCATCACACTCAACACCAGTATTTTATCTGCATTGAGTCCAAATTCCCGATATTGTTGTTGTATCCAAGAATGTCAGACAACCAATAAACTCTCACCCTATATTAGTCTGCATGAAGAATATTTCCATCATCATTGTTCCAGTCATCCCTAACACTGCCATCCATGTTGTCTAAGTTTGCTACAATCCCTACAACCACAATTTAGATAACCACGATTGTCATTGATCAACCTGTTATGTCCATATACTATGGCCATTTCCCTTGTTCCTCAAAAACATCAACACATTTCCCCATGTTAACGTTAGCGGACTATCCTCTGACCGATGTCAGCAAACTATCCCCTTATCGACATCAGCAAATTGGAGCACAGAGTATAGATAAACATTTTAATAGTTAGTTTGTTAATATAATGGTTTGGTAAAAATATATTTAATAGAATATATATATATGTGTTTAAGTTAGTTTAATTTTTAGTTTATTAATATTTTTAGTTATATTTATTAATTATAGTTAATAATTACTAATTATTAGGTATTAACTTAATAATCATAATAATTAAAAAATTAAATCTCGTAAAAGTAAGTCAAGATGGAGCGTAACACACCCCTAGTTTCCTGAAGAATGACTATGAACGAATTCAACAAGCAATTGGAAGAATTCAAGAACAAAATTAATATAAATGAAAACATATATTTCGATCTACAATTGAAAGAAATGGAGTTATAAGATTATCTCAACCAAAAGTATGATGCCATTCAAAAGGAGTAAGAAAATTTACATAATTTGGTTAATCAAAAACACAAACAAATGACTAATAATCATAATCAAGTGATGAATGCTTTAACCCAACTCATGCAATCAAGGAATGATGCAACTATCCAATAACAAGACTCTTTGAATAAGTCAAACATAAAAATATTGTCTCACACTCCCATCTCTTCGCATTCATATTCCATACTAGATCCATAAATAAGAATAATATGATGATTCCTAACACATTTCCATCATACCCCAACCAACTGATTATCACACACCAACAAATGGAAATGCTTAAATTGTTAGTATTTGACGGTAATGGAACAAATGATATGGAATGGTTCAAATAGTAGAGGAGTATTTTGAAATTTACAACATTTATAATGACGATGAAAAAATTAAGTATGCATCCATGCAACTTGAAGGTGACAAATATAACTGCTATATGTGGTGGAAGAAGTCAGTATATGCAACCATTTGGAATAAATTCAAAGGTGAATTCTTTAAATGATTCCTGGGCATCAAGGAAGAATGATTCTTCACAAAACTCACTAGACTACAATAGAAACAAATTGTGGATGAGTATACTTAATAATGGAAAACACTAGCTACAAGAGATACCTAGATTATTAGCACAATGCCTTATTCAGTCATATATTATTGGAATTAAACCACACCTTCAGAATAAACACTTCATGATATTATAACCATGGAAGAAACAATTTGTAAAGAAAAAAAAATTGAGAAAAAAAATTGAATTATTAGCATTTTTCAAATTTGATAAAATTTACTCAAGGCAGAAGCCCATATAACCTACATATATATAAAAAAATTCAAAATACCTTCCACCTCATTTAAGAGGATGGAAGGCTTAGTCTAGAAGTCTAGGCTAAAGGAAGGAAAGTCTAAATATTGTGGAGAAAAATGGGACATCAAACACAAATTTCTTAAAAGAAACAACACCAAGAACCTATATACATGTGAAGCAAAAAATGATTGAGATAGTGAAGAGTTAGATGAAGAGGAAGACAAGAATCCTAAAACATTTTCCCCATATTTCGAAAATGAAGAAGCACAGAAAATATCACTTGTGGCTATAATGGGGATATGCAAACTAAAAATATTAAAATTAAAAGGATATATAAAAAGGAATAATGTAATGATTTTAATAGATACTAAAAGTACCCATAATATCGTTGAAACAAACTTGGAAAAAATACTAAACCTATTCATGTATCCAATGCCCAATATGAAGGTATGATAACATATGGAAATAAGATTGAAAATTTGGGGAAGTGCCACATGGTTAAACTACAAATTCAAAACTACTTCATGGTCAAAGTGACTCATGAAGACTACATGATCTCATAAGACACTTTGGAGGATAGAAGACAATCACAATGCAAGATCCATTACAAGAATTGAAAACATAGTTTCATTGTCATCACTTCTAAAAAAACCTCTATGTACAAGTCACAATGGTTCCAAGTCATCAATGTTAATGACTTGCAATGTTGTTGTCACATGATGATGCAATTTTTGTAAATATTGTAAATGTAAATATGTGAGTCACACATGGACAAAACAATCATATGGAAAAGTCCAAAATTCATATAGAATTCTAAAGGTCACATCATGGGGATGTGAAAGGTCATTCCTATTGTTCTAAAAGAAGCCTCATTACTCAAATAAGGAAATTTTCACCTTGGCTTCTCCAAATAGGCATTAGAGAGGAAGATGGTTCTTTTGGAGAGCGAGTAGTGAATTAACACTCCACTATTGGAGCTAGTGGTGTTCCATTGTATCAATGTATCTTGGAACTTTTGCTTAATATTTTAATCTCATTGAGCCAACACACTTTCATGTGTATATTGTAAATGTTGTAAGATTATTCTTTGGATGTTTACGGTATATGTTGGAGTTCTCATTTACTAAAGAAATTTAATTATTTCATTGGCTTTGGTGCTCATCTTGTTGGATGTGTGTTGTAATCATTTTAATGATTGTTAACTCTATGTGACCTATTTCTCTACTTGGTTAACGATTCTTTCATGTGTATGTGCATGTTTCTTTACTAGAATAGTACTATTAATTTTCTCCTAAAGACTCACTTTTGTTTCCTTCCAAAAAAATAACCTTGATACATTTTGTAATTGAACACTTCACAAGGCATACTTACTTTTGCATTCAAAAGTACATATGCATTTCTCTCTTATTCTAACAATTGAAGCCAAGGAAAATATTTAAGGACATGGTAGTCAGGCCATAGTTTTGGATGGCGCTCCTATACCAAACAATGTGAAGTATGATTGGGACCTCATATCGGGAAGACCCCTTGTTTGTTGGGATCTAGCATCGTCAACATTCTGGCACTAGGAGGGAAGCCTTTTTATGGATGACAATTCACCACATCTTAATATACAATGTTTTGTGTAAGGAATAACACTCCCAGTTTTACTCCAACTCATACTCCTAAGAGATGAGAGTCTTATCATCTTAGTCTTGAACAATATTTTGAATTCACTTATGATCAACTTTGGACAATCCAACATATTACTCATGAGTTTGCAAGAGCTCTTGGGTTACTTCCTGTTGTTTCTATTTTTCATCATAAGTTGATAAAGAAAAAAATAACTTGTAGTGGTGTATTAGTTTGTTTGGAGGAATATTTGGTTATTGAAACCCTTGAAGAGTTAGTTGATTCTACTAAAAGAATAAACAAGGAGAACTTCCACCTATTTAGGAAAATTTTGAAGGTGACGGGGGAGTATTTTCCTTTTTGTAACAAATAACAACCAAGAGAAGAGGAAAAACCTAATTATAACAAAGATTTGAATGGTGAAGGAGAAGGCTCTTCAAAATTAGAAAGTGAGGGGAGGAAGAGGGAGAGGACATGGCTGATAAAAAAATGGATTGGATGGCCCAAAAGCCACTTGATCTTCTGGGAAATCTTGCATCCCTAAACACCCAAAAAATTATCTTTCAAAGTTTGATCTTGATAAGAAGACGAAATTTGAAGACCATATTGATGACTTCTACATGCACTTATGAATTTTTGAGGTATGTTTTGATGATGTTGCTTATAGAATTTTTCAACACACTCTAAAGAGTAGAACATCATTTTGGTACCACAATATTCCACCTATTTCAATTCATCATTATAGGGAGTTCAAGAAGCTGTTTTTAGAAAAAAATGTTGATGATAATACTCCCACCATGTTGTTAAAAGAAATTGAGAATATTAAGATGGGGGAAAGGAAAAAGTGAAGGATTTTAATCAAATATTTACTCATTTATTGAATAAGTTCCCCATTGATGTTCAACCACATGATTCTATCACCAAATATTATTATACAACTATCGTACCTACTTATATATCTATATTTGTTAAAAAATCTACAAAGGATACGTTGACTTTGAACTTTGCATAAGCGATTAATGCTGAGAAAGACTTGCATTCTATTGGAGCCATTGATGATCAAGAATATTATAAAGACTCCAAAGATACTGGTAAGAAGACTGAAGCCTCTTTTACTAATGCCAAAGAGAAAGATTCTTTAGATATTGAAAGCTTGACCAAATTTTTGAAGTTTATCACTAACAAGGTATCTAAACTTAAGAGAAGGTCAAGTGAGGCAACCACCAATAATAATTCTTTCTAGTCGTATTTATTTTAGAAGAATAATAATAATGAACTAGCTAAATATGCTCAAAGTTCTAATGTTGTGTTTAATGTTGAAAATTGGGGCATGGATAACTTTTGTACTTTCCATCAAGAGAAGAATTTTGAGAATAAATTTTCGTAATGAAATAACAACATGAATGTTATGATGACTAATTTCATAGATACCTTATTAGCATAGGAGAAATATGAGTAGATTGAAGAAGAAAATTAATCTACCATGAATAAGGAAAATTCAAGTGTTGGACATTAAGTTAATGCATTTGGTATCATATATAATGTTGATAAACAAAGTGCTAAAGAAACACCAATGGGTGAAGCTCCTAAACCAACAATTGATCGATATAATTTAAGGATAAATGGACCTATTTATAATAAAGAGCTTAGAAAACAATTGTTGAGAAGAATTTTACCACCTCCTAATCCCGCTCAGAGTTTGCAGAATAAGTTCAGAAGTGATCCTCCTCCTAAGAACACTTCAATGAGCAGTAATAATAAGTCCATCACTCCTGAGGTTTCTAACAAAGCTGCACCTCCTGACACTTAAATACATCTGTTAAGAATGGGAGTACTAATTATAATATTATCGAGGATATGAAAAGGGTTGGTGCTAATAGATCAATGTTTGATCTCACAAATATAACAAGATCACATTAATTGGTAGTCCAAGAATTTGCATGGTAACCTTCATCAGGTAATGAGGTTTCTGATTCTTAAGTTATGTCTAGTAAGTCTCATTGATGCAATTCTAACTTATTTTTTCTCCTAAATCAACCCCTTTGAGTTGGTTTCCCCATAATCACAAGTGAATTTCCCCAAATTGGCACTTTCTCAACCCTCTTGGGATAAAAATCCCATAAAAAATAATCATAGCGGGTGGATCTTTTAAAAGTGGAGGAATCAGAAGGGTTGTCAACTGTATGCAAGTATAGCCAAATTTACATATAACAATCCTTGGCCCAACTATGCTCTCTTATACATATTCCCGTGACCTAGAAGCCTAACACTTTCTTCAAAAAAAAATTCATAAAATCTATGGGAATTTTTACCTCTCGGGTGGCCCACCTTCCACCTTCAAACACTTGTAATGAAATCCTTCACTTTTCAGCGACATTGGCTATGCCCAAATCCTAATTACAATTTCTCCCAAGATTGACAATCCAGGAAAAAGGAAAAATTACCATCTTCTATAACTTTTAATAATATACGGATCCCTAGTGCTCAACGATTTTTAGAAATCATCAATTTGTAAACCTTACAAGCTTGTAGTCTTTCAGACACTCACCATTATGGGTTTTGTTAATTGATAGTTTTGAGTGTCGTTACTTAAAGAACTTCATCAAATTGAAAGTCACTAAGTGTTGGTGCCTTTAGGTTATATAAAGATGTAGGGTTGTGCACTTTGACTCTCCTTGACTGCTCTGACTCCTCTCACTCTTCTCAGCTCTGTGCCACTCTTTTGATTACCTCTCCTCATGCCTTCTCTCACTTTGACCTTTTTTTCTCCTCCTACAACTAACCTATATATATATATCGTGTATTGCCCTTGCTTGCGAAAAATAAACTCAAAAATAACTACTATAGCGTGTGCACAATTTAATATGTAAATGATAAGAGATTAGATAAGGAATAGTTGGAATCAAATCAAGAGCTCATGCACACACTCTCTCCTCTATTTTTTATAAAATCAAACAAAATATAAAGAACACATGAGAAGCTTGATCTAAATCCACAAATGTAGGATCTAAGGACCAATTTAGGAAACTCAAATGAACTATAACAATTTGCAACAATCTGCCTAATTTAAAAAAATTATATAACAATCTAAAATAAATTCTCTTCTAACAAACCACTCATTGAGGAACCAACTCCTCTAGTAAACACTTTTGACCTCTTGGTCAATTGAATTTTAAGGGTGTCCCTACATTACTCATGATATTATCGAGTCTATAGTCAATGTTGTTAATCTAATACTAATACTTTGTGCCCCCTATTCCTTATAATGTTTGAAATATTTGATTGTAATGTCCATAATTGTATTGTTGATCAAGGTGCATATGAAAATTTTATGCTTTTATCTATTGTCAAAAATAATATTGCTAAATGTGAAAAGGTTGAAGCCTAAATAATACAACTGGATAGATCATTGGTCCAGGAAATTGGTGAACTTAATAATGTTATAATCTATTTTCATCAAACCATAGAGCTCACCAATGCATTAATATTTTTATTGTGGACATTCCAGAATCCTATGGTTTTCTTCCAAGTAGATATTGGTCAAACAAGATACATGAATATTTCTTAACAGGTTGGACAAATTTATAACTTCCTTACAAGGGAAAAAAAATCAGATTCAAGTACAAATAGAACAATACATGAAATATACCATGACACCACTTGAGGTACATAATGAGCTAGTGAACTTTACATATATCATTTTTAGAAAGTGTTTCTTAGAGGTTGATCATAGGTGTTATCAAGAACATCAATCACACATACCATCAAATACATAGTTGGATCTCCTTCCTTTCAGTCTAACTAGTGCAAATGAACTTTGTAATATAGATGTACATAATGCTTATGTAAGAACTAGATCAGTAGCTACTAATATTTAGACCTTATATTTTGATAGTTCTAAGACTTAGGACAGTTCTAGAGCAGTTGTATTCTCATCAACCCTTGGAAGAAAAGGTATATATTGTCATGCCACTTGGAGTTTGAGTGCACAAACAACATTGTTGAATATGAAGAACTCATTTTGGGGTTAAATAAAGCCGTAGACCTCAAAGTAGAGGTACTTAAGGTAATTTGTGATTCAAATATTGTTACTTGTCAGGCGCAATATACCATTCGCTATGTTTCACCTAGTTTGAAAAATACCAACAAGAGGTATGGCGACTCATTTCTTTCTTTAAAACATTTAATAATATTTCTATTCCTAGAATTCATAATGTTACCGCAGATACATTAGCCAATGCAACTGCTAGAATGTCACCATTAAAAGATGGTTTTTATATTGAAATTATTTATAAGCCACTATGCCCGATAATGTAACTAATTTTCTCGTGTTTGATGATGACCAACAGATACTGCACTTCATATCCAATGCTAGTGTGTTTAAAGATGCAACTATTAAAGAAGATGAGCATGACAAATATTTGCAGGAAGTAGTTCAAGCATACAAGGGGAATACTATGCCCAAAGGTGTGGTATCTTTTGAGAAATTTTATGACCTACAAAACCATTTTAGAGGACCAGTGAATACAAAGACTTAAAGCTCAATGTTGTCGCATGAACAAGTCAATCTGGGAACCAAAGAAGATCTGAAGTATGTGAATCTTGGTACATGTTGTTCTCCTCAAGAATGATAGGATTTTATTTGTCTCTTCAAATACTATCGAGATGTATTTTAGTGGATGTATGATGATCTAAAGACATATGATACATGCATCATTTAACATGTCATTCTTATTAAAGAAGGGTTAGATTTGCTTCAATAGAAACTAAGAAAAGCTCATCTGACGCTTGAACCCCTAATTTAAAAGGAATTAAGGAAATTGTTGGATGCTCAGATCATTTTTAGAGTTTGACATTTCATATGGGTTTCCAACCCAGTTCATGTAAGAAAGAAGTCTGATGAGATACACCTATGCGTTTAATTTCAAAATGTCATTTGGGCTTCATATAATGACAACTACCCTACATCATATATGGAGTAGATACTGTAAACAATATCCAGGTCGGAAATGTTCTCACTACTTGATGGGTTTTCTAGATATAATTATGCCATTAAAGAAATTTCGAGGTCTAAAATGGGCATCAAAACAAAAATGCACAACCAAAATCAACTTTATAGGAACCAATAGGATTAAATATGATGATGTCAATCATGGGGGATGATTCACCACTTTTGGAGTAAAAAATTAATATATCTATATATATATATATATATATATATATATATATATATATATATATATATATATATAGTTTAGTTCATATATTCAACTTACTTCCCTATGGTTTTACTCAAATTTTGAGAAGGAGAAAGGTGGATGAAAAATTTAATTCCTCATCCATAGAGTACCCATTTTCATAGTTTCAATGGACCATACTACTCAAAATATGATAAATAGATTAAAAACATGATTGCAATCATGTTTTTTCATGTATTTATCATTTTTCATGTAGTAGAGTCCATTGAAAGTATGCAACATGGATACTCATTAGATGACAAATTAAGTTCCACATCCAATGAGTGCTCCCAATCAAAATTTGAGTAAAACCATAGGGAGATAAGTTGAAAAATTAGTTTTTCCTTCTTTCCTTCCAAAATTTGGTGATGTAATATAATATTTTTTTATTATTTCCACTATTATTTTATAATATTCCTTACGATGCCCATCTTAGACATAAAAGTTTCTATAATGTGTTAGTAGTAGAACCAAATCATTTATAGACCATGTTTAGGATGAAGTGGGGAAATTTTGCTTTTAAGCACATGCATTTGGGCTTATTAATGTTAGCACTACTTTTCAACTGACCATGGAAATTGCATTCCATGGATTAATTAGAAAAAGGGTAGTTGTCTAGTTGAATGAATTAACCATATTTTTAATGAACATATCATATCATATTCGTCATCTGACGTAGATTTTTGAGCGAAGTCAAAAGTATGGGATTTCATTGAATATGGAAAAGAGAATATTTGGTGTGTCCAAAGGTAATATCTGAGGACACATTATTTATAAGAGTGGAATCAAGGTCGACCTGTAAAGGATCGAAGGAAATTCTCAAATCCCTTTTCCTATAAACAAGAAAGAAATGCAATCCTTGTTCAGGAAGATCAATTTCCTACACAAGATCAACTCTGACTATGTGCATATTGTTAAACCATTACAAGAGATGATAAAGAAGGATGCTACATATAAATGGTATAAAAGTGAAAAATATTCCTTTACATAGATTAAGCAAGTCATTGTTGATGCTCCAACTTCATATGATGCATATTTTGGCATAGATTTCTTGTTATATACCTTTGCTTTCGATAAATTTATTGTGGCCATATTAAGACAAAAAGGCAATCAAGGGAATGAGCAACCTATATATTTCATGAGCGTTGGCTTACATGGATTAGAAATAAATTATCCCACCATTGATAAGTAAGAATATGTGGTTTACAAGGTGGTTAAGCATTTTATGCCTTCCCTCCTAAAATCTCACACGATTATTTATGTGCCCCATCTAGTGGTTAGAACACTTTTCGTTCAACAAGAGCTAGATTAAAGAAGGGCGGACTAGATGACATGATTACAAGAATATTATATTGAGTTTAAGCCAATTCACACCATTAAAGGTCATGTTCTTTTTTAGCTTGCAGCCGAAGAAATGGATTCACTAGAGGGAGATTCTTCTAGGTAGGAACAAGAAACATAGATGTATATTGTCGAGCAATTTCCTCCTACAAGTATAAACACATCTTAGTATACATACATATGATAATATTTGGAGAATGACACCTTTCCTTCACATTTATCGAGTAAGAAAAAGAGAGAAAGTTTCCTTAAATATTTATCTTATCGACTTGTGTATGGTGTGATTTTCTGAAATTACCACAATGGTGTCTTGATTAGATGCTTAGAGCCTCTATATTGAGAAAGGGTGTTGAAATATATTCACAATGGACCAACAGGTGGACACTTTGCAGGTGATACCACTACTCATAAGGTGATGAGGGATGGATACTATTGGCCCACATTATTTAAGAATTCTCATGCCTGGAAGTGCCCAGCGTGTCAAAGGTGTGATGGTCATGATCAAAAGTCATCTACTCTATTGATACCTATAGTAGTTGAGGAACCATTTCAACAATGGGGATTAGATGTTATCAGTAAAATATTTCCTCATTCATCAAAGCAACATCAATACATTTGAACCACAACTGATTATTTTACTTCGTGGACCAAAGCAGTTCCATTAAGGTAAGTTAATGATTAGGGAGTCACTCAATTCTCAAACAAAACATCATAACCAGGTTCATCATTCTTACATCACTTGTCTTTGATAATGAAAATTAATTTTCCTCATTGAATATTTATCATTTCGTATTAGAAAATGGTATTATTTTAAAGCATTCATCAAACTACTACCCATAGTGAAATATTTTGGTTGAGTCCTCAAAAAAAAATATGATTCATATTATCAAGAAAATTGTATTACCTGAACAAAAGAATTGGCATAACAATTTGATGAATCCATTATTAGTTGAAATGTCACTCCCAAACCCTCTCTAAAAACCTCTCCATACTTCCTTATATACGAAAAAGAAGTTATCCTTCCACTAAACATTTACCTTACAACCTTGTAGCTTTCTCAAGCATCGCAAGGAAAACCATGTATAGTTGTTCAAAGTTAGATATATATATACTCTTCTTGATATTGAGGAAGAAAGGATCAACGTAAAAGAAAAGTTTTTCATACACCAGAACCAAATTAAGCATTGGTTTGATAAGAAGTTTGCAAGGAACAAAAAACTTTGGTGTTGGTGACCTAGTACTAAAATGGATCCCATGAAGAAAAGGGAAAGCACACCAAGTTTCAATATCTGTGGATTGGACCTTATACCATCACTAAAGAGATTGGCCACCATTCTTATAGATTGAAATATTTGGATGGGAGGATTGATCCTCTTCCCATCAATGGATAACATCTCAAGCATTACTTTCAGTAGCATCCTTGGGTTGTGTTCCTTTCTTTGTATAATTTTATTTCCTTGTCTCATGTTGTTTATTCTTGTCATGTATTGTTCCTTTCATTTGGTCAGTGTACATAAATACAACTTTTTGTGAGAGTGAATGTATGGCTCAAAAATACCACGTGGAAAAATGAACATGATTGTGACAACTTCAAAACTTGGTTATTTGTTAGTTCTCCTTCTTTGTTTAGGAAATGCATTTAGTTAAGTAGTGTCCAGATAGAAAATATGACACATTCAAGAGGAAATCCTTGAGTAGAACCATGATACCTACATCTATTTTATCATCCCTATTCCTTAACTTAGCGTTAAAATTACTCTGCGTTCTTCATGCTAATCTAATCAAGTAGAGAAGGAAAGTGGAAAATCAATAATGTGCAAATCAATGCGAGATGTATATATGTCTGTCTCTTTTGGAACAACCTCTTATACTCTTAAAAATTTCGATCCCTCTTCCAAGCTAATGAAATAATAAGTTCTTGAGAAAAATTATATAAATATGATAAATAAAGGGTGAAGATGAGAAAGGCTTCCTGCATAGAGAAGTTAAGCAAGTAACTTTTCCAGGGTACTGAACATGACCGCTGATAGTGAAGCGATGCTTATGTTTCTGTAGTGACTCTACCGGGGTACTGGACATGCATTCTGTAAGTAGAGTAACACCAAACATGAAAGCTAAAGCTATGATTATCTTTAACTTTTAGTTATATATTACCCTTCTCCCGAATAGAAACATTTGTGAAATGGAAAAATGTGTTGTGTGTTAAACCAAGAAAGGAAATGGTGGGTACTACATCCATAACAAGGTTAAGTGGGTAATCCAAGAAAATCCCATTGATGAATAAATACATACTGAAGGGATAATTATTTGATGAAAGCTACATCTAGACATGGAAGTTTAAATTCACCCAGTGTGTCACCAAGTGTTGTCGCTACTACAAAACCCTCCTAAATTTTTCTTTATTCAAATTTTGGCAGCTACCTCTAGCATGTGAAGTGTCACTTTTGGTTTTATAGTGTATTTTTATGTTTCTAGACACGTTTCAAGTGTCCATGCCCTTTCCTAAGTGTCTTCATATCATTAAGAGTGGCAATAACACACTTTTGTGTCACAATACACTTCTAGCCACAAAACAACATGTATGTGTCGCAACTACACATACTTTGTCTTTTGCACTTAGAGAATTGTTACACTAAAATTTGTCACCATGACTATTTGCAGTTAGTATGGCTCCATCAACTGTCATACTATCCTTCTTGGCAAGCCTCATACCTCTGCTCTCCATGTCAAACTCCAAGAAAGAGAGAAAGTCATTAAAAATCTATATATCTCTGGGTACGCAGTTTCTCTTAGCCTTACCTGCGTGTACGCACCCCAAGTTCACAATACCTGTGTACTTGTACGCTCTGTCTATAAAGCAATGGGTGCATACTCCCGTAAAGGTCAAAAGGTGCAAGTTTCACTCCCAAAAAGTTACTTCTGGTCATTTCTAGAGCATTCTAGAAGCTTGTTTGACGTGTATGAAGCGCCTCCAGATGGTTCATGTATCCCTACCAAAGAGGAACTTATCCCATCAAGAGGGGAGCTATCCCATCCAAAGAGGGGCTTATCCCATTGATGGTGGACCTGAATAACTTCCTCTAGAGCACTATAAATACAGGCATTGGGCCAAAGGGAAAAAAAGGTTGAAAGCTGAACATTCCTAAGGGTAGATGCTGCTGGAATTAGGACTCCCTTGTAAAGCTTGAGAGGAGAGATTCCCATCCTTTCCTAGCCTTAGTTGAGAGTGGGTGAGCTGATCAAAGTAAAGGAAAACTCTTGCTGGACCCTAGGAGGGACTTGCACAACACCAAGGCTCAGGTTGTAATGGTTCCTTTTGTTACCTCTTAATGCAAATGAACTTATTTTTCTCAACAGATTGTTATTCATGATTTGTTTCATATACTCCTTGGTCTGTATGATGGATATGTATTGTTTTATGAGTTTATCAGGTGCTACTTAATCTTTTGGCTTGTTAGTGAATGCAGGTTTCGAAGAGAAGGAGGAGCTCATCCGGATCGACGAGGCTGGACTACTACAAAGCGTTGGACTAAAGGTATGTTAAAGATCCCCTGATTACTTGTATTCACAATGCATGTTTAGAGAAAGGTAGTGTTTATTTGTCTTGTTTGTCACTAGAAAGCTTTTGCTTCTAGGGAGGTCAGTTTTGTCGGCACTGTCGACTCTTTCCGCATGACAAAATGGCGACTCCACTAGGGAATCCATTGATGTGAATGTTTTTTCCTTTGTATGAAATTTTGATCTGAGAAAAGTCGTTTGTTTTCTGGTTTTTGGATGTCTGACTGTGTTTTTGGGTGGGCTAGCTTAGGGTTAAATTAGATTTTAGTTTTTCTTTGTTTTGCTAGAAGTGTGCAGCCTCTGAGTTGATCACAGTGCGTACCTGTACGCACTGTAGCTTTGTGCACAGAGCGTACCCGCACCTATGCAAACAGGTCGCCTGCGTACCCTGTCAAAATTAAGAAAATTTCAATTTTCTTCTTTTTGCCTTTTAGATTTTGTTTTTAATTTGTTTTTTCTGCCCAGATCCACTGGTTTTCTGCCATAAATCTTCACCTAAGCTTGTTTCGTCAGTGTCGAGAGTTTTAGTGAAATTCATAGAGGTTTTGCCTTAGGGTTTCATTTTCAACTGGTCCTGTAGTGACTTTGGCGTTAGAGGTTGTCAAAGTTTGGATCTCCTTGGTTTTGTTCAGTCCTCTTAGGAGTCGGGCCTGTCATAGAATTCACCCTTGTGAGAGACCTACCTTTGTGTCTTCTCTTTGCGAATCTCGAAAAATTTTGTTATTTGAACTTTGAATTTTATTCTTGAGAAAAGAATAAAAGATTTTGATTTTTGTTTTGACTGGTTTTTGGTTCTGCATTAACTAGTCCTTAGTTACATTTTGACTGAGTAAAACATCCAGGAATCATCTTTAGTAAGCTTTTGACTCATTAGATTTACTTTTAGGTGCTTTTCTCTTAGATTTGCTTTTGAGTGAAATTGAGTTGATTTGATTGCCATAGCTTTTTTAACTTTGATTTTTGTTAAAATAAGTTTTACATGCTTTATTAATTAGGAAAAAATACAAAAATATCTTTTGAAGGAAGGTTTGCTTTGGTAGCATTTGAGTCTTTGAAAGAAAAAGGAACTTTCGTGAAGTGATTAGTGGTCATGTGTAGTATGTTTTGAAAAGATAAAGAGTTTGTTTCTTTGTTTTTCATTGCCAAGAAAGTTGTCTTTATATCAAGTTTGCATTCTCCAACTCTCTTAGCTAGAGAATTCATTGAAAAAGAAAAATTAGTATAAACCATCCTAAGTGCATATTTTTAGTGGATTTCGGTCGAGTCTACACACCACCAGTTTCATCTCCACTACCTTTTGTCTTAAAGAAAAGCCATAAAAATTAACGCTTAAAGTAAAATCAACTTAGTAACTTTTATTTACTAGGGCTCTGAAACACCAATATAGATCAGGCTAGTGTCTTGGAGTAGGAGAGTAATTAACTCTCCAAGACAGCAAAACCAAACAAGTAGCTCATCTTGTGGTAGGATAAATCCAACTGTTTCATTTGTACTCTGGGAAAGCTCCTCTTAAAGGAGAAGCACAAGCTCGTGTCCGAACCAGTGAGGGGATCAATCCTCCCTCGTTGGGAATGATGCCAGACACGCACGTATTACAAACGGTAAACCTCGGATTAACCATTGTCGAGGAGCCAGGGGTCACTTGTCGGTAAACCTTGGATTATTGTCAAGGAGCCGGCAAGGGGATTGAGCTTGATACTCTACCCTTGCATGCTGTCGGAGCGTAAAATGTTCCCCCAGGTGCATTTGTTGTTGTTGGAAACCTTAGTGACCATTATCTTTAGGATTCTACTGAGGTGACGGTGGAGGGAAGATCCCACTGTACCTGGAGCAGACGTCGGCTAGACTCACTTGGATTTTCCAGGGGGTTCACTTCACTCGAGACGGTTAAAGTGGAGGAACTTGTGTCGGTCTATTCATTAAGCAGGTTGCCGGGGTAACTGTTCCGCCCACCACTTCTGTACTGAATTCGGCGATGTTGGGTTTCATCTCCAACTAGTGTTTTCGGTCCTGAAGGCTACTGTTTGTGTATGGTTTGATGCCCTAGATTCTTTAAGCGTGTGATTCAAATTTGTTTGGTTCTTTAGAGACTTTAGGTGGCTTGCTTTGAGATTTTACTTTGTTTGCGTGTGCAGTAGTTAAAAGTTTTTAACTGTGGCTGAATTACCGAGACAGTCCCGTAGACTTCGGGGCAAGTCTCCTGAGATTGTTACCGTGGCCGATTTGTTGAGGAAGTCCCGTAGATTGCGGGGCGAACCTCCTGAAGAGATCCCGAGTCATTACGAAGGTTTGAAGGTCCTTGTAACTCCTAGTGGCAGTAAAGTAGGTTCACCTGAAGAAGGAGAATCGTCGTTGGTAGTCCATCCAGATTACCAAGGTCTAGAAACAGGTTATAATCCTGAAGCTGTTGCAGTTTCTGAGCTTGCTGTTAGTTTTTCATCTACTAGTGATATAGGCGAAGAACCTGAAATATCTGAACCTGTTACTCCGACTTCTAGTGCACCTGATTCACCTAGGGTAGAAAGAGTCATTACCGAAAATCTTCCTACTGGTTTGATAGCTATTGAAGAACTTGCTCCAGAGGAAGAATTTGGCGTATCTATCCTTGAAGATCAACCTACTATTGATCTAAGGGAGCGTGAATCTATCTTCTACAGTCCTCCTAGAAGTACTACTTGGTACCTTTCATTAACCAATTATTTAGACAACTCAGGGATAAGTTTTTCTCCACCTTGTACTCCTTTTCCACCTGGAGGTATTTATACTCCTGTCAATATGTCTGGTCAGTCATCCGTGTTCACTCAATCTCCTGAATCTTTCTTGTACGATGGTCCTTCTGTTCCCTCCGGGTATCAGTCACCTTCTGGTACTTTTGCGGGAGCATCTCCTCAACCCATTGAACATGGGCTATTAGCTGGAAACAATGGTAATAAACCGTTGGGTGTAGGAGACATTTACATGATGTCAGGTTCAGTTCCCGGTTCTCAACCTCAAGGTGGCCAATTACCGCCTGGGGGCTAGCCTCAATTAACGCCTGGGGGGCAACCTCAAGGTACACAAATTGCATCTGGGGGGCAACCTCAAGGACAGTATGTACCCATAGTACAATACATTCCTCAAGGTCAACCCCAGCCTCAATATGTACCCCAGGGTCAACCTCAGTATCAGTATTTACCTGAAGGGTATCAACCTCAAGGTCAAGGTCAACCCCAATATCAGTATTTACCTCAAGGTTATCAACCTCAAGGTCAATACTCGAGTCAAGGTTATCAACCACCTCAAGGTCAATCATATGTTCAAGGTACGGGAACTGTGCCTTTCAGTTATCAATCCTATCCTCAATCCGGTTATGGACCTCAATATCCTCAACCTGTCATGGGTCAATACCCCGGAATGAACATAGTGTGGGATCCATCGCAAGTTCAACAGGTATTGCAGCCAAGTGTACAGTTGTCATCTCAAGATGGACAATCTTTAGTTGCTGGTCCATCCCAGCAACCGGTCCAGTCTAATGTTAAAACTTCTGTAACTTCGGTAGTTACTCAGTCGCTAATTGCACCTAGTACTCCATCTCAAACGAATGCTGCAACTACCGCAACATCTGCTCCTTCCACCACACTTGCTTCTGGAGTATCGACAGCTCCGGTTTCTACTGTCTCTGCAACTACTCGTCAGACATCTTTACCATTGTCTGGATCTACGATTCAAACTACGGTTCAGATGCCTGTAGGACAACCTGGTTTAAGTACAGTTGTCACTAGTCAACCACAATTCACTTATCAACCGTACCAGGGACAGTACCAATACGGGCTTGCTGTCCAACAGCCGGTTTACCAGTATCAACCGTATCCTGGGTACACTTATCAACAACCTCAGCAACCCCAGTACGGTCCGGTTAATCCTGGTTTTCCAGGAGGATATAATATCCCAAATGCGATTCCTATTCCAAGTTATCCTGGATATCCTCCTCCTGGGACTGGTCTTGTGACCCAGAGTTTTAGGGATCCTAATCGGCAGTTACCGTTTATCGCAACTTTGGATTTACCAGACTTGTCGCGCCTAACGAACGATCCAATAAATTATCTTCTGTTCTGGCTGCCAATGCCAAATAAGTTGCCCAGCGATATACCCAAGTTCGAAGTTAAGTCTGGAGAGGATCCGTCCAATCATGTGATGACTTACCACCTCTGGTGTGCTTCAAATTCCATCTCGGATGATTCGATCCACTTACATCTTTTCCAGCGTACGCTCATTGGTCTCGCGGCCAAGTGGTACATTGAGTTACCGTGGGCCTCTTTTTACAATTTTAGTCAGTTAGCTACCTCGTTCCTAACTCATTTTCAGTTTCCGGTCAGATATGATAATGGCACGGAGCTCCTAACTTCATTAAAACAGTTGACGTCCACTTATATTTCCGATCATATACATGAATGGAGACGTCGACGACGATTAGTGAAAGTTTTTATCCCGGACCAAATCTTAGCTGAATGGTTTGTTAAATCATTATTACCGAAGATTACTGAAGATGTAGCTAAGGCCGGAGTAGTTACTGAGGAGCAAGTAATTGCTCAAGCGCAGTACCTTGACTTAGTTTATACTCAGTCAGGTACGTTACATGAAAAGATCCCAGATCTTCCAAAGTCAAATCAAATCGTTGCTGCTCCTTCAGGATCTCATGATGCTGATGGCATGATTGGTTCAGTAAATACTAAAAGCAAGAAGAAATCTTCAAAGAATTCTTCGCCCATTATAACCTTACCAGATTCCCCGACAGGAGAGTCTTCTCCTGAAATTTCCGCCGATATTCACGCTGTAGAGTCATCTACGGCTAAATCAAAAAACGGTGGGAAGAAGAAGGGTAAAGCAGACAAGACTCCAAAGGAGAAAACAGAAAAGTCGGAAACCAATGACGAAAAGCGCAAACCTCGATATCCTTGTCTTATTTGTGAAGAGGATCATTTTACAAGAGATTGCCCACATCGGGCCGAGGTTGTGAAAATCGTCAAAGGTTCCTCAACTCCTGCTGTTTTGAAAGATCCATTTCCAAAGCAAGAGAGTAAGATGATAGGTTCTTCCTCGAGTGCCACTGAAGAACCCATATTTATGATGTCTCATGTAAGGATTGCGACTCGATCACATGATTATGGTAGTAAAAGTCCTGTTGATGGATCGAAAGAAGAAGAATCTTCTCATTCAAATCCATCAACCTCAGCTCCCGGTTCCGATCCACTACAGATCGAGAAACCTAACCCTGAATTAGTAATAAAACCGCCCGCCAAGGGTGTACTTCGAAGGTCTGCTTTCAATCCACATGCGAGAGTGGCCCAGAATTACAACATTGTTGAGGATTTAGCTGTTTCACCCTCAACAATGTCGGCTTTAGAAGTGCTGCAATCATGCCCAGCACAACGAAAATTACTTTTGTCGGCTATAGGAGCTGTTGATGTTCAGGACCCAAACCTGATAATCTTTGATCTAGAAAATAGTACACCGCGTCTCCCTCATCAGATGGCTTTCCAGATTCCAGTGATAGTAAAAAACAGGACTATTCATCGGACTGTAATTGATGAGGGAGCTTCCACGTGTATTATGTCGATTCAGTGTTGGAGATCGCTTGGTTCTCCTTCACTGAACCAATCCCCGACAATTCTTAAGGCCTTTGATGGCCGTGGGTTCCATCCGTTTGGCATTTTACAGGATTTGCCTATAGGGGTTGAAGGAAAAATCGTTAGTCTGGATGTGGAGGTGGTTGATGCCCCTCTAGACTACAACCTTCTCTTGGGTCGAAGTTGGTCTTACGCTATGACAGTGGTCGTTTCATCGGTCTTCAGAGTCATAAAGTTTCCACATAATGGCAAGATCATAACCAGAGACCAGCTGGCTTATTTTTCATCCGACCCAGCCTCTTCAGAGAGTATCCAGCATGTCGGTAAAACGACTATCCCTTATAAGGATGTTGGCGTAGGATTAGTTAAAGATTTCGGTTTACTGGGAACTTTTCCTTTTCCTCCAATCAACACAGACCCTTCATTCGCATTCATTCATATGATTACTTCAGACGCTATTATTTATGACGATCCTTGGATTGTCCCATCTGAATCTGAGATAGACTCATTCGGTGATGCAATGCCTTTGAGTCCATATGAAATTGCTTATGAAGCCGTGCAGTCTTTTTCCGACCCAAGTTCAACCCAAATCGACCAAATGAATGTGGTCCATGAGGAATCCCTTTTCGCGTCAACCTCGGAGTTAATAACGTTTCCTGAAGTTGTGTCATCTGACGAACAACTTTGTGAAGTCCTATGTGTAGACGACTTACCATGGGAAGATCTCCATCATAGATCTTTGTTTTTACCTGAGGATGATCGTTTTGAAAACGATTTCTCATCAATCTTTACAGCTGAATATGTCAAAGACGCTCAGAGTCCAATGAAACATCCTGATTCAGAGCTGAATTTGGGAAACGTTTCTCGCACTATTCCCATTGACATTTCAGTGAAGCCTGGAATTGTTGAACACATTCATATAGGTGCCTCGTGTTCAGATGACGAAATTCAAACATACAAGGCCCTATTTCAAGAATTCCGTGACGTGTTTGCCTGGTCCTATGAGGAAATGCCAGGAATTGATCCCTCCATTGTTATTCATGAGATCAAGACTTACCCGGACGCTAAACCCGTTCGGCAACGTCTGCATCAAATACACCCTCAGAAAGCGGCTGCAATTAAAGCAGAAGTTGAGAAGCTGTTGAAAGCAGGTTTCATTTATCCGATCCCGTTAACGGATTGGGTATCGAATATTGTTCCGATTAACAAAAAGTAGGGAACAATAAGAATATGTATCGACTATAGGGATATCAATCGTGCTTGTCCCAAGGACAACTATCCAACACCCTATATCGATCAAATAATTGATGATTGTGCTGGCAGTGAAATATTTTCCTTTATGGACGGTTTTTCCGGTTACAACCAAATCAATATTCTACCTGCCGATCAACCAAAAACGGCTTTCATTTGTCCATGGGGGACATTTTCTTATTGCAAATTACCTTTTGGGCTTAAGAATGCCGGAGCCACTTTTCAAAGGGCAATGTCTTATGCATTTCATGACATCAAGCACATTGTGCAACCGTATCTCAATGATTTGCCCGCTCACTCCTTACATCGAGCTGATCACCTTGTCCATTTACAAGCAATTTTTATGAGGTGTAGGCATTATCGTATACGGTTGAACCCACACAAATATGTCTTCTGCATCGAAGTGGGACGATTGCTGGGATTTGTAGTTTCAAAAGCCGGCATTCGCGTTGATCCCTCGAAGGTTGAAGCTATCATCAAATTGCCTCCTCCTTCGAGTCTGTGCCAACTCCAAAGTTTGCAAGGGAAAGCAAACTTTTTACGCCGATTCATTCCTAACTACACCGAGATTACCAAGGGTTTTACCCAGTTGTTGAAGCAAAATGCTCAATTACCTTGGGATGAGATAGCTCAGAAATCTTTTGATGCGCTAAAGCACGCGTTGACCCATGCACCATTGTTGCATCCTCCCAACTACAACCAGGATTACTTTTTGTACCTCGCCGCCGCTCATTCCACCATTGGAATGGTCTTAGTACAGGAAGATGAATTCGAAACGGAACATGTGATATATTATCTTAGTAGGACGTTAAATCCCACTGAGCTAAAATATTCGCATGTGGAGAAATTGGCCCTGGCAGCTGTTCAGGTTGTCCAACGTTTTCGTCATTACATTCTTCTTCGTAAAACTACAGTCATTTCGGATTGCAACCCTATGATTTACATTTTGACTAAACAATTGCTAGGGGGCAAGTACTCTAAATGGATTGTTATCTTGCAAGAGTTTGACTTGGAGTTTGAAAAATCTAAGTCTAAGAAATCTTTAGTTTTTGCAGAGTTGATGTGTGACTTCCCGCGTGCTGACACAGAAACTGTGGCAGGGGAACCCATTGCGAACGAATCTCTATTTCTCATCAGCACTTTAGATTTGTGGTATGGGGATATAATTGTCTATCTCCAAACCCAATCCTTTCGGCCCGAAGCTTCAAAGTCGGAACGCCGAAAAATTCGATTCCAGTCCCAACAGTACAAAATCATTGGAGATACTCTTTATCGTCGTGGGGCAGATTTGGTTTTTCGTCGTTGCTTAACTCATGAAGAGGCAGAAAGGGTTATGAATGACTGTCATTCTGGAGCATGTGGCGTTCATATGTCTGGGTATGCCACAGCCTAGAAGGTGTTGCGTGCTGGCTACTTCTGGCCGTCCATGTTTAAAGATTGTATCATTGCGGTTCGAAAATGCCACAACTGTCAAGTGTTTGATCGCAAGATGCGCGCACCACCTGCTCCTCTCCACCCTATAATTGTCGTTGGTCCTTTTGCTAAATGGGGTATCGATTTTATTACATGTAACCCTCACTCGGTCGGGGGGCATGCGTATATCATCCTTGCGGTTGATTATTTTACCAAGTGGGCCGAGGCGATGCCTACATTCGAGGCAGACGGCAAGACAGCTGTGATTTTCATATTCAATCATATTATTGCTAGGTTTGGTGTCCCACAAGTGATAATCACTGACCATGGGAGCCATTTTCGAAACATTATGATGACAGAACTTACAAGCCAGCTTGGTTTACGTCATGATAGTTCTACACCTTATTATCCCCAAGCAAACGGTTTGGTTGAGTCCATCAACAAAGTTCTAGTTATCATGATCCGACGAATCATTAGTATTCATCGGTCGAATTGGCACAACATGTTATTTTCAGTGCTTTGGGCGTACCGAACCTCAGTAAAAACATCAACAGGGTTCACTCCTTTCCAACTAGTTTATGGTTTGGAAGCAGTGTTGCCCATTGAATGCGAAATCCCGTCACTTCAAATGGCTGTCAAATTTCTTCCAGCTACTTCCGAAGAGGAGAAGCGTCTATTATACTTAGCTAAATTAGATGAGACTCGACGTGACGCTGCACTGGCAATCGAGACTCACACAAAAAGGATGAAAGCTCAGTATGATTGCAACGTGACCCCTCGTAATTTTTCAGAAGGAGACCTAGTGCTATTATATGATCAAGCTAACGATAAATTAGGTGCTGGAAAATTCGTTCCTATGTGGCATGGGCCCTACATTGTCAAGCGAAAGCTAGCAAAAGGGGCCTATGAGCTGGTAGATTTTGATGGGGACTCTTTGGGTAAGCCCAGAAATGGACTTTACCTAAAGAGGTATTATGCTTAAATGATGGGTATGGAGATTTAGTTAGGTTAGTTTTTCTTTCTAGCTGGTGTGTTTGTTAGTATAGACAGTGTGCTTAGCTTAGAGAGTGTGTTTTTCGTCGTTATTCTGGCTTATCTTGGTTTTACTCTTGATATTGCAGATGTCGACGCCTCCCCAAATGTACATTGGATTTGCTGATGGTGCTTGTCGTAGTACACGGAATATCTCTTCTGCAGCTTCGGTTATCTATTCGCCCTCTGACGAGTTAGTTTCTATGCATGGGGTGAGCCTCGGTCAAACAACAAACAACATTGCAGAATACGGTGCAGTGATTGAGTTATTATCTGAATCTATTTCGTTTGGGATTCGGAGTTTGATAGTGAGGTTAGATTCTGAACTCGTTGTATTATAGCTTAATAGAGTTTATGCCATTAGAAATCCAGTGCTATTAAGGTTATTTTTGATAGTGCGCCTCTTGGAACGTGAATTTGATTACATTGAATATGAGCATATTCTAAGGTCATTAAATACATTAGCAGATGCAATTGCTTCTCGAATGTTAGACAGACATTTGCGATAATCATAAATGTAAATTTAAAAACATTTCATCATACATGTTTAACAAGATAAGCCGGTAATAATGATATATATATAGATAGGAGTGTGTTAAAAAATATACATCGTCTTCGATCATAGGTTGAAAAACACCTTATGATCGGCAAAAATGATAAGTACAAAAAACCAAAATGTCACATGTGTCTACAAAAAGTGACTAGCCAATCACTGGTGGTGCTCTCTATACGAGACCACTGCCCGCGCTACCCTACACAGGAACCTCCTGAAAGGTCCTGGGACTGCGACCACACAGCGCTGAAGTCAGATAGGAATATCGTCTATAGTCGTCTCTGGTATGTCCGCCGTGAGACGCTCTAGGTCCTATTCCAGCTCGGCTAAGGTCTCTGCGGCAGCATCCTGTGGGGCCGGTGCTGGTGCAACTAGTACTTTTCTCTCAAATGGCCGGAGATTGGCCGGACGCTGTGGACCTACATCTGCATTTTGAAAATTGTCACTGTCAGTTTTGAGACGATATAAAAATAAAAAGAAAAGTAAATAATTTAAAAACTTGTGAAAATGAAGTACCTCTGTCGTCCCATTGTTCTCCCTGTGGAAGAACCATGTCTGGATCACCGCGAAAATCTACTCTGGCATAAGGAAAATCTTGGATCGCAAAGACCTGGTCCTCCAACCAGTGAAAGTAACCCGCAGGAAATCGGACAACTCCCGCTCCCTCATCAGGATGTCGGGCCATCACCGCAACCCATCGCATCAACTTTGGCTCCCGAGGAGGCCCAGCTGCAACAGTGAGATGCTGTGGGATCAGCATCAGAACCCTCTCTAGGGCAAAGCTCACAACTAGAGGCCCATACCCAAAGGTCTTTAATTGCCCGTTCTTTGCCCTAGTCAGTTGGCCCTTCATATTGGCCAACACAGCGTCACACCAATTGAAAATGGTGCCTCGGTAGCAATCTATCGCCATCCGCATTTGGGACCCGGTGGCAATATGCAAAGTGGCTGCGCCGCAGAGTCTGGTAACTGTAAAGGCAATTACCATAAGTTCAGGCAGGGATATTTATTTGATTTCTATCCCTTTCTCCTGGTGCTGATTATTGCACCACTCTAGCTGGAGGCTAGCAAGGGATTGGCCACCCGGCCTAGTCCCGGACGGAGTCAGTTGCTCGCCCCTATTAGGCAAACCAGTGAGAAAATATATGTCTGAGGGCTCTATCTCGAGTTGGTGCCCTCCAATGTAGAAGCATTGATCCTGAATGTTCCACCTTTCAACCAGCCATTCTAAGAATCGCACCAGGGCCCTCATGCCAGGTATGGCCCAGTATTTGTAGAGACCGCATGCCTTCAAAGCATCAATGGAGGGTTGATGATATATTGTGGCCAAATCGACATCTTCGTGTTCTCTTTCGCGCCAATCAAGCATGGTGGGTAATCTACACACCAGGAAACATTCATTAGAATTCATTAAATAAAAAATTAATGGTTTAGTTTTGAGATTTGGGGTTTTAAATTCACTTTGCGCAGAGTACGCACCCCGCGTTCAGAAAACAGAGCGTGGGTACGCAGCTGTTCTGAAGGTAGGCTGCGTACTCCTGCCATTTTCCCATTAACGAAAATGTCGGGGTACGCAGGTCGCCCATGGGGCACCTGCGTACCCCGAAAAGCTGATCCTAAAACCCCAAAGCCCCCAAAAAATCAAACTAGGGCTTAAAATGAAATTCTAAACGGATAAAAACAAAGAGGAGGATGTTGTGAAATACCTGAAAGAGACGGCACTCGATTCCGATGGTCGGATTCTCCGCAAAGTCCATGGGAAGTTTCTTGCCAAAAGCCCTTTTCTCTCCCTCAACAGTAAAATGGTAAAAATGACATGGTAAAAGGTCTTTTTATAGGTTTTTTGGATAAATAAATGCTAAGTTTGTTTATTTTTCACCATGGAAGGATATTTCTCAATGCATTTTTGCTTATCTTAAACAGGTATGAGTAATGTGTTGTTTTTGTGCAGGACAAAAGGACTTTCAAGGAAAATTATCATTTTTCACGAACCAAAACATTAGAGTCATCTTTTAAGCCATTTTCTCACTCCTAAAACATGAAAAGATTGCCGAGCGTTTCTTTTACACTCATTAAAGCGAAATTAAAAGATGGTCCCCTTATAGCTCTTTTCTGACCGTAAAAACAGGAAAAGATTGTCGGGTTTTTGTCGTTTCAAACTCGATACTGGAAATAAAACGACGTGTCCTTGATCGCTTTTTACTTTTCATGTCAGAGGCACTAATCATGAAAGTACTCCTTGGTCGCAAGACTAAGCGGTTCTCTCAAGTATTATTTTATACTTTTTTGGGCTTGGGAGACACGACTTTACGAAAAAGTTCAACCTGGAGTCTCCTTAAGTTTTTTCAGACTCTCTAAACATGAAAAACGTAGAGTTTCTCCTATACTGGACTCGTTAAAATTTCACAGTAAAGGACATGTTCGTTTGCAAACAGGAACGGACCACTCCTTCTTAGGGTTCGCATAAAAACTAAGTTGGACTCATCCGAAGGATGAGCTTATAATCAAGCATATGTTACCCTCCTCAAGGTTGTAAAAAATAAAGAGGTACTTGCCAGAAATGGTGGGGGAAAAGAGAGAAAAATGAGCCCATTTGTTATCCTTTGTCTCAGAAGAAGCCTTATTACCACTCTTGAACACGACACTTTGCATTCACCTGGGTTGGGAAATCCTTTGCCTCACACTTGATCAAACCACATTGAAAGTCTTTAGCCGGGTATTAACTTTGGGTCAAATGTCACCAAGCCGTCTGTCGTGTCGTTATGTGTTCAAGAGGTCTCTGCAATAAACATTCATCTAGAAAATACTCGTCATCCATTTTTGACCATCCCTGAGTCAGTCCTTACAGCTACATTTCTTCAACTTGATCTATGATTTCGTGTTGTGGGCTTGCCTGCAACGGGTCGCTTTCTATAGAAATCAACACATTATCTAGAAAGATGACCTAGGAATCGTCAGTACCTTGAAGTCTGCATGCATCAATGGTAGGTTTCTCGCCTTTGACGACAGTTTACATCATTGACTTTCGATCGAAGGATTCCGTGAAATGTTCGACATCAACTCATTCATTCACATCTCATGGATTGTACTGGGTACTTTGAGAACCATTGACATCACTGGTGGTTTCTCTCATGCTTGTTAACAGTTTACATCATTGACTGGTAATCAAGTGGTTTCTACCATGTTCGACATCAACTCATTTATTCGCACGGATAGAATAGTACCTGTTCGGGAAGTAGAAATGAAGACCCTGGATCCAGTTTTCACCATCCAGGCTGCAAGGAGTTTTGTATTCATTATACAGTAGACTAACTATAAACAGATGTCTGCGTCCATACTGTGTCTACACAAGTCTATGATTATGATGTACTGCAGAATCGTTCCTGTATCAGAGCAGTAGATAGTCAATTAGTTAAAGTTTTCAATCTAAGTATGGGAATGCCTACCTCAGCGATGATATGATCATATATATATATTTTGTGTTGAATATTTGCAGGTTCCAACTGGGCTCTCCACAAGATAATCCTTGAAATGATAAAGTACTTCACCCCTCCTAGATGATATGAAACCCTTATCTACTACAGGCTTCGCACTTTAGGGGGCAATCTGTTACACTAAAATTTGTCACCATGACTATTTGCAGTTAGTATGGCTCCATCAACTGTCATACTATCCTCCTTGGCAAGCCTCATACCTCTGCTCTCCATGTCAAACTCCAAGAAAGAGAGAAAGTCATTAAAAATCTATATATATCTAGGTACGCAGTTTCTCTTAGCCTTACCTGTGTGTACGCACCCCAAGTTCACAATACCTGCGTACTTGTACGCTCTGTCTATAAAGCAATGGGTGCGTACTCCTGTAATGGTCAAAAGGCGCAAGTTTCACTCCCAAAAAGTTACTTGTGGTCATTTCTAGAGCATTCTAGAAGCTTGTTTGACGTGTATGAAGCGCCTCCAGATGGTTCATGTATCCCTACCAAAGAGGAACTTATCCCATCAAGAGGGGAGCTATCCCATCCAAAGAGGGGCTTATCCCATTGATGGTGGACCTGAATAACTTCCTCTAGAGCACTATAAATACAGGCATTGGGCCAAAGGGAAAAAAGGTTGAAAGCTGAACATTCCTAAGGGTAGATGTTGCTGGAATTAGGACTCCCTTGTAAAGCTTGAGAGGAGAGATTCCCATCCTTTCCTAGCCTTATTTGAGAGTGGGTGAGCTGATCAAAGTAAAGGAAAACTCTTGCTGGACCCTAGGAGGGACTTGCACAACACCAAGGCTCAGGTTGTAATGGTTCCTTTTGTTACCTCTTAATGCAAATGAACTTATTTTTCTCAACAGATTGTTATTCATGATTTGTTTCATATACTCCTTGGTCTGTATGATGGATATGTATTGTTTTATGAGTTTATCAGGTGCTATTTAATCTTTTGGCTTGTTAGTGAATGCAGGTTTTGAAGAGAAGGAGGAGCTCATCCGGATCGGCGAGGCTGGACTACTACAAAGCGTTGGACTAAAGGTATGTTAAAGATCCCCTGATTACTTGTATTCGCAATGCATGTTTAGAGAAAGGTAGTGTTTATTTGTCTTGTTTGTCACTAGAAAGCTTTTGCTTCTAGGGAGGTCGGTTGTGTCCGCACTGTCGACTCTTTCCGCATGACAAGAATGTTTGTGAATTGTTGTTTTGATGTATATTTCTTAATATCTTGTCTTGTATAATTTTTAATTAGGAGTTGAGGTGTTATTCTTGATTATTCCCCTAACTCAGTGTGTTTTTCCATGTTTTTCCCGTCTAGAGTTAGACACTTTTCTGACTTTTCAAGCCTTCTCTCTAGGTGAGGAAGAGCACATTATGTATTCCTAAGGCCTAGTGGAGACCCCCCTTTCCAACTAGAACTAAGCCCTATGCCCAGAAGGCTTCCCTCTATCCCTCTAGCACATAACACATTTCTAGTGAGTAGGCTCTCCTTTTGGTTGATTGTTTCTCCATCCAGTGCCATTCAAGATTTTGTCTCCTAGTTGAGAGAACTACACAGTTCTAGTGGGTAATTATGTCTTCCCTTATGCTTTGCAAGTGCACCCTATGCCCTCCTTCTGACCCTAACTCTCCTCCCTATCACATGGCACATTTTTACTGAGTAGTCATGCTACCTTATGTCTTACAACTATTTCATACACCCCCAAGTCTCCTCCTTTAAAGTTGTGCATGGCATAGTCTTAGTGAGAAGTGAATCTCCCTCCTATCTCTTGAAAGTGAGCGCTATGACAAAAGTGTCTCTCCATATTCCCCTTGTGCATTGTTGATCCAAAATCATAAAATTTGCATGAAGCATGTTAAAATAAGAGATTTTTGTGCTGATGTTTACTTTCCATGAGTGATCTATACTTGTAGGTGTTCAATAAACCTTGGTAAAGATGTGTGAGAAGATATGTCAAGAAATGTTTCCCAAGGAAGCTTTTTGAAGACAAAAGGCACAAAGGTACCATGTTGCAACAATTGAAAGAACATTGGATTATGATGATGAAAGTGACTCATGGCAACTCCATGATCTATCAAGACCCTTTGGAGGGTAGACAACAATCAAAATGCAATATATGTTACAAGAATTGAATACATATTGGTAGTGTCATCACTTCTAAAAATAACTCTATGTACAAGTCACCATAGGTCCAAGTCATCAATGTCAATGACCTGTCATGTTGTCATCACATGATGATGTGGAAAATGATGACGCAATTTTGGGAAATATTGCAAATGTAAATATGTGGAAGTCCAAGAGTCAGATATGGAAAAAATAGGCACATGGAAAAGCACAAATGTCATATAGAAGTCCAAAGGTCACATTAGAAGTCTAAGATTCATGAGCGAAGTTCAAGAGTTACGGGGATGTGAAATGTCATTCCTCTTGTTATAAAAGAAGCCTCATTAATCAAAGAAGGGACTTTTCACCTTACCCTCTCTAACTAGGCATTAGAGAGGAAGATAGTTCTTTTAGAGAGTGAGTAGTGGCTTAACACTCCACTATTGGAGCTAGTGGTGTTTCATTGTATAAATGTATCTTGGAAATTTTGCTTAATATTTGAAGATCATTGAGCCAAAAAACTTTCATTGGTATATCGTAAATGTTGTAAGACTATTCCTTGGATGTTTGCAGTATATGTTGGCGTTATCATGAACTAAAGAAATTGAACTATTTTATTGGCTTTGGTGCTCATCTTGTTGGATGTGTGTTGTAATCATTTTAATGATCATTACTTCTATGTGGACTATTTCGCTAGTTGGTGAGCAATTCTTTCATCTGTATGCGCACGTGGCTTTACTATAATATTACTAATAATTTTCTCCTAAATACTCACTTTTTATTTCCTTCCAGTGAAAGAACATTGATACATTTTGCAATTGAAAACTTCACAAGGCATACTTTCTCATTCAAAAGAACATGTGTGTTTCTCTCTTATGCTAACTATTGTAGGCAAGGAAAATATTTAAGAACATGCATTAGGTGATTTTTGAGGTCTAAAATGGGCATCCTAAGGAAATCATAAAATAATAGTGGAAATAATAAATTAAGATTATATTAGATCATCAAATTTTAGAGGGAAAAAAGAAAAAACTATTTTTTCAACTCATATTTTCAACTTATCTCCCTATGAGTTTACTCAAATTTTGAGTGGAAATACTCGTTGGATGCATAATTTGATTCCTCATCCAAGAAGTACCCATGTTATATATTTTTTATGGACCTTGCTACACAAAAAATGAGAAATACATGAAAAATGTGATTGCAATCATGTTTTTTCATGTATTTCTTAGATTTTGTGTAATAGGGTCCATCAAAAGTATGGAATATGGGTACTCCTTCAATGAGGAATTAAATTTTGCATCCAATGAGTACTCCTGCTCGAAATTTGAGTAAAACCTTAGGGAGATAAGTTGAAAATATGAGTTGAAAAAATAGTTTTATTATTTTATTTTTATTTTTTATCTTTTTTACATTTTTACTACAAAAATGGTGTATCGTCCCCCATGGTTGACATCATGATCTTGAATCCTAATGGTTCTTATAAAGTTTATTTTGGTTGTACATTTTTCTTAGGAGGCCCATTTTAGACCTCACAATTCCCCTAATGGCAGTCAAGCCACATTTCATGATGGGGTTCCTATACCGAATTATGTGAAGTCTCATTGGAACCTCATATTGGGGACACCCCCTGTATGTTGGTGGTATCCAACAATATCAACATAACACTAAGCCATATAGCTATCCACATCATTAGAAAATTGAAATCGAAAGAATAGTCCATGACCTATTATAATGTGGTATTATTACAAAAACAAGAAGACCTTATACTGCTCTTATGATTGTAGTTTGGAAGAAATATGGACAGTTGAAACTATTCATAGATTACATAGGAATGAAAAATATAACATGTAAGAACAAGCTCCTTATTCCCTTCATATATGAAATTCTAGATGAACTTAATGGAGCTAGATATTTTTCAAAATTAGATTTAAGACTGAAATACTACCAAATCATATTAAGATTAGAGGATATTGTGAAAACCACCTTTCAAATTCATGAAGGTAAGTATAAGTTTAAATTAATGTCGTTTGGTTTAACTAATGCTCCAAAAAATTTCTAGGTTATTGTGAATGAGGCATTCCAACCATACTCGAGGAATTTTATGCAATTTTTTTAATGATATTATTGTATTTAGTATGACATGAAAAAAATATCTTCAACACCTAGAAAAAGTTCTTATTGTACTAGAATAAAATTAGTTTTATGCAAAGATGTCCAAATGCACCTTTATAAAAAAGTATAGTACCTCAAATATGTAATATCCAAGAAAGGAGCAAAGGTAGATCCCAATAAGATCAAGGAAACTAAAGAATGGCCTAAAAAATTAACATCTTCAAATTAAGCAAATTTTTAGGGTTGACCGAATACCACCAAATATTTGTTTGAAATTATTCCCACATAACTACTCCTTTGATGAATCTTTTTATATAAAAATGCATTCTTATGGGACTTTCTAGGCTACTATGAATGAGGTATTCTGACCATATTTAAGGAATTTTGTGCTATTTTCTTTATGATATTCTTGTATATTATAAAACATGAAAGGAACACCTAACACCTAGAAAACATTCTTATTGTACTAGAGAAAAATTATTTTTATGCAAATATGTCCAGATGCACCATTTTAAAATAAGTATAGTACCTCATACACATAATATATAAGGAAAGAGTAAAGGTAGATCCTAATAAGATCAAGGAAACTAAATAATTTTTTAAACGAGATAACATCTCCAAATTAATAGGATTTTTTAGGTTTGACTAGATACTGCCAAATATTGATTTGGAATTATGCCCACATAACTATGCCTTTGATGAATCTTTTAACTAAAAATGCATTCCTATGGATGGTCAAGTAAAACAATGTTTTTAAGTATTAAAGGAAATATTATCAACAACACCCATATTATCAACTTCAGGTTTTTCAAAACCATTTTTAATTGAATGTGACACTTTTGGGTTCTGAGTAGGACCCATATTAATCCAACATGACCATCCCATAATTTTTCAGAGCATGAATCTAAGGAAAAGGAAGTACTTGAAATCAAAATATGATAAATAGATGTTTGTTATTATGTATCCTTAGCCAAATGGTGACAATATCTTCTAGCTAAGAAAATTCTTGATAGTATAGATCACAATAGCCAATAATACCCCTTTTACAATAGTAAAAAATTTCAGTAAAACAACAAAAATGGTTGGAGAAAATAAATACCTTTGACTTAGAAATAACGCATAAGAATGGTAAAGAAAAAAATCCATTATTATTTGCAATCTCAACTATACTTCCAGAATGGTTAGAAAAAATTCAGAATGAGTACATGAAGAATCCATAAAAAAGTAACCTAATCAACAATCCTCTTCATAACTCAAAATTCAAATGGAAGAATGACATCCTTTGATATAAAGGACAAATCTATCTAAGTCCAAATTTGAAATTCAAATCCAAAGTTCTTAAGGAGTTTCATAAGTCAGTGGTGGCTAGACATGTGGGAATTTTCAAAACTTACTATAATGCATGCAATCATTTTTTTAGAAAAAAATGTACAAGGAAATTTGAAAAAATGCGACAATTCTAAAGAAACAAAAATGAAAATGTTATGATACCAAGATTGCTCCACCCCATGCATATTCCAAACTATAAATGAGAAGACATGTTGATAGAATTCATTGATGGGATATCCATGCCAAATGGTAAGGAAATAATATTTGTGGTGGTATATAGAATCACTGAATATGCACATTTCATGGGCGTAAAGAGAAGAAACTGAACAAAAAAATGACCGAAATATTTTGCAGAATATTCAAACAAATGGGCACATCCCTCAACATGAGCTCAACCTACCACCCCCAACGTATAGCCAAACTGAAATTGTCAATAAATGTTTGGAAGAATATCTTTGTACATACAAGAAAACAAAATGGTTCAAGTGGTTATCTCTGGTAGCATGGTGGTACAATTCCACTTATCACAATTTAGCAAAAACGACGCCATTTGAAGCTCTCTATGATTATGAACCCCCTAAATGGAAGGAGTTATCCATAAATTATATAAAATATTCATCAGTAAAATATTAATTGGATGAGAAATAAAAATTTGTTAAAATACTAAAGGAAAAACTAAATATTGAAAGAAACCATATGAAGCAACAAGTTGACCAATGCAGGTCAAAAAAATTATTTAACAAATGATATTGTGTATATGTGAAGCTTCAAACTTACAAATAATTATCAATAAAACAACATGGAAAAACAAGTTAGGCCCTAAGTTCTATGGTGCATATCAAGTTGTGAATAAAATCAATCAAGTAGCTTACATTTTAAAATCACCTAAAAAATTATGCACCCTTAACATTTTCTGTGTTTCCCATCTAAAAGTGGCATTGGGGAAAGATAAAACAACACAAACAACACTCTTTACATTGAATGACAAGGGAGAAGTTGTATTAGAACAATGAACTATCATTGTCACTAGATAAAAGTAATTATGTTCTCAAGTAATTAGAGAATACCTCATAAACTCAAAAAACCTAATGGAAGAAGATGCTTCTTGAGAGAGAAAAGATTTTTGTTAACGACATCCCTCGTTACTTATTTTCTTAGGATAAAGTATTTCTTTTGAAGGGAAGGAAATCTCATGTAGAAAAATAAAATAACTTTAATTATATATTAATTATGTATAGGGGCACAATTAAAGGTAATGACCCCTCATGAAAGGATGCCTATGCCATATTTAAGCGAGGGCCTTCATTATAAAACAAGATTCGTATATCAATTATTATTCAATTTGTATAAATACATTTACATATATTAGACATTCAATTTTGATTTAACAGGATAATGACTACTTAATGAGATTCTAGGAAAAATATAAAACGTGATGTAAATAAGAGAAATTATTATTAAATAATAGGTAAAACTAAAGTAAGAATTAACCAAATAAAAGACAGACTTTAAATTTAAATTAAAGAAACTATTAATAATTAAAAATAAAATCACACAACTTTACAATACGACTTTCATGAAATATATATTTTATCTATTGAATAACATATTTATTTTATTAATACAATTATACTCTTTAATTTTTAATATTTAATTATAATTTCACAATATGTTTATTTAATTAGTATTCAAGGCGATTAATAGAATTAAAAAAATGTTTCTCCCAATCTAAAATACTATATTTATTTAATTAGTATTCACGACTATTAATAAACCTACAACCATGTTTTTCCATTTTGAAATGTCATGATGGATTTTATTTTATTTTATGTTATCTTCTAATTCAAAGGCATCTATACCCATAATACATTACCAACCCATGAAGAGAAAACCTAATAAACCAATTTTCCCCACACCCGAACTGTACCTATTTAACAAATCCCATCGACCACATATTAGTTGGTGTTACACTCTCACCATTCTCATGTTTACATTGATTTCTATTTCTACAAGTGTGAAGAAACACATTCAAGAAAATCGATATAATTTGTTGTACAAAATTGATAAAACATAACTAGTGGTTTTTTATTCTCCATCTATGAAGTTTTTGATCTTCACCTATTGTGGGCACATTTGGATTTTTATTTTGGCTGAATTTGTATTTCATTCCTTTTCAATTGGGAAGTCATGTTTTTTAATTTTCTAATATTAGAGAGCAGAGATAGAAACAAAAGTAAAGAGGCAATGGCATATATTAAAATACAACCCTAAGAACATGTTCCTCCACATCAACAATAAGAAGTTGCTGATGGAAATAACAATCAATCCTTAATAGAGTGGAGTAGTTGAAACAAAGAACAAATATATTGAAGAGTCCATGAAGGTGATGATACATGATCAAGATGTACCAATGTTCTTGTGGGGAGAAGCTTGCAATATATATGTCTACATCCTAAATAGAAGTCCTGGTAGGATTCTAGAAGGTAAGACTCCCAAAGAAGCATTCACAAGTCAAAAAACATAGGTTGATCATATGAGAATATTTGGTTGTCTAATGTTCATACATGTACCCAAGAATGAGAGCAATATGTTAGAGCCTTACGGTAAGAAGGGGAATATTTTTTGGGTACATCAAATTATCAAAATCCTCTAAAATTTATGTTGTAGGGCATTGATAGGTGGATGTAAGTAGAGACATGAATTTTGATGAAGATGTAACTTATTGGAAATATAGAGAAGAGCACTCGAACATTGAAAATGAAGAGAAGAAGCACGTGGCTCCTAAAGAAGAGGTTACAAGTCCTCCCTAATCCTGAAACCATCCTAAATATCATGAAGGTATACTAGAAGGACCTTATGAACTATTGGATCCTGTGATTGTTCCCAAAAATAAAATAAAAAATACCAACTTGGATAAAATCTACTTTGTAATATGCAGAAGGGCACGTGACTCCACACAAAATACCAACTTGGATAAAATATATTTTTCAAGATGCAGAAGGACATGTTACTCCACAAGGCACCTTCAAGGAATATTAGAGAGCTAAGAAGTATTCTGGTTATGTATCTTTGATTATTAAGTTGATTGATTTTGAACCTTCCAAATTCGAGGATAAAAATATTTCACAAGGTTGGAAGGATGTAATGATGGAGAAATGCCAATCTATTATAAAGAGTGATGTTTTAGAAATTGTTCTAAGGCCTGAAGGAAAGTCTATGGTAACCTAAAAGAGGATTTACAAAATCAAGCATGCAATAGATGAGAGCATTTAAAAATACAAGAAAATATTTGTGTCTAGTGGGTTCTCCCAGAAAGAGGGAGAAGACTATGATTATGTGCGCTAGTTGCTAGATTAAAGAAGGCCTTGTATGGAATCACACAAGATCCAAGAGCTTGGTATTCTAGAATTGATGGATATCTGATGAGACTTAGTTTCTCTAAAAGTGTTGCTCGTCCAAATCTTCATATTGAGGTTGTAAAAGGTAAGATGGTGATACTGCTACTATATGTTGATGATTTATTCCCGAAAATTGTACGACATCTTATTGGTTAGTGCAAAAGAGAGTTGGCCTCTAAATTTGACATGAAGGATCTTGGATTGATGCATTACTATTTAAGGCTAGAATTCTGGAATAACACTACTAAAATCCTTCTTGGAGAAGAAAAATATGTCATCAATATCCTTCAAAAGTTTGGTGTGACAGAGTGTAAATATATGGAAACTCCTATAATGAAGAACTTGAGAAAAATGAGAGATTCTAAGTCTGACCTGGTAGATTGTTCCATGTACTAGAAGTTGATTGCATCAATGATATATTTGGTAAATACTAGGCCAAATATTTTCTTTGTGATAAACAACTTGAGCCAATTCTAGATGGAACTCAGACATGCGCATTGGATTGAAACAAAGCATATATTGATATATTTGCATAGTATTGTTGACTATTTTTTGAGATATGCTTCGAATAGTGAGATGCAGCTGCAAGGATATATGAACTCTAACTAGGAAGGGAGTGCATATGAAAAGAAGAGTACATCTAGTGTATGTTTCAATTTGGGTTATGCTATGATATATTGGATGAGAAAAATGCCATGTGTTAATAATAATAATAATAATAAAATAACAAAGAAAATATAATAGTAAAGAAAGTAACAAATATCCAAGAAAATATAATAATATAATATATATATATATATATATAAATAAATATATCAATAAACAAAATAAAAAATAATAAAGAAAGGATAATAATAAATAAAATAACAAGTAACAAAGAAAAGATAACAATAAATAAAATTCTTAATAAATATGGAAAATAAATAAAAGTTGTCGTGATGACACATGGATTGTGCTCATACAGATCCCCTTCCAATCCCCTTACCGTTTTTAGAATAATTGATTCTATTTAATGGTGAAAAAGGAATATGAGAAGTATTCATTCATTCACTCATTCTTTGATCTTTATATCATTTCTTTATTTATCTATACTTTACTCTTTTTAACCATACTTCTACCACTCATTTATATGTACCCCATATATATATATATATATATATATATATATATATATATATTGGTATTAATCATTTCTTTTACTAACCTTTATCTCTTTAACCTTGTTCTTATTCATGCTACTTATTGCACTCATTTCTGCTTCTTCATTTATTATAAACATTATTATTATTATTATTTATTAATATGGGGCATTTAAAAAGGTAGACCTTTTTTCACTTAGTATTGTAGAAGAAGATTATATTGTAGCTTGTTTGGCATACAGTGAGGGAGTTTGGATTCAAAAATTACTCTCTGGATTGTTCCACGAAATGCTAGAATCGATTATGCTGTTGTGTGATAATCAAAGTTGCTTGAAGCTGACACACAATCTAGTGTTTCATGCTAAGATAAAGCATATTATTATTAATTACCACTTTATTCATGATATGGTATAGAAGAGAGTGGCAATACTCTAGTATATCTCCATTGATGAGTAGATCGTTGACATTCTCACAATGTTTTTATCTCATGTAAAGTTTGTATATTCCAGAGACAAGCGTGGACTAGTGAATAACTCCTCTATTAGTGAGAGGGTGCATTAGTGTGACATCAACTAGGGCATGATTTGGAATGTTGGTAACAACATGAGCTTAACTCAGAGTATTGATGGGTGGATAAAAGGGTATGGCTCAAATTATTGGCGACAATAGGAGCATGACTTGGACTATTGGTGAGATAATATGAGGGACACCCATTCTTGAAATGAATGGTCTTGGGGGCCTAAACATTCATGGAGTTGTTGCCTCTTCAACATCATTGCCTAGAGAGAAGCCTTTAGATTTGGGACATGCGTTTCTCTAGGGATTCACCATGGGGGGTGACAACTCTGAAATAGTTAGAGTACAACGAGGTGAGGCATCCACCATATCATACTGAATAGTTGAGTAAGTACCATTGGTTACACCTAGGTTGCGGTACATATTTATGATGATGCTCATGTAGGTCAAGGGTATCAACCTAGGTAAAGATGCTATCAATAAGATTTACGTTTTTTCTAGAATGATCATGTATATAGAAAACATGTCGATAATCATTATGAATACCTCCCAAGTTTAAAGGGAGCATTGTAGAATGTAGATATGGCCGGTATTTATAATCCTTGATTTATTTATGATACTATGTAAAAAAATGAAAGAAAATTAACTTTTAAATTAGAAGAAGGAATATCAAACAAAATGAAATAAAGAAAACCACCAAAAATTAAGGTCCTTGAAAATAATTCATACTAACATAAATAACATATTTACTATCAGTTACTACTCATCATAATTTAAGCAAGTATTTGCATAAAAGATGGAATAAGAACTAAATATAAATAAATATACTTACCACTGTGTTTACATGATCTTCAACACTTTAACAAATATGAGTAAAAATGTAAATATGCACTTACTAGATTCTAATTTACAAGGAAATGTGATTTAGTTTTAAGAGACATGTCTTGTGGGTATATTGGGTATAAAATACCCATGAACCTTTTCATTTTACATATACACTTATCACTCATATATCTCTCTCTCACACACATTGTGATATATATTTTCTTTTCATGGTTATTAGTTGAACTTTTGAAGTGTTATTCTTTGATGAAGATAAAATAACTATAATATATATTCACAAGTAATTACCTTAATTCATAAATAAAATAGTCTTATCAATTGTACTAAAAAATTAACAAGAAAGATATCAAAGCGAGTAGAACAAATTGCCGAAATATTTTGCAAGAATAATTACAAATTGCATACGTTTCCAAAGATCATTGTTAGGGATGCCAAAATTAAAGGAAACTTTTGTATGATTTTTTTAAACAAATGAGGACATTCTTCAACATGATACCAAATTTAAAGAAAACTTTTGTATGAGTTTTTTAAACAAATGGGGACATCCCTCAACATGAGCTCAACCGACCACCCTCAAACATATGGCCAAACTGAAATTGTCAATAAATGTTTGGAAGCATATCTTCATCATTTTGAAACAAAAAAAATGGTTTAAATGGTTACATATAGCAACATCGTGGAACAATTCCACTTATCACACTTCAATAAAAATAATTCCATTTCAAGATATCTATCATTATGAACCCCCTAAATGGAAAAAGTTAGCCATAAATGATATAAAATTTCCAGCAGGATCAATTAGAGGAGAACAAAAATTTGTTCAATCACTAAAGGAAAATCTAAATATTACAAGAAACCAGATGAAGTAGCAAGTTGACCAAGGTAGGTCAGAAAGAGAATTTAAGGAGATTGGGTATATGTAAAGCTTCAACCTTACAAACAATTAAAGTAATAGGGAAAAAACAAGTTAAGCCTTAAGTTCTATGGCCATAAGTTTTTAAGGAAATTAGTCAAGTAGGATACATTTCAAAATTACTTTTAAAAAAGCTTTTTTCATGTTTCCTATCTAAACAGTGTGATGGGGAAACATCAAACAACACTCCTACATTGAATGAAGTGGGACAAATTTTATTAGAACAGTAAGCTATTATTGTCACCAAAGAAAAGTGGCTACTTTCATAAGTAATTAAAGAATAACTCATCAAGTGGAATAACCTAATGGAAGAAGATGCTTCTTGGGAGACAAAAGATTTTGGTTAACAATACTTGTCTTTACCTATGCTTTGAGGATAATACATTTCTTTTGAGGGGTAGACAATCTTATGTATAAAAAATAAAATAACTATAATTATATATTAGTTATGTAGAAGAGAAATACAACAAAGAATGGTAGCATTGAAATAACCACTATAAGACTTCACCTAGATGAGAATATGTTGCAATATCCGCTTTTGAGACTGCAGATGGATCTTTGTGGTTAAACCCTCTACCTTTGTAGATTTTTGACAGTTGCAAATATGGTTTCTATTTTTTGATATTTTAAGCATGATTAAAGATAATGACACCTAATGAAAAGACACCTAACACTATATTTAAGCTACTATATTCATTGTAAAACAAACATTCAATTTTTGTTTGTTAAAAATCTGGTTTAAAATGAATGAATTTCAGCTTAAAAAAATACCCTAAAATAAAATCAATCACATTTGGAAAAAAAATTTCAAAATTTTAACTAAAATTAAATAATTTTTTGACAAATAAAAATAAAATAAGACAACCTTACATTACACCTTTTATCAAATATATATTTTATCTATTAAATAACATATTTATTTAATTAATATAATTATACTCTTTAATTTTTAATATATAAAATATATACTACTTATTAAATAAATATATTAAATATATAAATAATATATTGATTAATATATAAAATACTTACTAGTTATTAAATAAATATATAAATAGTATATTTATTTAATTAGTATTCACTTCTATTAAGAGACCTAAAACCATTTTCTCCTCATCCAAAATGATATATCTATTTAATTAGTATTTCCCGGCTATTAAGAAAGGTAAAACCATGTTTCTCCATTTTCAATTGCCGTGATGGATTTTTTCTATTCATCTTATAATTGAAAGGCCTCTAGGCCTCTATCTCCATAATACGCTGCGACCCATGAAGGAAAATACCATCCTCCCCCCTCCCATATTGAGTCGAAGTGGAATGCTCAGCGTTGAATTCTATTTCCGTGGGTGCGAAGAATCACTTTCAGGAACATCGATATAATTTTCCCGCGGTACAGAAATAAGTGGTTTTGATTCTCCATTCGCGGATTTTTGATCTTCACCTGCGGTGGGTGGGTTTGGATTTTTATTTCATTTGAGTTGGCATTTGGTTATTTGTGGTTTCTGCTTTTTTTCCAGTATGAGAGAGCAAAGTGAAGTGAAGAATCCATCTCAACCATAGAAGTGAAGACTTTTAGGAGTGTTTTTTAGTCAAACCCTTCATTTTTCCATAACTTCAGTTTATCCATAAAATTTATCCATTTTGAGGATGAGTGGTTTTTTGTAACCATCTATTAATATGCATCTGTCTGTTTAGAATTATTTTTTAAAATTTCAGTCAACAAATTATTAGTATTATTAGAAATTTATTATTTTTATAATAAACTCTTTTTTTTGAAAACTTAATTTTCAATATTTTTTTTTTTTTCAAATTCCTATATAAACCCACATATGAGTGGTAACCATATATTAATATGTATATGTTTGTTTAGAAATTTATTATTTTTATAATAAACTCTTTTTTTTGAAAACTTAATTTTCAATATTTTTTTTTTTTTCAAATTCCTATATAAACCCACATATGAGTGGTAACCATATATTAATATGTATATGTTTGTTTAGAATTTTTCTTTAAAATTTCAATCAACAAATTATTATTATTGTTGTAAATTTATTGTTTTTGAAATGAAGTTTTTTTAGGAAATTTAATTTCCAAATACTTTATTAATTTTTATTGTTTAAATCTGGTGGTTCATTGTACCCGAGGTAAAACCACATGCGTCTAGGTCAGCTAGTTATTTTTCATGTAGAAATTACTCTCAAAGAGCCAGCATGCCAATCTCGGTGGGACTCTAATCTAGGTGAGGAGGATAATAGACACTCCATAATAGCCACTTCTTCCTACCACGAGAGCTACACCCATTTGACAAATTTCAATAGTTTCTATTTTGGAAAGAAATGTTTTTTTTTTTTAATTATTCAATTAGATTTAAATGATGATTACTAAATTGCTTTATTTATAAATTTACATCATATGATAAGTTAATATATCGTGCATTGATATAATAAGTTAATATATCGTGCATTGATAAGACAGGATTGATCATATTTGCATCATATGATAAGTTAATAAATGGTGCACTAATATGACAATTGATCATAGTAGTTTATATGATTTAGATAATTTGGAATTAAAAATACTAGATACATTGATTTGGAGATCGTACTAATTGTTTAGCTACTAGAGAAGTGCATTGATGTTCAATTACATCAACATTATGTTAGTTTGGAGATTAATCCATCCCTATATTGGTAATATGGTTTTATGTGAGTGCATTTAGAACCATCACGAGAATAGTAGTAGTGTTTCTATTTCCACCCACTACCACTCCTCGACGTGACTTGAAAAGCTAAGGATTTTTTAATTTTGAGGTTTCACATTGATGTGAGAGTAGTTCACATATTTAAGTCACTCATGTGAGTTAGCTAAAGTGCACACAATGAAGGGACAAGCTTATTTCTCACTAACCATTAGCCTCTCGACAAAGAGGGAAACAAAAATGAGTTAATAGGGTTTTCACTATTGTAGCATTTTCCAAAAAAAAAGCTAGATACTTTAAGGGCATGTCCATGCGCTAAATAATTCTTGCCAAAATTAGGGTTGATTTGAGATACTTCCACAATAATTTGATTATCTTGAAAAAAAATATGAAAGGTATAAAAATAATCAACTTTTAAAAAATATAATTTCTATTAATAAAAGTTATGTGTAACTATGTAAAATTTGAGTTTTTCTAATAATTATATCATAATCTATATGTTTTTAATACTCCTAGTTTTGACTACCTAATTTATAGAACATTATATTTGCACACAACTATTTTTTCAAAATTTATAATGTTAATTTTATATGCTTTTATTAAAATAATTACATTCTTGAAATTACGAGACCTTTCATTAGTACTATCTAAAAGGGCATTAGTATTATCAAATCATTGTCTTTTAAAATTCGAGGTCTTAATCTTTAGTAGTGGACCATATTTTTCTTCAAATGATTAAGGCAAAAAATAATTATAGCATAAATATAAGAGTGTTATATTATAAGATTTTGATATGTGTGTGTGTCAAAATTTGTAAACACTTTTAACTTAAAAAATAATATGCAAAGTCAATGTTATATTTGTCTATTATTTCATGAACAACATACTTGTCTATACTAACATATGTAGAGGGGATTTCTAAAAAAATGAGATTTTCATGTGTTTGTATCTCAAACCACTAGGTTTTTTTAACCCAAACCTATATATGAAGTAGGAAGACATGAAAAAATTTGTTCTACGAATTCTAAGAAAGTGTGTTTGTGTTTGTTTTGGAATTTTTTCTTAGGAAAAATACTGAGGGGGATAGGGTGAGAATCAATATTTTTATTTCAATTTCAATTTCATAGAAGTGTATGTTATTGTTATTCATACGACTCATGAGTGTATGCATCTTCAGTGAATGAAATTACATATGTGAAAATTACCAATTTTTCATAATTTCCATCAATTTTTTAACTTAACCATTGCATCATTATTTCATTTACCATTCATTATTGATTAATAACGAGCAGTAAAGAGCTAATAAAACATAACCGATAAGCAACACATCAACACATAAGGACACTAATATTTTTCGTGGAAACCCAATGTCGGAGAAAAGCACCACTGCTGCCATTCAATGTTCCTCTTTTATTATAAAGAAAATATTCTTACAATTTTGTACTAGTGTAGACTCTTTCCATCACGTAGGATCATACTTGTAGGAGGCTACAACCTCCACTCTTTCTCCAACTCCTATTGAAATGGAGATACTACCCCCTTATCAAGTTTACTGGCTCATGCTGGAAGGAAGCTCCAACTCCCTCAACAAGTTTATGGGCTACCATCGAAAAGAATCTCCTACTCCCTCATTGAAGGCTTCAACCCTCAACATCTCCCTGGACCATGTTTCATAATTTTCATACTGGATCCACTTATCGCAAACAAAAACCAAAACTTGTAGGCCACCTTTCATCATATTTTTAAACTAGACCCAGACCTAATAATACGATCAAACACTGAATATTGATAATGTCTCTGAATCATTTAATAACCAATTTTACACTTCTGGAATGATATCATTATTTAAACCAAAATAAAAAGCCACAACCAAATAATTCATGTGAATACCAAACATTGAATACACTCAAAGCCAATAACCAATCTCTAATCAACACTGTCAAATACCGACCATCTTGATCAAGAAATCCTTGACAATCAACAACAAATAATATAGAACCAATCTAATATCATAACCAAACAACACTACAAACCCTCACCAAATTATATTATGTACACAACTGTTATAAAGAATATCTGTGTATATATGCACCTTTTATGCATAATACCTGTGTACAGATATCTGACCACTGAATACGAAATCCAATCCATTTTGTTTGTTAAAAAAAAATCTACCATCATCATGTACATTACTAGGTAGCAAGAATAATTGTCAACAACTCAAATTAAGCATAAATAAAACACTTCAAAATGTATATTCAGATGTTATAAAGATGATATGCATATGTACACAATCTTTAGGAATACAACCAACATACAAATCACAAATATTTAAAAGCCAAAGCATACTTTTTATCAAAATTTCTATAGAACAAACACAATCTTTGATTACAATACGTTTTATGATAAAAGTAATTAAAACATTCCCTTCAATAAGTTTATCAAGCTACCAAATGTTAAGCTAATAGATTCTCATCAACCATCAACCATCAACCACTAAAAAAGAAACTATCATCTAAATAGTCACATACATTACAATGATAATAATGAACCATAACTAACAATAAGAAACTAATTTAATAAATCCACATAAACTTAGATAGTATACGTGACTATTCTGAAGCATTTATGCATATGTATGTGGTATTTATGAATGCAACCTACATATAGATATAAAAAAATTTCTCATTAGAAACCCCTTTGTAAACATAGCCTCTGTCTAGTCAAATAATCATGTCAAAAAAAAAATTACTTGATACAATGTCAAATTAACATACTCATCTTAACATCTATATAAACAACTAACTTAGATCTCCACATCTACATACATAATCAAACTAGATCTTTGCATTTGCATACACATCCAAATCATATCTCTGCATATACTACTTAGACCATAGCTGGATCCTAAATTTGTTGGAAACTTAATCATTTTCCCATAATTACGCTTGCAATAATAAAATCAATCAAGCATATCCATTAGCTTTCTAATACAATTCCATATCTCTCAAATATGAGCATTCTCCGTGCTCCCTGGTGCACACCTATTCGAGATCAGATCACACCTGAGTAATCCATCAAATGCACAAACACAACTGCTTGATCTCCTTCTCCTGTTATAATCTCATTTCCTTACCAATACCATGAGAAAATCCTTTATATTTGTTGTTAGTAATTATTGATTGGATCAAATAGATGTTGGTGTCACAAAATTGTGGGAGAAATACCATGGAAAATTCTCATGGTATTTCATGTGCGCACATAAATCGGGAATTTCACTTTTAGGATGTATATGTGACTTTACTGAAGGAAAGTAATGTATTTTCTTGACCTTTACACACAAGAGTAGCGTATATTTTTGAAACTTCAAATTATTCAATCTATTTCAAATCCAACCTATGACTAAGCTACCAAATCTCTTCCTCATCTTCTAAAACACTTGTATAAGAAGTCATATGATCTGCAATAGTTCGACAAATCTCTATAGCCATCATCCTTCAATAGACAAGTTGGAATTATTCAACCATAACAATAATGTGACATCATATGAAAATATTATATCAAGGACAACACATTTGACACCCAAGTTGACATTATATTATATTAGGTTGAAATCAAGGACAACATATTAGCCATAATGCCAACATTCTTTTGAACATGTTTTTTTTTCTTTTAGCATCTTGTGGCAAATGGTGGTCCAAACCATAATTTTGTAATTCTAGTCAAGGAACTATTTTTATATTCTAAGCTAGGGTTAATGGATTTGAGATTTACAGATGGCATATGGTATGAATTTTATATTGTATCATTACAAATAAAAATATATTGAAAAAAAATCTAGTTTTCCACTTTTGGGTTTCCACATAAAAATATTTGCATTAATGTGTGTGTCTGTGTGTGTGTGTGTCATTGCATGCTTTTGTTAGAATAATGATTAAACATCATAATTTCACAAAAATAACATCATTTTCCTTACAATTTGTATCATAATATTTGGGATATCTAGGAATATAGTTAAAATAAAGATCAAGATGCATTTCATGCAAATCCAAAGGAGTCATTAACTTTAATTTTTTGAATAACAATAAAATATGGAGTCACCATAGTGAAACTAAATGTTTTCTTCATCAAACATGCATGGAATGTTTAAGATTAATGAAGAACCCAAGCTTCATTTTTCCAATGGAATCACCATATGAGAAGTTCTAATTTTAGATTTGGGATTTTCTAATCAAAGGAATTGAAGCATAGAATTTAGATCACAAGGAGGTGGGATCAACTCCACCCCATAAATGATTCCAAGAATGTTGTTACAAAATATATATTAGCATTTGATCAGAGCCTCACTAGGTGGACCCAAACCTAAGACAACAAGGGATTGGGTGCCGTTGTCACCTCAATAGTCTTTCTCTAGTTGTTTGGTGGCACTCAACCACAAGGGAGGCTTCCCTAAAAGGATCACGTAAAGGATAATCAATAAGAATGACTCAAGGTGATGGATGAGATCTAAATATTGAGATACAATATTGGTAGATCCTAGATGATTTATGTAATCTTTAAGAAATTTTAGGCACTCTACTCCTGAACAAATTAAGTGAAGTATAGGTCTCTTATAAGTTAGGGTTTTTCATATTTTCAATGAAAAGGAAAAATATGTCACATAATAGCCATAAGTAATGTCTCTCAATGATAAATCAACAAATAAACAAGAATTTCAATTAGATATGGAGGATTTTGGGTTTACAATGAAGTTATATTGCTAAAACATGCATAAAACAACAAAAGGATGCTGACGTCAAGCCTAAAATTATAGTGTAACACACAATGAGTGTTATATTTTTTTTTTACATAATTATTTAATTCAATTCCCATATAAAGAGAAATGACACATCAAAGATAAATTACTTTTTAGAAATATTTAACACAAACCCTAACCTTATCCCTAAACTTAAATATCTGTAGTTTGAGAGAGAATAAGGAGAAATTTATTAAAGAGTAGGGTTGGATGAATACCACTTTTACTAGTGCATTGTTCTAAATGGACAAATGGAGTAATATGGGGAAAATACAATGACAACATTTTTTTGAATTCACTGGGATGAATTGGGCATCAACCTCAGAATCTTCCTTGTGAGGTGTGAATTCAATTTTAAGATATGTACACTCAATTTTTCTTATAGGATTCTCGGAAAGAAATTTCACATATCGTAGAGGAGCAATATTTAAAGATGAATTTTGCAATTTATATCATGGTAGTAATACATACCCTATTACACAAATAAAATATGAAAAAATATAAAATTTGGGGTAAACTTACAAAATTTTCAACAAGGATCACTTCAATCAATCTAGGAAACCTCTTCAAGCATAATACCATCTCCAAGAGTAATTTGCACCACAAGATATAAAATTTTGGTCAAATAGATACACAAGGACTAATGCATTTTCCTAAGAGAGGAGAGTTTGATGAGAGAATGATGATGGTAAAATTAAGTAAGGCCTCCTCTATTTATATGAGGAAAACACACCTTGTTTCCATAAAATTTTACAAGTAAATCCCTAAAAAACGTTTTTGTAAGTTTTCAACAAAACCAAGGTCACATGTTGACCTCAATAAAACTAAAAAATAATAACAAAAATGGAAAAAAGATAGTCCACACAAGTGGGAAATAATGATCTTCACAATGACATAATCCTTCATCAATGCTTCAGGTTCATCAAGCATATGAAAAAATGGATCTTGTGTGCTCCTCACTCCAATAAAAACTCAAAGTGCACGGGTATGTCCCCCATAATGTGCATCTTTAGCCATGATGTCACCGAAATTATGCCCTACATCACCCTTTTAGGGTTAAGAGGAGTGGTGTGGCATCATAATATGTAAATGTTAGGCCAAAATGTGGTGTGAATGCTCTTTCAATTCATATTAGTGATAACCAACCATCATTTTGGCTTTGGAACAAATAATGCCATCAAACAATGTTAAGGCTAGTATGCAGACATACTGGGTTCATTTTAGCACATCATCAAGTATTCTAATGTCCAACCTCATTAGATCAACATTTCAACGTATCATGTTACATATGGGGGTCAAATATAATGTGGAATCATATCATAGCCCAACCCTTGTCACTGAAAGGGAAAGATACATCATGAAGGTCAAAGCTACTCTTAGAATGGGGTACAACAACCTCTAAAATGTTGTTGAAGGGGATTAAGCCCATCTTTCAAGAAGTTGTTATTGTTGTGATAACACTACTTGACCAAAAAATTTCAACATACAATGAGATCAACAATCATTAGTGATAATAACCATTAAAGAATCATAATGGACCATATCTAATGTTACAGGCACAAGAATACTTCTTACAAAACTGTAAAAGCCCCTCCCTACATCTATGCACTTTTACAAGCCCTATGAGTAAATGTGAAGCGAAGTGCTACTATGACATTACCTAACCTCCAATTTCTAGTTATGGAAGTGGGGTAGACAATCTAAAAACTTTACAAACACCCCTTAGAGACGACATACCACTCAAAAGGATACAAACCACCCCAGATGGTCAATCCTTGAGCTCGACCCCTTTTTTGCTAAAAATCAAAGCTATGTGAAGACTTTAGAACTTTGCAAGTTCCATGACAGGTTGAGGCACTTAAAAATAAAGTAGAACTGCATCCATGAAATGGTGTAAAAATGAGTAGTGAGGCTCAAGTAAATCTCCACTGAGGAGCAAACAACTGATTTTTTGATGAAGCAATTATTTAGAGAGTAGTTCATATACCATAGGGACAAGCTTGGGCTTGTGGATTTTTCCCATATAGTATAGAGGGAGTATTGATATGATATCATTATAGACACTCATTCTCCTTATGTAAAATATGTTGACCAATTGTGGAGAATGGTTCAACATAGGAGAATTAGTCTTCCTGTGTCAAAGATGTTGAACATTTGGGAAGAAGAGTCCTAGAATCCTAGTATCACTCAATTGAGTGAGTGGATTTACGCATTAGGCTCAATCTCTCGAAATTGGAATAGGATCTCATATATCACTAGGCCCAGTTGATCATGTAGGGTGTGGCCTTTGGATTTTGACCATGAGTTAGAGTTTGACCAGGATGGTGAACAAAGACTAGTCTAGGTTAGGAATATTGATACGATGACATCATGAAAAATCATATTCCTTGTGTCAAAGGTGTTGAAAAATTGGGGAGAATGGTCCAATAGAGGACAATTATTATTCCTATGTTAAATATGTTAATCATTTGTGGAGAACGGTCATAGAATCCTAGGATCACTCAGTTGAGTGGGTGGCTTTTAGAATCAAGCTCAATCTCTCTAAATTGGATTAGGATCTCATTTAGCATTGGGCTTAGTTGCTCATGTAGAGTGTGGCCTTTGGAGTTTCACCACGAGTCAAAGATTTTGACCAGGATGGTGAAACAAGACTAGTCTAGGTCAGGAACACCAAACAAAATTATGGGTTAGCGTATTAACTAGAGTTATGATGACTACTTGATGCTAAATGTTATTCCATGTGTTAGGAGTATCAATCAAGATTATGGGTTAGTGGTTCCGACTAATTGTGGCAATGCAACAACCCTTGTAAAAAATCAATGTAATAAAGTTAATAAAGGAAAAATAAGAGCAAGGTCATGGGACACATATTCCAAGATGAATGTTGGGAAAAACATCCTAGTGTGGGTGTTCATTTGGTTTATTATGGCTAAGTAAAGTTGGCAAAGGCAATGTTAATGGCTTTGAAAATAAAAGAGGCATTAATTGGCATTTTATTTATGAAAATAACAGAAATTAGGAGTAAAGGAAGGTGAAAGGTCACATGTTGCATTTGAGCAGAAAAATGAAGGAAAATAATGGAATTGAAGAAATTAGAGACCTCAATGATAAAAAGTATTATGAGGAACAATTCATAGTTTGTTGCTAGTTTTAGCTTGGAGCTCTCTCTCTATTGTTTCTATCATACTCTTACACACTTAGTGTTTTCTTGGAGCACTCTCACATTGGATCAAGGAAATCAAAGGAAGGACAAAGAAGTCAAAGGAAGCAAAGATCAAGCAAGAAAGAGTCATAATGAGTGTCTAAAATTGGATTACTTGTAGTTATCAATTCACATGTGTGATTTCCTTTCTAGATTTGGAATGCATGGTACATGCATGTGTGTATTTGGTTCTCTTGGTGTCATTGGCATGTGTCTTTCCAGGTGTGATAGTGGTTTTCAGACTTCCCTTGCCATTTCTATATATCCATGGTGTGATGGGGTCCTCTTACTTGCTTAAGCTAGATTTCCTTATGGTTTCAAAACTGAGTGGGGTGGTCTTAGGAGAAGAACACAAGGCCTAGGAATCCCTTGACTAGTAATGGCAGGATACATGGTAAAGGTTGATTGTGTATAACTCGTTAAGCCTACGAATCCTTGACTGGTGAATTACGAGATAAAAGTAAATCCTAGAGGTGAATACCCTCGTTGGGCCTAGGAATTCCTTGACCGGTAATGGCGGGATACACAGTAAAGCCTATAGGTGTATGCTTTCATTAGGCCTAGGTATCCCTTTACCAATAATGGCAAGATACATGGTAAAGTCTAGAGAGAAGAAATGGATAAATTCCTCATTTAGGTGGAGAGATCTAGAGGCATCCATGCTTGTTAGGTCCCAATGATCCCTTGACTTGTATATGGGAGGCTTATGTTAAAGCATGCATTGTATGTTTTTGGTTTGGGCCTAGGAATCGCTTTGGGATTGTGGTAAAGCCTAAGGAATCCTTGATTGGTTTTGTTGTGAGTCTCACATTCATGCTTGGAATATGACACAATGGTGATTGGCTGAAAGAAATATTTGGTTCATCTCAATATATGGTCGAGTGGTACATGGAAGTCCTCGACCTAGTTACAATTTTCATATGTTAATAATAGCTCCTTTCCTCTTGTGTATTATGTGTAAATCTGCTTGTTATTATGTGATTATAATGTATATTCTATCATTGTTGATTTGTTGGTTATATGCTAGTTATAAGCATGGTTTATGACAAACTTGAGTTATGGATCTCACCATGTTTTGATTATTAAATGAATAAATAATGAATGTATGACCTAAAATATGTTATTTCAGCTATTATGGGAAGGAATTATACATTATTGGTGATTTTTATATAAGTATCAAACCCTTATATTCAGATATGCATTTTATAGCCTATAGATTACATGTTCACAATGTGTTCGATGAAATGTCTATCATAGTTAGGCTTGGTTTAGGCCAAGTCATTTATCAAATTTTGTGTTATAAGCTTTGCCTTTATGCCATTTATTTTCTTAGAAAGTTTCATCAAGTTCTCGATAGTGACCTGGAGTCTAGCCCTGAAAAGGTGACATAAATTTCGTGGTATTAGGCACATATATGTTTGAGAAATATTGCAGTCACACCCTTGCAATGGTTATCCATATGATTAGAGGCCTATAGTCACATGGATGTAGGATTGTGCATGTGACTAGGAGTCTAGATTAGTGAATAGATTAGTAGGCTATCCGGTTGTGTTATAACTGAGCCACTAGGAAGAAGATGCATTCCATTCTTTTGAGAGCATTTTGTTCCACAACTAAGAAAAGATAGTTAGGAGAGATAGGAGGTAGAGAACACGGAGGATTTGTGCACTGCAGCATCCCAGGGGCCACAAACATTACTTCTTTATATCTGCAACCATATTTCCAAATAGAGAAGGAGAGAAAAGCAACCTCACATTCAAGCTAGGTTTTCTCTCAAAAGGATGTCCCAATGAGCATATCTTGTGTCTTGTGTGTGTGTGTGTGATTATTTTTTCATTCTCTATTTTTCAATGGTGGTGGCCATTGTCACAATTGTGTTGAACTGTAGAAGTTGATGATGTTATTATCATGATGTGTTCACCATGAATGCATGCTGGATGAATATGCATTTGTTGTGTATGTTAGTTGTCTATGTGGATATACGCATGTTTTGTTATGGTTATGACTATCACACATGAGGTCATGGTATGCGGTTGGTGTTTTCATTCATGATGTTGATATATTGTTATAATTATGATTATACATGTATCGTGTTAATTTGGTTCATCTTACAGATGAGATATCCTCCCCTGAACTATATTGAGGTATGTTGATTTTGTTTATATTTGTGTTTAGCTGACATGGTATAGGTGTAGGAAGAAGATCAAAGATGACTAGAAATATGGTAGACTATAGTTCACGAGATTCTCCCAATGGATCCGATGAGTATCATGGTGATAGGTACTCTTATGGTATAATAGACACTTTGAGAAGTTTGAAGGTAGATATTAGATGTTGCAAGGTAGAAAATGATAGGATGGATTAGTCACATGAGAGACTTTCTAGGGCATAAGAGAAACAAGTAGAGGTTAATGCAGTAATCCTTCAGACCTTTTCATATTTTCAGAGACATGGACAACCATAAATAAGTTATGAGCAAGAGGAAAGGACTAATGGGGAATATGGTAGTAAGACTCATGGTGGGAATAGGTAAGACAAATATGGCATGATCACAGTGTTATGAAACCAGCTCACAAAAATATAGAAAATAGAGATAAACGCCTTAGAATTCAGCCTCTTCAAGGGGTCAACCTCCTTTACATTACACAAATGAACAATTCTTGGATGTTACAAATGACAAGACCTCCTTTCTATATAGAGGAGTCTAAAGGGTCATAATATAATCAGAGCCGACATAATAATAATAATGTAAGGGAACAATAATAACAATAGTGGGCTTCTATGGGGCACAATAATAACAATATGAGCACTACATGGGCAGAAAAATATAATAAGGGGGTTGCACTAATAACAATAAGGGGTTACACTAGTAGTATAGGGATGTAACATGCCCATCTCCTTCAAAAAGTGTTGTCCTCAATGCTTGAGTTGTTCTTGATGCTTTTGTATAAAATTCTTGTCCTCCCATGTGGAATCTTCAATGGGTAAGTTCTTCCACTTGATGAGATAATTTGAAATTGATCGATTTCATAGCTGTCAGGTTTTTGTTTCTATGACTGCTACAAGCTCAAATATGATTTTTCTTTCCTCATCAAGTTTTGGCAATATTGTTTGAACTGGGATCTTCTCATTATGTAAGGTTGCCATTTCTTAAGTGCATGTAGTCTTGCCAACATTTCCTTCTCATAAATAGCTTTGTGTAAATACTTCCTTTGATTGGATGACTTTCAAAATTAATGGGTCTTTCTTCTTGTGTTAAAACATCACTAATTCCATTTCCTGATGCATCATATTCCACAATAAATGTTTTTGTGAATTCTGTCGTAGCGAAACCCTAGAATCTAAAGCTTTGACACCAAATGTTATGAAACCAGCTCATAAAAAGATAGAAGAGGGAGATAAACACCTTAGAATAGCCTCTTCAAGGGTGAAACCTCCTTTATGTTACACAAATGAACAATTCTTGGATGTTACAAATGAAAAGACCTCATTTCTATATATAGGAGTTTAAGGGGTCATAATATAATAAGAACCAACATAACAATAATAATGTAAGGGAACAATAATAACAATAGTGGGCTGCTGTGGGGCACAATAATAACAATATTGGGACTACATGGGCACAAAAATATAATAATGGGGTTTCACTAATAACAACAAGGGGTTACACTAGTAGTATAGGGACCTAACACACATACGAAAGGTTCTTGTATACACTGGATAGGAGAGGTGATGGACATAGGTTCTATTCTAGTTCTGGTTCAGACAGGTATCATAGTCATCATCATTATCATCCTTATAAGAGGAGTGACATGGGATATTTTCTAGATGAGCTTAGGAGATCTAGGCCATCTACACTTGATGGAAATTTGAAGAAACCAAAAGATGTAGAGGCAGGTTACCTGGGATGAAGAAATTGTTTGGGTTGCATGATTACACAAAAAACATGAAGAGAAGAATAGTTATATACAACCTCAAAGGGAAAGCAGACATCTGGTGAGAAGATGTGAAGCGAGTTAGAGACATCAATACATAAGAGTTGAGTTAGCATAAATTAAAGAGTATTTTTAGGAATAAATATTTGTCAGGGAGGTACTATGACAGTAAGGCTAAGGAGTTATATGAGCTAAAGATGGGATCAATGCTGAATGAGGAGTACCTGACTAAGTTCTACAAGTTATTGAGGTATGTATCGTATCTTAAGGATGAGAAAACCAAAGTTCAGAGATTTGTTAGTGGATTGTCATTAGAATTTATAGATCATATTGAATATGATGGGCCTTGGTCACTTGAAGAAGTCATTGGTAAGTTGAAGAATTGTTATGAGTAATCAATGCATAAGACATAGTCTTAGCAAGGTTGGAAAAGAAAAGATAAAGTTTAAGGTAAATGATAGTCAAAGCGAAAAAGACCTCTAGATTCAGATAAGAAAGAGTTAATGCCATTCCTTACAAGAAGTTCAATGTAGTTAGACAGGGACCTAGATCACAACATGGAGGGAAACGTAATAAAGGTTATGGTATGGGACAATTGTAGTGTTGGATATATGGAAAGAAAAATCTCAAGATGGATTTCCTGTCATATAGGGATGATAGGCCTCAGATATACAATGCACATAAGGCACAAACTATTTGGATGTTGGGCATAGAATTCCTCATATCTATGTAGCATTGGATAATAGGTAGGTGGATCACCAAACATCTATTATCGAGATGGACGATAAGCTTTTTGATCAATTTGTTTCTATTTTTATTGACCCTTGATCTAATTATAGTTATGTTAACCATGACTTGGTGGATAAGTGTGGTTTGAATAAAGAAGTGCATGCAAAATCTTGGTTAGTGCAGTTGGATACAGTTACAAGGAAAAGAGTTCTTCATTAGGTAAGAGCTTGTTCATTTGAGTTGGATGGTATGCGTACATCAACAGATTTGAATGTGCTTTCATTGGGATCATATATTATGCTTTGGGGTGTGGATTAATTATATACTCATTGGACCAAGGTGGATTGTTATGACAAGGCTATTGAATTTTTGGATGACAATGGAGAACAAAGAATCTTGCAGGGTAAGAAGAAAGATACATCAGTTAGGATGGTGACAACTATGCAGGAAAAGTGAATTCACAGGAAAGGGTGTGTGTTATTTGTAGTGCATATTTGTAGTGATAAAGGTAAGGATGTTGAGGATGCAGATGTATTGAGTAGGTACCTAGTTTTACAATAGTTTTAGGATGTATGTCCCACAAATATTTCATAGTTTCTTCCCCATGGGGAAGTGGACTTTTCTATTGAGTTGGTACTAGGGGAAACACTAGAATCAACGGCACCATACAGGATGAGCACACCAGAGTTAGTAGAGATGAAGTTATAGTTGAAGGAAATGCTTGGGAAGGGATACATTAGACAAAGTGTATCACCTTCGTGCAGATCAATATTGTTTGTAATGAACAAGGATGGTACGCTCAAGTTATCCATTTATTATAGGTAGCTAAACAAGTTATCTATTTATTATGTTCTTGATGAAAAATGTATTGCATCCTTATCTATAAACTTTGTTATTTTGTTCACTGATGACATAGTGATATATTCTAAGAATGAGGAAAAGCATTCCGAAAATTTAGCAGCAATGTTCAGATTACTAAGAGAGCATTAGTTGTATGCCAATCTTAACAATTTAGTTTCTTTCAAACAAAGGTACATTACTTGGGGCATGTGGTTTCCAAGGAAGGCATAACAATGGACCTAGAAAAGATAAAAGCTTTAATTCAAATGGGAAACTCCTAGGAATGTGGATGAGGTAAGTTCATTCATGGGGTTGGAAGGTTACTATAGGAGGTTCATCAAGAAATTCTCATGGATTTCCTATCCTGGCACATCATTTCAAAGGAAAGGTAAGAAATTTGAATGGAAAAAGGAGTGTGTAGCAAATTTTGAGCAATTGAAATAGTTGTTGAAAAATTCTCTAGTTCTTAAGATTGTAGATCCGGATAGAGAGTTTGTGGTGTGCACCGATGCTTGCAAGAGATGGCTTGGTGGATTCCTTATGTGGAAGGGTCAGGTAGTGTGCTATGAATCAAGGAAACTGAATGAGAACAAGTAAAATTATGTTACACATTATCTTGAGTTGGCAGTGATTGCTCATGCATTGAAGATGTGGAGGCACTATCTTCTTGGAAAGAGGTTTGTATTGATGAGTGATCAAAGTGGATTGAGATACTTATTTGATCAACCGAATTCGAATTCCAGGCAAGTTAGATGGTTGACCACGATCAATGAGTTTGAATTTGAGATTAGGTGTATTAAAGGGAAGGAGAACAAGGTTGTAGATGCTCTTGGTAGATGGATATAGGAAAATCACAGAACAACTATGAGTTGCTAAGGGATAGATATATAAGATCATATCTTATAGGCACGAAAACAAGATGATAGGTACATGGAGCTTAGGCACAGATTATAATAGGGTACAAGTGATAAAGATGTGGACTATCATCTCACAACAGATGGTTTGATTAGATTTAAAGACAAGATATATGTTCTCAACAATGATGAGCTAAAAAAGCTGAGCTTGAGGGAATTTCATGTTAATCCATATTCAAGTCACCTAGTACATCATAAAACATTGACATCAGTGAAGTAGTTCTACTATTGGCCGAATCTAAGGAAAGAAGTGACAGAGTTTGTGGCGAGATGCTTAGATTGCCAACAGGTAAAAGTAGAGTGTAAGCATCCAGGCAGATTACTATAGCCAATTTTGTTTCCATAGTGGAAATGGAGGTCATTTTTATGGATTTAATTATAGGTTTGACAAGGAAATCTAAACAACATGATTACATCATGGTTGTGGTGGGAAGGTTGACAAAGGTGACACACTTCATTCTGGTGAAGTCTACATTTTTAGCTAGTGATGTGGCACAAGTATTCATCAAAGATATAGTGAGGTTTCATGGTTTATCGAAGAATATTGTGTCAGACTGAGATGCTAAGTTCACTTCTAGGTTCTGGAAGGAGTTATTCATAGGTTTGGGTATAAATTTTGCCTTTAGAACAACATATCATTTGCAAGCATATGGATAGATAGAGAGGGTCAATAGGATTTTGAAGGACATGTTGAGAATGCATGTCATGCATCAACATCAGAAGTGGGAAGAGTATCTACCTTTGGTTGAGTTTTCTTACAACAATGGGCATCAGGAGTCATTAAGGATGAGTCTGTTTGAGGCACTTTATGTGCAGAGTTGTAATATTCTCATCAGTTGGAGTGATCTAGTGAAAAGGGTATTGATTGGACGAAACATGTTGGCAGAGATGGAACAGAAAATTCAAGTTATCAAGAAGAATCTAAAGACATCATAGGACATGAAAAAAATTATTCAGATCAAAACATGATGTTGAAGGAGTTTAGGTTAGGGAACAAGTGTACTTGTGCATCAAACCCAAGAAGATGTCCTTGAGGATTGGGTCATGTGCCAAGTTGGCACCTCGGTATTGTGGGCCTTTTGAGATCCTTGAGAGGATTGGAATAATGGCCTACAGACTTGCACTACCTTTGGTAGTGAAATTCGATGATGTTCTCCATGTTTCATTGCTTAAAAAATATATAAAAGATGATGATCATGTTATTGATTGGTTTTCATCGCAAGTGGAACCAAAAGGCAAATTATAGCCATAAAATCAGTGTATTTTGTAGAGAAATATGCTCATGCTATGGGATTGAGCAACTGAGTAGGCTAAAGTGTAGCAGAAGCACATTGGGCACAATGAAGCTACATGGGAGATGATTGATCAGATGTAGGATATGTATCCTTCCTTGTTTTCCAGTTGAGGCAAAGCAGTTTTGGTATATGTTTTGATGTTGTGTTTGGTCACATCTGTGTATATGCATATGGATGCAAATACCTCCATGAGCTGAGTTATAAATATGAAATAAGCAGTATGTGTGTCATGTTGGTTTTCTTGTCAATATGTTGTTTATTATAAATATTTAAACAAGTTAAGGTATAAATCTCCATGGACAGTATGTTGTGCTTTATAATGGTGTTTCTAATTGTAGGTGTCATTAAACACCGAGGATGGTGTTCCCCCAAGGGGGAGGGTTTTGTAACAACCCTGGTAAAAAATCCATGTAATAAATTTAATAAAGGAAAAATAAGACCAAGGTCATGGGACACATATTCCAAGCCGAATGTTGGGAAAAACATCCTAGTGTGGGTGTTCATTTGGTTTATTATGGCTAAGGGAAGTTGGAAAAGGAAATGGAAAAGGCTTTGAAAAGGCAAAAGACATTAATTGGAATTTTATTAATGAAAATAATAGAAATTAGGAGAAAAGGAAGGTGAAAGGTCACAGGTTGCATGTGAAGAGGAAAATGAAGAAAACTAATGGAAACTTGAAGAAATTAGAGGCCTCAATGATAAAAGCACTTATGAGGACTAGTTCATAGATTTTTGTCAGTTGTAGCTTGGAGCTCTCTCTCTATTATCTCTCCCATGATATTGCACACTTATATTTTTATTAGCACACTATAGCATTGGATCAAGGAAAGAAAAGGAAGGGAAAATAAGGCAAAGGGAATCAAAGATTAAGAAAGGAAGAGTCGGATCAAGTAGCTACAATGGGATTACTTGCAGGTATCGATATCCATGTGTGATTTCCATGCTATATTTGGCATGCATGGTATATGCATGTGTATTTGGTTCTCTTGTTGTCATTGGCATGGGTATTGCCAGGTGTTAAAGTGGTTTTCAACATTGCCTTTCCATTTCCTGATAGCCATGGTGTGATGGGGTTCTATTATTGGTTAAGTTCGATTTCTAGATGGTTTTGAAATCGATCGGGGTGGTCTCATGAGAAGAACATAAGGCCTAGAAATCCCTTGTCTGGTAATGACATGATACATGGTAAAGCCTGATTGTGTATACCTTATTAATCCTAGGAATACTCGATCGGTGAATGGTGGGATACATAGATCAACGCCTTAGAATTTAGCCTCTTCGAGGGGGGAACCTCCTTTACATTACATAAATGAACAATTCTTGGATGATTTAAATGACAAAACCTCCTTTCTATATAGGAGTCTAAGGAATCACAATATAATCCAGCCGACCTAACAATAATAATATAAAGCCACAATAATAACAATAGAGGGATTCTGTGGGGCACAGTAATAACAATATGGGGGCAATAGGGGCACAACAATATTATTAAGGGGTATAACTACAATAGTAATGGGGTAATCACTAGTATTATAGGGACCCAACATGCCCCTCTCCTTCAAAAAAGTGTTGTCCTCAACGCTTGAGTAGTTCTGGATACTTCTGCATAAAACTCTCATCCTCCCATGTGGAATCTTCAGCGGATAAGTTCTTCCACTTGATAAGATACTCTGAAATTGAACGATTTTGTAGCTGTCGAGTTCTTGTTTCTGTGACTGCTTCCGGTTCCAATATAATTTTTCCTTCCTCGTCAAGTTCTGGAAATATTGTTTGAACTGGGAGCTTATCGCCTATAACCTTCTTTAAACATGAAACATGGAAAACTAGGTGCAATCGAGAAGCTGCAGGAAGCTCCAATTTGTATGCCATAGTACCAATCTTTTGCAACACCTTGTACGTACCATAATACTTTGGTGATAATTTATTATCCTTCTTAGCTTGCTTGAGGGAAATTTTCTTATATGGTTGTAGCCGTAGGAATACCCAATCACCTACATCAAAACTTCTTTCACTGCGATGTTGATCTGCCTATTGTTTCATTCTATTCTGTGCCAACACGAGGTTATCCTTTAAGAGTTGGAGGACTTGTTGTTGATGTTCGATGTGATGTTCCACTGCCTGAACCTTAGAATTTTCTCTTAAATATGATGTGATGGATGGTGGTTGATACCCATAAAGTGCCATAAATGGGGTCATTTTTGTTGTTGTATGGAAGGAAGTGTTATACCACCATTCAGCCAGAGGCAACCACTTGACCCATTGTGTCTATTTATCAGATACAAAGCAACTAAGATATCCTTCCAAACATTTGTTTACTATCTCAGTCTTCCCATCAGATTAAGGATGATAAGATGAGCTATAAGCTAACTAAGTACCAAGACAAGAAAATAATTTTGTCCAAAAATTTCCAGTGAAAATGGGATCTATGTCACTTACAATAATATTTGGGTTTCCATGTAGCTTTTGAATTGTTTCCACAAATGCAGTAGAAATTGTACCGGCTTTAAATGGATGTGATAATGCACAAAAGTGTGCATACTTGGTAAGTATGTCAACTACCACCATGATGACACTCTTTCCCTCAGACTTGGGTAAACCTGTGATAAAATCCATTGAAACCTCCTCCCAACGTTGGCTTGGAATGGATAAAGTTTGTAATAGACCCATTGTCTTAATTATTTCAACTTTATTTTGTTGGCAAACCAAACATTTAGCCACAAACTTTTGAATATCTAATTTAAGGCCATCCCAAAAAAATTCCTTCTTAACCTTGTGGTAAGTTTTTAAAAATCCTGAGTGCCCTCCTAAGGGAGAAGTGTGCAATTCCATAAGAATCTTTTGTTTTAGCTAGGAATTCTTATAGAGGTATAAGCGATCTTTGTACCATAACGAATCATTTTGCCAGCTAAATGTACTAGACGTACTGGAATATTGTTGTAACTTTCGAATAAGTGCCCACACTTCTTCATCATTCTTCCATTCCTGCCTTGCTTCGTTTATCCAATCTAGTTGGATAATAGAAATGGCGCACAACAATGCTTCCACATCCTCATCCTTTCTTGAGAGTGCATCTGCCACCACATTTTGCTTCCATTTTTTGTAGATGATTTCAAAGTCATAACCCAACATCTTTGTGACCCACTTTTGTTGCTCTTCAGAGGATAATCTTTGTTGTAAAAAGTATTTAAGGCTATCATGATCTGTTTTTACCTTGAAGTGTCTACCCATTAGGTAGGGTCACCATTTCTTAAGTGCATGGAGTATTGCCAACATTTCCTTCTCATAAATAGCTTTTCTTAAAAACTTTCCCTTGATTGGACGACTTTCAAAAGTAAAGGGTCTTTCATCTTGCATTAGAACAGCAGCAATTCCATTTCCTAAAGCATCACATTCCACAATAAAGGTTTTTGTGAAGTCTGGTGTAGCTAAGACCGGTGCTTGGCACATTGGCTCTTTAAGATGTTCAAAGGCCTTTGTTGCTTCCGGAGTCCATGAAAATGCATCTTTCTTCAATAATGTTGTTAGAGGTGCTGCTATTCTCCCATAATTCTTAACAAACTTGCGATAATACCCTGTCAACCCAAGAAATCCTTGCAGATGCTTTATGGATGTGGGGATTTTCCATTCCTTAATGGCTTTAATTTTTCTAGGGTCTACCTTAACTCCTTCATGAGATACAATATGACCCAAATATTCCACCTCCTGGACTCCAAAGAAACATTTGGATCTTTTTGCATATAATTGTTTCTCCTTCAATAGTTGTAGCATCTTGTCAACATGTTCAACATGATCCTTCCAAGACTTGTTGTAAATTAGTATATCATCAAAAAATACTAACACAAATTTTCTAAGGAATGGTTTGAAAATTGAATTCATCAAACCTTGAAATGTTGAAGGTGCATTGGTAAGGCCAAAAGGCATGACCAAAAATTTGTAATGAACCTCATGAGTTCTAAATGTTGTTTTCGGAATGTCTTATGTCTTCATTCTGATTTGATGATATCCTGAACGAAGATCCAAGTTGGTGAAGTAAATTGATCAATGCAATTCATCTAGTAATTCATCAATGACAGGAATGGGGAACTTATCTTTAATAGTGAGCTTGTTGAGCTCCCTATAATCCGGACACATGCGCCATGATCCATCCTTCTTGTGCACCAATACTACTGGAGCTGAGAAAGAACTTTGACTCGATTGAATTATACCAGCCTCTAGCATTTCTGCAACCATACGTTCAATTTCACTCTTTTCGACATAGGGATATTTGTACGGCCTAATGTTTGGAGGAACACTTCCTGGAATCAGATGAATAACATGATCATGATCACACATAGGTGGGAAACCTTTGGGAGTCTCAAATACCTTGGAATGATTGTCTAGGACTTTTTGGAGATCTGGAGAAATAGATGATTCCGATGTGGAAACATCTAGTGAGCATAATTGTGCAATTACACCTCTTTGCTCCTTTTTTAGAAGCTTTGTCATACTATTAGAGCTGATTATCTTTCCTGGTTTCCCTATTCAACTTCCTTTCCTTCCTTAGAAAATTTGATGAAAAGTTCTTGAAAATTAAAAGATATTGTACCCAAGGATTGTAGCCATTGGACTCCTAGTACAACATCAGCACCTCCCATTGGAATGGAAAGCATTGGGCTAGTCAATACATATTCTCCCATGGATAGCTTGATATTATGGCACTTTCCAGAGCAATTTATTATTCCTCCATTTGCAATCATCACTTGACACTCTGGTGCTGGATATAGGAAGCAATTCAATTCTTTTGCTACCTTACAATGAATAAAATTGTGGGTGCTTCCTGAATCAATCAACACTATTACCTTTTTCTTCTTGATTTGTCCTTCTATCTTGATGGTTTGAGGAGTGGTAATTCCCGCCAATGCATTACAAGATATGGTCGGATTTATTTGTTCTTCATCTAGGCTTTGTTCCTGGAGTATATCCTCTTCTTTTGACCTTTCTTGCTCCTTTTCTTCTTCCTCTTCACAATCTATGTAGAATAATTTCTTCTCAGCACACTTATGACCTTTAGTGTATTTGCTATCACAACTGTAACAAAGCCCTTTTGCTCTTTTTTCTTCCAATTGTTGTGGTGTCAACCTTATAGGTTGTGGAAGACTAGGGGCAACAATACTTCCGTCTTTATAGTTGTGAGTGGTATGCTTCCTGGTTGCCATAATTTTGCTTTCCATTTTTCTCGCTAACCTGAATGCCTTCTCTAATGAATCAGGTTCCCCAAGGCGAGCATCATGTTGGATATTATCCTTTAAAGACCCTATGAACACATCAATCCTATGCTCTTCTGGAATATCTTTTACCCTTATGTTCAATTTTTGGAACTCCTCAATGTGCTCCATTATTGAACCCTTTTGTTTGAGACTTATCAATTGGCTAAAAAAAGTGTTGCTTTTTGTATCCTCATAATGTGCTATCAATTCTTCCATAAAAATTGCCCAAGTGATAAATGGTTTATGAGAGCAAAGCCATTGATACCATACAAACTGATTTGGTTCCAAATATAAAGTTTCCATACGTACCTTTTGTGTGTTTTGCACATTATTGAAATCGAAGAATTGCTCCATCTGTAATATCCATGTGGCAGGATCCTTGCCATCAAACTTCCTCATATCGATTTTTGGAATATGGTGAGTCTTCGATCCAACATTAGCGTCTATGGAATCACAATTAACATTTCTTTTGTTCTCATCATGAGTTTCCTTTAGTACCCTTTCACCCTTAGGGACCATTTCTTGTAGCAACTTATTCATATTTATCTTCAATTCGTCCATGTCTGTCTTCAAATCTATCTTCAAATCATCCATCTTAGCTTCCACGTCGATCATCTTATATTCTACGCCTTTCTTTAAACAGTCCATCTTAGCTTCTATACCTTTCTTTAAACCAGCCATCTTAGCTTCTACATCTTTCTTTAAACCATCCATCTTAGATTCTGTTACTTTTTGTGCAAGGGATAGTTTTTGCACTTGGTCTTGTAATTTTGATATATCATGTTACATTTCTTCCTCTTCTTCATGAGTCATGCTAAAGCTTTCAGGTTCCTTACTAGGTGTTTGCATTTTCTTTCCTCGGGGCATCAGTTACCGATAATAATGCTCTACTATGCCCTTTGAATTCCTTCAAAATAAATTTTCAAACCAAGCTTAAGAAAAAATTTAAGAAAATCTACACACCTTTTTTCACTTTGTAGGAGCTCGATGTTGCCTCTGATGTATCTCTGTACTTTCCAATCATCTAGTTCTGAATTTGTGATCTGTAGTAGCCATCTGTGTCCTCTTTCCAATGCCACAAGTCTAACCCAAATTGGATTCTCCAAGGAAGACTTATGTGAAATTTCCCACAGTGACTTGCTTATAGACTAGTTCAGTAGAGCGAACTCTTAAGACATGCCACGAGTCACTGTTTTGACCTTTGGATCTAAAACATTCATACAAGAAACTACAATATATCCTCTTTCTGTACCTTCTTATGAAATTTCAATCCGATCCCCAGAGATAAAGTTATGACGATTTTCCCCAGGTCACTTGTTTTTAATGTAATTCAGGAGTCTGCAAAAAAACCAACTTCCTCAGATCATATCTCTGCAAATATCATGCGAAAATCTCTGAATTACCTGCCACGATGACATGTTTGGAGCAGAAAAACCCTAGAATCCAAAGCTTTGATACCAAATGTTATGAAACCAGCTCAAGAAAAGATAGAAAAGATAGATCAACGCCTTAGAATTCAGCCTCTTTGAGGGGGCAACCTCCTTTACATTACATAAATGAACAATTCTTGGATGATTCAAATGAAAAACCTCCTTTCTATATATAGGAGTCTAAGGAGTCACAATATAATCCAACCGACCTAACAATATTAATATAAAGCCACAAAAATAACAATAGAGGGATTCTATGGGGCACAGTAATAACAATATGGGGGCAATAGGGGCACAACAATATTAATAAGGGGTATAACTACAATAGTAATGGGGTAGTCACTAGTATTATAGGTACCCAACACGTTTGGTAAGCATGGGTGCTCTATCTGGAACCTACCCTTCTTGAGCAACACCTTTGCTCCTTCTAGGCTTTTGCAATCTCTTACTCTCTCTTGAGAACACTTTAGTTGTCCTTTCTATCCAATTTCTTATTGGATTCTTTAGGTTCATTGCCACTTTTCTATCAGAGTATTATCCTTACTTTGTCTTCAAGTACTCACCTGTTCTTCTCACATCTTTTCTTGCTATCACCTGTACATTAGTATAAAAACACACATTCCTAATTTAAAATAGGACATACCTTCAATATCTCAGCATGATTTTGTTTCACCCATTCTTCTGCACATTGAGTGGATTGTCCTCTAGTTGGTTTCCAAGTCATCTTTCCTTTAGAACTTTCATTAAGCAATCTTGCATTCTCCCTCCTTCTAGGAATATTATGTTCTTGCTATTCCAAACCTCTACTAGAACTGCTACAATCTCCCATTGTAGTCTTTATCATTCATCGAATTATCTTTTCCTGTGTGCAAATTCATTTTCGCAGAAAACTTCCCCGCCTTATTTTTGCTCTGATAGTAATTCTGCTTTGAACTCAATTCTACTCTGATACCACTAATGGTGCAGGGCTACATCACCCGCACATACCAACAGTATGCATTCAACACAATGACGCATTCACAACTATCCCAAGATATTTAACTCTGTCATGGAGTTAACTCTACAAACCTTAAGTGGTCAAGTGGCCCATTCATCATTTCCTATGTATAGGAACTTAAACACCCCTCCAATACCTTTATAACATGGGGTCATATATATATAACACATAAAACCATATATCGACACTTTTCCCTTCTAAGAACCATTTATAAAGGAAACATACCTTTATAAAGGAAAACTCCGCTTTCTTAGATTTTCTACCTTCTCAGATAAACTCGCATAGTTGCTGACGTTAAAACCTCATCACAATCAGCCATCACATGTTCAATGGTCATATATATATGCTACTAGCCCTCCTCTGACCCCGATATGACTATCGGATTGTGTAACATATACTTCCACATAATAAAAGGCCACGCTATATAAACTATCGAAATATAAAACATATGGGAACACCAAGGAAAACTGCTCCTTACAGATTTCAAATATTGTATATTGCCATTCATATTCCTGCTGGGTCCATCTCCTCTACATTGCCTTTGTAGCCTACAATAGTTGACCTTCGATCGTCGATATACAGCCAACACTGATCACCGATATCACTATCGCCGATATCGCATATGCACTAAACTGGTAACCCTTGGCGCTCTGATCACTAATATGCGATTTAATCATGACCATTGATCTGGCCATGATCCAATGGTCCACGATTAATCACTACCATTATTTGCAAATCTCCAAGGTTCATTCCGATTGTGATTTAGAGATCCAATCGTAGTTGTTGATCTTAAAGATCCAATGGCTGCTAAGCGTTAATCCTTTAGTTCTCCGCTCATCCCTATACTTAGAGTTTATGCATTTTCAATGATTTATGTAGCTCTTTTGCATTTTCACAAGGTTCTTCCTCCTCCACTATCCACTGCGACACTTCCTTCAGAGCTTCTCTTCTATTGCTCCTCTAATTGTTGTTACTTCGAAGTAACTCTTGGCCCTTTCATTGGATCAATACGATTTCTCCAATATTATTCTTCCCTACAATGTCATTCAAACTCCACCTTCTACTTCCATTGTTCAGCTTCCTATGCGTTGGATTCCTTAGCGAATTCTTACTTCTCTACTCCTCTCCAAGGCAACTCTGCCTTTCACTTGGATTCAATGATCCCTCTATGATTTCTCTGAATAATCCTCTCTCCCGTGTGTCCTTCAGAATTTTTTCTGCAACCTACAGCAGAGCCTACGAATTCACAAGTAATTCACACATAAATTACTTCTTAAGCATCATGACACAGATAGGAAATAATCTTGCATATATTAATGTAAAAAACAGATTACATCTGATACTCCTTGGTCTCGCACCCACACACAGGCCCGATTCTCAATATTTGTTGTCTTTCCCTATTGCATGCGTAGGTTCACTTATTTATAAGAATGCATTGGATTACTATGAAGGACCTGATCCCATCCTTTAACAAAAGCCTAAAGCTCACTACATGCATGCATATGTGGCAGACTTTATCCACTCTAGCTTTTCTTTATTTTAAAGTAGAAAAGTATCCTTATCAGCTCAATGGTCCATATCTATTCTCTATTTTATGCCTAAAATCTCTCCCTTGCTCCTAGGATCATGGAACTACTCATGTTCTCATTTATTTGTTATGAGATCATCTAATTAAATCACACTTAGAACCTAAATGTTGCATTAACTTGCTACTTAGAAAAAATACATCCTAAAATGCATGAGCCCCTATGTCTACTATTTACAATGATTTTCCTTTGGGTGAATGCTCCTGCACCATTACCTACAACCTTATTTAAGCATGAAACATGGAAAAATGGGTACACTCGGGAAGATGCAGGAAGCTCAAATTTGTATGCCATAATACCAATCTTTTGTAACACCTTGTACGAACCATAATACTTTGGTGATCATTTATTATCCTTCTTATCTTGCTTGAGGGACATTTTTTTGTATGGTTGTGGTCATAGAAATACCTAGTCACCTACATCCAAACTTCTTTCACTGTGATGTTGATTTGCTTGTTGTTTCATTCTATTTTGTGCCAAATTGAGGTTATCCTTTAAGAGTTGAAGAACTTGTTGTTGATTCTCAATGTGATCTTACACTGCTTGAACCTTAGTATTATCTCTTAAATATGATGTGATGGATGATGGATGATATCCATAAAGTTCCATAAATGGGGTCATTTTCTCTGCAGTATGGAAGGAAGTGTTATACCAACATTCAGCTAAAGGAAACCACTTGACCCATTGTGTATATTTATCAGTTACAAAGCAATGAAGATATCCTTCCAAACATTTTTTCACTATCTGAGTTTGCCCATCATATTAATTATGATAAGATGAGCTATGACCTAACTGAGTACCCAGACATGAAAATAATTTTGTCCAAAAATTTCTAGTGAAAATGGGATCTTTGTCACTTACAATAATTTTTGGGTTTCCATGTAATTTTTATATTGTTTCCATAAATGTAGTAGAAATGGTACTGGCTTTAAATGGATGAGATAATGCACAAAAGTGTGCATACTTGGTAATTCTATCAACTACCACCAAGACGACACTCTTTCCTTCAGACTTGGGTATACCTGTGATAAAATCCATTGAAACCTCCTCCCAATGTTGACTTGGAATGGATAAAGTTTGTAACAGACTCGTGGTCTTAATTTTTTCAACTTTATTTTGTTGGCAAACCAAACATTACACCACAAAATTTTGAATATCATATTTAAGGGAATCCCAAATAAATTCCTTCTTAACCCTATGGTAAGTTTTTAAAAATCCAAAGTGCCCTCATAATGGAGAGGTGTACAATTTCACAAGAATATTTTGTTTGAGTTGGGAATTCTTATAGAGGTCTAAGGGATATTTGTACCATAATGAATCATTTTTACAGCTAAATGTGCCAGATGCACTCGGATCTTGCTGCAAATTTTGAATGAGTTACCAGGCTTCTTCATCATTCTTCCATTCATCCCTTGCTTCATTTATCCAATCTGGTTGGATAATATAAATGGAACAAAAGAATTCTTCCACATCCTCATCCTTTCTTAAGATTGCATTTGCAACAACATTTTTCTTCCCTTTTTTGTAGATGATTTTAAAGTCATAACCCAAATAATTGTGACACATTTTTTTTCTCTTCTGAAGATAATATTTTTTCTAAATAGTATTTAAGACTTTCATGATCCTTTTTTACCTTGAAGTGTCTTCCCATTAGGTAAGGTCGCCATTTCTTAAGTTCATGTAGTATTGCCAACATTTCCTTCTCATCAATAGCTTTTTGTAGATACTTTCCTTTGATTAGATAAATTTCAAAAGCAATGGGTCTTCCTTCTTGCATTAAAACAACACCAATTCCATTTCTTGAGGCGTCACATTCCACAATAAAGGCGCGTGTGAAGTCTAGTGTAGATAATACTGGTGCTTTGTGCATTTCCTCTTTAAGATGTCCAAAGGCCATCGTTTCTTCTGGAGTCCAAGAAAATGCATTTTTGTTCAGTAATTTTCTTAGAGGTGGTGCTATTCTCCAGTAGTTCTTAAGAAACTTGCGATAATACCCCTCAACCCAAGAAATCCTTGTAGATGCTTTATGGATGTGGGAATTATCCATTCCTTAGTGGCTTTAATTTTTCTAGGGTCTACATTAACACCTTCATGAGATACAATATGACCCAAATATTGTACCTCCTATACTCCAAAGAAACATTTGGAGTTTTTTGCATATAATTGCTTCTCCTCCAATAGTTTGAGCACCCTGTCAACATGTTGAACATGATCTTCCCAAGACTTTCTGTAGATTAGTATATCATCAAAAAATACTAACACAAATTTTCTAAGGAAGGGTTTGAAAATGGAATTCATCAAACCTTGAAATGTAAAAGGTGCATTGGTAAGGCCAAAAGGCATGACCAAGAATTCATAATGACCCTCATGTGTTCTAAATTCCATTTTCAGAATGTTGTTTTCGATCTATATTTTGATTTGAGGATATCCTAAATGAAGATCCAACTTGGTGAAGTAAATTGCTCCATATAATTCATCCAATAATTCATCAATGACTTGAATGGGAAATTTATCTTTAATAGTAAGCTTGTTGAGCTCCCTATAATCTAGACACAGAACCCATGATCCATCCTTCTTATGCACCAATACTACTGGAGCAGAGAAAGAACTTTGACTATGGTTAATTATACCAGCCTGATGCTTGGAGGAACACTTATGGGAATCGAATTAATAGCACAATCATGATCATGAATAGGTGGGAGGCCTTTGGGAGTCAAATAATTTTTAATGATTGTCTATGACTTTTTGGAGACCTTGAGAAATAGATGATTTCGATGTGGAAACCTCTAGTGAATGTATTTGTGCAATTATGCCTCATTGTTCTTTCTTTAGAATCTTTGTCATGCCATTATAGCTTATTATCTTTCCCAGTTTCCCTGTGATACCCCTTAATTCAAATTCCTTTCCTTCCCAAAAAAAATTCAAGAAAACTTCTTGAAAATTAAAAGCTATTGTACCCAAAGATTGTAGCCATTAGACTCCTAGTACAACATCAGCACCACCCATTTATGGTTCCTCCATTTGTAGCCATCACTTGACACCCTAGTGCTAGATATAGGAAGAAATTCAATTCCTTGGCTATCTTACAATGAATAAAATTATGGGTACTACCTGAATCAATCAAAACTATTATCTTTTTCTTCTTGATATGTCCTTCTATCTTGAGAGTTTGAGGAGTGGTAATTCTTGCCAATTTATTACAAGATATGATCGGATCCATTTCTTCTTTCTCTAGGGTTGGTTCCTGGTGTATATTCTCTTATTTTGACATTTCTTGTTCCTTTTCTTTCTCCTCTTCACAGTTTGTAAAATAATTTATTCTCGACACACTTATGACCTTTAGTGTATTTGTTATCACAACTATAACAAGTCCATTTTGCTCTTTTTTATTCCAATTTTTGTGGTGTCAACCCTGTAAGTTGTGGAAGGCTAGGGGTAGCAACACTTCCATCTTTATAGTTGTAAGTGGTAGGATTCGTCATTGCCATAATTTTGCTTTCAATTTTTATTCCCAACCTAAATTCCTTTTCCAATGAATTGAGTTCCCAGAGGCAAACCTCATGTTGGATGTTATCCTTTAAAGCATGTATGAACACATCAATCCTATGCTCCTCTATAATATCATTTACCCTTATATTCAATTTTTGGAAGTCCTCAATGTTCTCCACCATTAAACCCTTTTGTTTGAGATTTATCAATTGACTAAAGAAGTTGTTGCATTGTATCCTCATAATGTGCTATCATTTCCTCCGTAAAATTTGACCAAGTGACAATATTTTTACGAGACAAAAGCCATCGATACCATACAAACTAATTGGCTTCCAAATATAAAGTTGCAATTTGTACCTTTTGTTTGTTTTTCACATTATGGAGATCAAAATATTGCTTCATTTGTAATATCCATGTTACAGTATCCTTGCCATCAAACTTCCTCATATCGATCTTTGGAACATGGTGGGTCTTCAATCTAATGTTAGAGTCTATGAAATCATGATTAGCGTTTATTTTTTTCTAATCATGAGTTTCATCTAATACCTTTTCACCATTAGGAAGTATTTCTTGTAGCAACCTTTTCAAACCTTCCTTGAAACCTTCCATGTTTCCTTTTAAACCATTCTTAAAATCTTCCATATTATCTTTCATGTCATCCATATGAGCTTTCATGCCATTCTTCAATAATTCCATGTCTGATTCTAATTTATTCTTAAAACCATCCTTCTTAGCTTCCATTTCATTTTTGGCTACTCTTTGTGAGAGCGATAATTATTGCACTTGGTCTCGTAATTTTGATATTCTTCTTCTTCATGCATCATAGTAGAAATTTCGGGTTGCTTACTAGGCGTTTCCATTTTCTTTCTTTGCGACATCAATTAACGATTATTAGGCTTCAATATGCCCTTTGAATCACTTCAAATTATTTTTTCAAACAAAACTTCTGCAAATTTTAAAAAAACACACACCTAGTTTTTTCTCTTTGTAGGAGCTTGATATTGAATCTGTTGTATCTCTATAATTGTGGTTCTACAAGCCTGAAATTTCGTTCTATAGAAGCCCTTCGAGTACCCTTTCCAACGCCACAATTCTGATCAATATTGGATTCTCAATAAAAGCATTATGCCCAATCTCCTAGAATGACCTGATTATATACTTGTTGAGTAGAGAGAACTTGTATGAAGTTCTACATGTCACTCGTTTGACCTTTGGACCTAAAAACGATACCCAACAATCTAAATTCCATCCTCTTTCTATCAAATTTTATGAAATTTGAATCCGATGTTCACAGAGAAATTTATGATGATTTTCCTAAGGTCACATGTTTGTGATGGAAGTTGGCAGCCTGCAGAAACCCTAAATTCCTTGGATCATATCCCCTAAACTATAGCGATACAAGATCTAAAATTACAATACGACATTCATCATGATTTTTTCTCAAATGGGTTTTTTTTATGCTTCTAAAACTACATATAAAAAATGTTATAGTGATAATTCCATGAGGACCTGTTTGAAGCAACGAAACCCTAGAATCCAAAGCTCTGATATCAAATTCTATGCAACCAGCTCAAAAAATAGAAGAAGAGATAGATCAATGACATGAAAATTAGCCTCTTTGACGGATAAATATCCTTTACATTACATAAATGAATAATTCTTCAATGATTCAAATGACAAAACCTCCTTTCTATATATAGGAGTCTAAGGGGTCACAATATAATTAGAGCCAACATAACAATAAAAATGTAAGGGCACAAAAATAATAATAGTGGGATTCTATGGGGAACAATAATATTAGCATGGGGGCAACATGGGCACAACAATACCAATAAGATCTACAATGACAATAATAATGGGGGAATACACTAGTATTATAGGGAACTAGCAGAAAGCAATTCGAGGTGGAAAAAGTACCTCCCTCACTAAGAGGGAGTGTTGATGTTTGTATTTTTTGTAGGTACTTATGGAAAATTCACCCAATATCACCTTAGAAAACTCGATATAGAGTGAGAAAATTTCATTTGTCACTTAGCCTAAGTTAGATTTAGGAAAAGCACACAATTATTATGTTTTCCTATTGAACTAAAGTACTTCTAGGAAAAGTAAATTAATTACAATAGTGATTATGTTTTAATCTCAACCATTGGTCTCAAATGAGGAAATATCTAAATTCGATCATACATCACTTCAGAAATTTTGGTTAGCGATTTATCGTAATGTAAAGTTATAAAAGAAATGGTAAGGAGAGGAGAAGGACACACCATACAAAAACACAATATCGAGAGAGGTGTCTCACTGAGTGCACTGCGTTTGAGGAAGGGATCAACAAGGAGATATAAATCAACCAAAAGGGCTTGATAAGTCAAATCAAAAATAATAGTTGTATTCATTTCCATTGTTGGGCCATTTTTCCTAGATGGGAGCCCAAGAAAGTTGTAAAAGATAACAAAGAAATTTGATTCAGAAGGGTCTATTACGTCATTATTATTGAGATTGGTTATATTTTTCTTCCACTTATTTATTGTGTTATGAACCTAGCTATGCAATAATAAATATTTTTGTAGGAATTAAGTGCCAAGTTCTAGGATTTTATTAAAAAACATATTTATTTAATTAATAAAATTATACCCTTTATATGTTATTTAATTGATATAATTATACTCTTTAATCTCTAATATATTTATTATTAATTCGTTAATATATTTATTCAATTAGTCGATTATTCACGTCTATTTAGAAACTAATAAACGTCACACCATGTTTCATGACAATTATGTAAAACCATGTTTCTTGCAATTTATTTTTCAATTGTCATGATGGATTTTTCTATTCAATCTTGTGAAAAATACACTCCCAACCCATGAAGAGAAAACCTAACAAACCCTTGCGCCTATTTATAAAATCCTATTGATCTCTTGTGAAAGTTCACCTAGGCCATATTTAAGTGAGGGTCTTCATTATAAAACAAAATTTATATATCAATTATTTTTATATTTTTATAAATACACTGATATTTATTAGACATTCAATTTTTATTTAACAAGATAACAACTACCTAATGAGATTCTAGGGAAAAATACAAAAATTGAGGTAAACGAGAGAAATTATTATTAAATAAAAGGTAAAGCTAAAGTAAGAATTAACTATATTAAATTAAAAATAAAAAAATATAGACAAAAAAAAATTAAATTAAATTAATCACTAATAAATAAATAAAAATCACAAAACTTTACAATACACCTTTCATCAAATATGTATTTTATCTATTGAATAGCATATTTATTTAATTAATTTAATTATATTTAATTAATTAATATAACTATACAACTATTAAGAGACCTAAAACCATGTTTCTCCCATTCTAAAATACTACATCTATTTAATTTGTATTCACAACTATTAATAAACCTAAAATTGTGTTTCTCCATTTTGAGTTGTCAAGGTGGGTTTTTTTCTATTAGATCTTCTAATTCAAATGCATCTATTCCCATAATACACCACCGACCCATGAAGAGAAAACATAACAAAACAATTTGCCTCGCACCTCACTTGTACCTATTTTGAAAATATCATCAACCACATATTGGTTGGTGTGACACTCTCACCATTTCCATGTTTATGTTGATTTTTATTCCTGTAGGTGCGAAGAATCACATTCAAGTGAATATATATAATCTTCAGTACATAAATTATAAAACATAAGTGGCAGGTTTTTATTTTCCATTCATGAATTTTTTCATCTTCACCTAGTGTGGCTAGGTTTTTCTTTTTATTTCTGTTGATTTGGTATTCCATTTCTTTTCAATTAGAAAGTTTTATTTTTTTCTTTATGAATATTAGAGAGTAGCGGTAAAAACAAAATCAAATAGGCAATGGAACATATTCAAATACAACCCCAAGAACATGGTGTTCAACAACAACAATAGGTAGATTTTGATATAAATAAAAATCAATCCTTAATAGAATGTAGTCAGAAGAAAGAACAAATATATTGAAGAGTCCATGAAGATGATGATTCATGACCAAGATGTACGAATTTTCTTGCACGGAAAAATTTCCAAGATAAATGTCTACATCCTAAGTAGAAATCCTGATAGGCTTTTGGAAGGTAAGAATCTTGAAGAAGCATTCAGAAGTCAGAAACCACAGGTTGATCATATGAAAATTCTTTGTTGTTTAATGTTCATACATGTACCCAAGGATAAGAGAAACAAATTAGATCTTTCTGGTAAGAAGGAAATATTTTTTGGGTACAATGAATCATCAACATCCTATAGGATCTATGTTCCAGGGTGGTGATATGTCGATGTAAGTAGAGACGTGACTTTTGATAAAGATACATCTTATTGTAAATCTACATAAGAACAACCAAACACTAAAGATGAAGAGAAGAAACATCTAGCTCCTAAAAAATAAGATACAATTCCTCCCTCCTCCTCCAAACATCGTCAAGATCATGAAGGTATGCGAGAAGGACCTTGTGAACTATTGGATCCTGTGGTTGTTCCCAAAAATAGAAAAAGGCAAGCTTTGCTAGAATATACTCTGTAAGATGTAGAAGGACATGTGGCTCCACAAGGCACCTTCAAAGAATCTAAGATACATAAGAGGTATTATGGTTATGTATCTTTAATGACTAACGTGATTGTCTTCGAACCTTCCAACTTTGAGGAAGAGACTACTTCAGAAGTGTGGAAGGATGCAATGATGGAGGAATACCAATATATTATAAAAAATTATGCTTGGGAAATTGTTCTAAGACCTAAAGGAAAGTCTATGGTAACCTCAAAGTGGATTTACAAGATCAAGCATGCAACAGATGGGAGCTTTGACAAATACAAGGAAATATTCATGTTAGATGATTATCCAAGAAAGAGGGAGAAGACTATGATGAAGTATTTGCACCAGTATCCATATTAAAGAAGGCCCCATATGAACTCAAACAATCTTCGAGAGCTTGGTATTCTAGAATTGATGGATATATTATGAGATGTTAAGCAGATACAAGGCGAAGGCAGAATATGAATGATAAACATTGAGTTGCATCTATTGTTCACAATGATACATAAATATAGTACATTGGTGTGACCCTTGGATTCACATTCCAAGTGGTCTCTTGGAATCTGGTGGTTTTTGATATTCCACACCTACCCATAGAGGATTAGGTGTAAAATATTCCCCCCCTTAATCTAAAGGGGTATGTATGAGGCCAAGAAGAGAGTTGTGATACAAAATGTGCAAAACTCCATGGCAGCACTAGGCTGAATGTGGTCTCTGAAATGTTGGTATAAGTGGGTGGTTTAAGGATTACCACTAACACTAGAATGCTTAGTGCAATTCCCAGATCTCTTCCAAGTCTGGCAAGAAGTTGAAACATTTGTAAGAGGAAGTGTCCCTAATGCTTTGGAGAGGGAGAGCTTCCACCTGGAAAAGGGAGGTCTACAACTTACAGTGGTTTAAGGATGACCACCAACTCTGGAATTCTTAATGCAATTCCTGGATCTCTTCCAAAACAGGCAATAATTTGAAGTCTTCTGCTAGAGGAAGTGTCCCCAATTATCTGAAGAGGCATCATCAAGTAAAGGCATGCTCAGGGGCATCTTTGTCTCTGGTTACAACTGTAAATTTGGTATGGTAGGTTGTGGCTCAAGCTTGCTTGATGTGGTTTTGAAACTTGTAGACAACAATCACTTCCCCCCTTTTAGATACAAGGTGAGATGATGGATAAAACTCAACTGCAAGATTGTTCAATACTCTAGAACAAGTTTTGATATATGACTAAAATATCTTCTTGGTTTTTTAAGCCCATTTCCAAGAAGTGATCCATCCAAGATGAATATGTTTTCTTGCAAGAGGTTTGCTTTTGAAGCATTTGTTTGAAGAATGAGTGGTTTTATGACAACGCTCACATGGATGAAGAAAAAAACAGTGATCTTTCATATGGCCAACTTGGTCATAGTGTTTTGCATTTAACAACTTTTGACTGTGAATGTGGAGGAGCATAATCTAAAACAATTGAAGGTGAACTATCATGAACAAATCCAACATTTTGAAACTGGATGGACTTTGATTTATCTAGAATGTGAAAGGAAACCTGCTTATCTTATCCAAGTCTGGTTTTGTGCTTGTTATGGACAAGCTCTTCCGAAGGTATGATGATTGGCTTGGGAAGTGCAGGCTGGATTTCCAAACCTGTATTCAAATATGCTTATGAAATGAACACTTGATCTAAATTAACCTCAACTTTACTGACTTGATGGCTTGCTGGCTGTTGATAGGATCCTATTTCAAATTCAAGTAGGTAATTATTCTAAACAAAAACAAGTTCAGAAGGATGTTCTTTCTGTTGTAACTCCTCTCGCTATAGTTGAGATTTAACTTGCAAAAAATCAATATATTCTTTTGCATTTTGCAAAGAAGTTTGAATATTTGTATGTGTATTTTTTGACTTTAATTGTGCTTTTAGCAGTTGAAACAATTAGAATTCTCAATAATTCTAATAAATTGTCAATCTTAGCAATTTAAAAACTTCAAAAAAGGTTTATTGCATCTCCAACTTATGTTTCAAGATTATTAGTTAATCCACTCTTCTTTGAGAAAAAATATTCAAGCACAAATCGAGGGTAGAAATGGGTGTTGGCAGGTCTATTTACACCATCAAGTGAAACTGTTACCTTTAACCAAAGTCTTGATAGTTATTAACATTTGGTAACAATGAGAATAATAGGTTATAGTTGTGGAGCACTATTCATACTAACAAATAAAAATATTCTTGTCGCCACTGTCACTCACTCACAATAGTCTATTCAACTATTAATGCTTAGATTTTCATTATATTATTCAATATTCATACCCGCTACTACAATGAATATCAATAAAGTTACATATAATAATACCTTACAGTTTCCAAGCTTGCGGCCTTCCTTAATACATCAGCATTCACATAATAGGTTGGATCCTCATCTTGATTTGAACTCAGAATCCCTTTGTTTCCCTCTAGATTTGAACTTATAATTTATTCAATCACCTGACCATAATCACTTTCAAATTTATTTAATCTCCTCACAATCATTTTTTCTTGGCAAAGGATGGTCAATTTGGACATGGATATAATTTCCCTCCAATATAGAGAATTTTTAGCAGCCCAAATAGCCAATAGTGACCTCAGTTATGCCTACAAAATATAGTTGTAGGAGGCCCTCACAGCCTCCATGGGAGCAACCCAATACTAGCACCATGAAACCACTAAGAGTGACTCCAATTCTAGTGGAAATTTAGGCTTCTCTGAGATGGGTGGCGATGAAAAAGGGGAGATGACAATGTTATTGAGAATGCAGGCCCTCAAGTTTGATAAATTCCAATAGGAGGTCACTGACCACAAGCAGGCAGAGGAAGAAATGCAGCGTTTGTTTGAAGAAATTTATAAAAAAATCCATGACGTTGAATTTCCCCGCAACATTTAAGCAATGTCAAAGGATGAGTGGGATGCCACTAGGGGAAAATATGAGAAGCCCTTCGATGTTGAGTGGATTAGTAAGGATGATATATAGTTTAAACTATACTACAAAGGTTTGATCAACACTGAGAATTTGGATGGGATAGTCATTACCAATAAAACTATCATTGTCTAATAATTTCATATGCTCTAACACTCCTCCATCCCTTCAACTCATCAGAACTCTTAGAGCATATCATTATAGCATATTGAAGCTACAGAAGTAGTGGGAAGATTCATCACTCTTGCATCTTTGTCAGGAATATTTCTACTTACTTTGATAGGCAAAGAACAATCCTGAGCTCTATTATCTCTATCAATTTGGGAACTGTTGCAATGCATTTCTCAAGGCTTATAACACTAGGAGAATCTCTTCAAGGAGGTAGTGTACTAGAGCCAACTGTGGTATGGGAGCAATGTATTACCAACTCCGTTGCACATCGAAAATGACAATAGAGACAGATATGCTAAATGCATCTAGAGAAATTTGTAACCAGCAATCACAAATCTTGGTTCGAGACTATGCCCACTCACTCAAAAACGCTCTTCCAAATAACTTCCATTAGTTTGCAGGAGCAAAGAAAATGATAGTTACACGAAAGATATCATAGCTAGAATTTATCTAAGAAAACATTCATGAAATGAAGAACTGATGGCAAAACTGACATGCACAGATAGGCCACAAAACAAGTGGCTCAAATATGAGAAGGGTAGGATATCTCCTGCTTTCATACCATGTTAAACACATGCATGGTGAAGGTGAAATATGAATGATAAACATTGACTAGCTTCTATTATTCACAATGATACATATATATAGTACGTTGGTGTGACCCTTGGATTCACATTCCAAGTGCTTTCTTGGACTCTGGTGGCTGTTGATATTCGACAACTACACATAGAGGATTAGGTGCCCAACATGAGACTTGGTTTCTATAAAAGTGTTGATGGTCCAAATATTCATATCGAGGTTGTAAAAGGCTAGTTGGTGATACTGCTACAATATGTTGATGATTTGTTCCTGACGAGTGTAGAGCATCTTATTGCACAGTGTGAAAGAGAGTTGGCCTTTGAATTTGACATGAAGGATATTGGCTTGATGCATTACTATTTGGGGCTAGAAGTCTGGCATAACCATAGTGAAATCCTTCTTGGACAAGAAAAATATGTCATTAATATCCTTTAGAAGTTTGGTGTGATGGAGGGAATGTATATGGAAATTATGATGGTGATTTTTCCACATACTAGAATTTGATTACATCATTGATGTATTTGGTAAATACCATGTTGAATATTTTCTTTGCCATAAACAATTTTAGCTAGTTCTAGATGGAACTGAGACGTGAGAATTGTATTGCAACAAAGCATATATTAATATATTTGCATGGTATTTTTGACTAATGTTTGAGATATTATTATAATGGTGAGATGCAACTGCGAGGATATATGAACTCCGACTTGAAAGGGAGCATGGACGATGGGAAGAATACATCTGGTGTATGCTTCAATTTGGGTTTTACTATGATATCCTATATGAGACAAATATGTAATGGCTTGAATTAATTATAATAATCAAAACAATAAAAAAATGATATATAAATAAATAAAATAATAAATGAATATACTAAATTTACGACAAAGTTCCTTAAAAACGTGAAATATGTAATGCTTAATAATAATAATAATAATAATAATAATAATAACAATAACAAATAACGAGAAAATATATTAATAAATAAAATAAAAAATAATGAAAAAAGGATAATAATAATAAATAACAATGAAATATAATAATAAATAAAATTATGAATAAATATGGAAAAGAAATAAAAGTTGGCATGATGACAGTGTTAGGTTCCTATCCTACTAGTGTAAGCCCTTATTGTTATTAGTATAAACCCATTATTATATTGTTGTGCCCATGTAGTCCCCATATTTTTATTATTGTGCCCCATAGATGCCCACTATTATTATTATTGTTCCCTTACATTATTATTGTTATGTCGGCTCTCATTATACTATGACCCCTTAGACTCCTATATATAGAAAGGAGGTCTTGTCATTTGCATCATCCAAGAATTGTTCATTTGTGTAATGTAAAGGAGGCTGCCCTCATGAAGAGACTGAATTCTAAGACGTTGATCTATCTTTTCTATCTTTTTGTGAGTTGGTTTCATAACATTTGGTATCAAAGCTGACATAACAATAATAATGTAAGGACACAATAATAACAATAGTGGGCTTCTATGGGGCACAATAATAACAATATGGGGACTACATGGGCACAAAAATATAATAAGGGGGTTGTAGTAATAACAATACGGGGTTGGTTCATGGTGTATATACACTTCTTTTGACGTTTCTTGATCCTTTTCTTCCTCCTCTCCACAATCAATGTAAAATAATTTCTTCTCAGCACACTTATGACCTTTGATGTATTTTTTATCACAATTGTAACAAAGCCCTTTTTCTCTTTTTTCTTCCAATTGTTGTGGTGTAACCCTTGTAGGTTGTGGAAGGCTAGAAGAAAAAACACTTCCTTAATTATAGTCGTGAGTTGTGGGATTCCTTGTTTCCATAATTTCGCTTTTAATTTTTCTTGCCCACTTGAATGCCTTCTCCAATGAATCAGGTCCCAAAGATGAACCTTGTGTTGAATGTTATCCTTGAAAGTCCCTATGGAGACATCAATCATTCTCTTCTCTATAATATCATTTACCCTTATATTCAATTTTTGGAAATCCTCAATATGCTCTGCCATTGAACCCTTTTGTTTGAGATTTATCAATTAGCTAAAAAATGTGTTTCTCTTTGTATCCTCATAATGTGCTATCATTTCCTCTGTGAAAATTGACCACGTGACATGTGGTTTAAAAGAACAAATCCCTTTATACCATAAAAATTGATTCGGTTCTAAATAATTAGATGCAATGCATACCTTATGTAACAGTGGTACACCATGTAGATCAAAATATTTCTCCATCTGTAGTATCCAATTTACCAGATCCTTGGCATCAAAATTCCTCGTCTCGCTTTTTCTTGATTTTAGTAGCTCGATCTTGAAAATACTATAACTCTGTACTTTTGGATATTTAATTTCTAAAATTTCGATTTGTAATAGCCCTCTAAGTCCTCTTTATGATCAATATTTGATTCTCCAATGAAGGGTTATGCCAAATCTACTGGTTGAGTAGAGCGAACTTGTATGACATGTCGCAAGTCACTGTTTCCACCTTAGGTTCTAAAAATAATACCCAAAAGGCTACAGTCCATCTGCTTTTTGTAACTTCTTACGAAAATTCAATCTAATGCTGAGAGCAAAAGTTATGATGATTTTCCCAAGGTGACCTATTTGGAATGTAATTCGAGGGTCTACAAAAACCCTAACTTCTTCAATATGCAAATATTGCGAGAGAGGACCTGAAATTTTGAGCCAAGGTTCAAACTGATTTCGTCTCCAATGGGTTTTTTTAGCTTATGAAACTTCATAGTGAAAGAGTTGTAGCGAAAATTCCACGATGACTAGTTTTAGATGAAATTATGGAGCTTGCAAAATCCCTAACCTCCTCAGATCATATCTCCGAGGATATAGCGAGACAAAATTTGAAATTCGGACCCGAAGTTTAGAGTTATTTCGTCTCAAATGGGTTATTTCTTTAGCTTCTAAAACATCGCAGAAAAAATCTATAGCGAAAATGCCACGATGACCTGTTTGGAGCAATGAAACCCTAGAATCCAAAGCTTTGATACCAAATGTTATGAAATATCTAGAAGCATTGTTGTGTGCCATTTCTATTATCCAATGAGATTGGATAAAAGAAACAAGGTATGAATGGAATAAGGATTAAGAAGTGTGGCCACTCATTCAAAAGTTGCAGAACATCTCAGTTCAAACAATATTGCCAAAACTTGACGAGGAAGGAAAAATCATATTGGAGCCTGGAGCAGTCACAGAAAAAGAACCTGACATCTATGAAATTGATCAATTTCAAAGTATCTCATCAAGTGGGAGAACTTACCCACTAAATATTCCACATGGGAGGATAAATATTTTATATAGAAGCATCAAGAACTACTCAAGCGTTGAGGACAACACTTTTTGAAGGAGAGGGGCATGTTAGGTCCCTATACTACTAGTGTAACCCCTTATTGTTATTAGTATAACCCCCTTATTATATTGTTGTGCCCATGTAGTCCCCATATTGTTCGACCAAATGCTTGAATCGACTATGTTGTTCTGTGATAATCAAAGCTATGTGAAGCTCACAAAAAATATAGTGTTTCATGCTACGATAAAACATATTAATATCAAGTACCAATTTATTCGTGATATGGTACATAAGGGAGTGGTGAGGCTCTAGTATGTCTCCATTAATGAGCAGATGGATGACATTCTCACAAAGCCTTTCTCTCAGGAAAGGTTTGTATATTTCAGAGACAAACATGGACTAGTGAATAACTCCTCTCTCAGTGAGAGGGAACATTGTTGTGACATCAATAGGAGTATGCCTCAGAATGTTGGTAACAACAGGAGCTTGACTCACACTATTTATTAGTGGATAACAAGGGTATGGCTTGAACTATTGGTTACAATAGGAGCATGAATGTATTTGTTGGTAAAATAGCACGAGGGACGAAGATTCTTGAAAGAAATGTTATATGGGGCCTAAACACTCGTGGAGTGGTTGCCTCTTCAATATCATGCCCTAGAGAGAGGCCCTTGGATTTGGGACATGGGTTTCACTACCGTTTGACCATGGGAAATAACGACCATAAACTAGTTAGAGTACCAAGAGGTGAGACACCCACGAGATCATGGTGACTATTTGAATAAGTACAATCGTTTACAAGGGCTAACCAAAGTTGTGGTACACATTTATGATGATGCTCATGTAGTTGAGGGGTATTGACATAGATAAAGGTGTTATCGATGAGATTTGCCTTTGTTTTAGAAAGATCATGTACATAGAAAACATTTGGATAATCATTATGAATACCTCCCAAGTTAAGAGGGAGTGTTGAAGAATGCAACTAGAGTCAATCTTCATAATCCTTGATTTATTTATAGTATTATGTACAAACACAAAAGAAAATGATATTTTAAAACAAAAGAAGGAAAATTAAAAGAAAGGAAATCAACGGAAAAACCTAAAATTAAGATCTTTGATAGTCCATACTAAGGTAAATAACATATTTACTATCAGTTGTTACTAGTAATAATTTAAGCAAGTATTTGCATAAAATATGTAATAGGAACAAAAATTAAATGAATGTAGTTATGAGGAGTTACTCGCCACCATTATTTACGTGATCTTCAATACTTAACAAATATGAGAATGTGAAAACTTACTAGAATCTAATTTACAAAGATATATGATTTGATTTAAGAGACATGTCTCTTGTGTATATTGGGTATTAAATGCACTTGAACCTTTTCATTTTACATAAAGACTTATCACTCACATATCTCTATCTCTCACACATTGTGACAAATACATTTTATTTTCATGGTTATTAGTTGAATTTCTGAAGTGTGATTCTTTGATGAAGATAAAAGAAATATAATATATATTCACAAGTAATTACCACAGTTCATAAATAAAGTAGTTGCATCAATTGCACTGAAAAATGAAAAAGAGATCAAACTGAGCAAAACAAATTGCCAAAATATTTTTCAAGAATAATTACAAATTGCATAGATTTCCAAAGATAATTGTGAGTGATAGGGATACCAAATTTAAAGGAAACTTTTCTAAAGATTTTTTCAAACAATTGAGGACATCCCTCAACATGAGCTTAGCATACCACCCCAAACATGTGACCAATATGAAATCGTTGATAGATGTTTGGAAGCATATCTTTGTCATTTTGTAAGAGATTAACAAAAAAATGGTTTGAATAGTTACATCTAACACCATGGCAGTACAATTCCACTTTTCACATTTCAATAAAACTAATGTCATTTCAATCTCTCTATGGTTATACACCCCGTAAATGGAAAGAGTTAACCATAAATAATATAAAAATTTCAAAAATAAAGAATCAATTTGAGGATAACTAAAAGGTTGTTCAAACACTAAAGGAAAACTTAAATATTGCAAGAAACCACACAAAGTAGCAAGATGACCAATGTAGTTTAGAAATAAAATTTAAGGAGATTGAGCGTATGTGAAGTTTCAAACCTTACAAACAATTATCGTTAAAAAAATATGGAAAAAACAAGTTAGGCCCCGAGTTCTATGGTACATATCAAGTTGTGAAGAAAAGTGATTATGTTCTTAAGTAATTAAAAAATACCTCAACAAGTCAAAGGGCCTAACGGAACAAGGTGTCTCTGGGGAGACAGAGGATTTTTGTTAACATCCCTCATTACCTATGCTTTGAGCATAAAATATTTCTTTTGAAAGGAATGTAATCTTATGTATAAAAAAATAAAATAATTTTAATTATATATTAATTATGTACAGAGGCACCATTAAACATAATGAACTTTGGTGAAAAAGCACTTAAGACTATTTAAGCTAGAGCTTTCATTGTAAAAGAATATTGATCTATGAATTATTATTCAATTTGTATAAACACATTTAATTTTATTAATTTTGATTTAACATGATAATTGTTAATTAAGTAGATTTCAATAAAAATATATAAATTTGAAATAAATTTAAAAAATTATTATTAATAAAAATTAAAACTAAAGTAAAGTTAGCCAAATTTGAGAAAAAAACCAAAATTCTAATTTTAATTAATAAAATTATTAATAAATAACAATAAAATCACTAACCTTACATTACACTTTTCATTAAATATATATTTTATCTCTTAAATAACGTATTTATTTAATTAATTTAATTATTCTCTTTATATATTATTTAATTAATATAATTATACTCTTTAATAACTAATATATTTATTAGTTATTAATATATTTATTTAATTAGTCAAGACGGCTATTAAAAGACTAAGAAACGTCACACGATGTTTCACGGCAATTAATAAATGCAAAACCATGTTTCTCGCAGTCCGTTTCTATTCAATGTTGTGAAGAATACGGGGCCGACCCATGAAGAGAAAACCGAACACATATTTATAGAAGAATTGGTGCGGCACTCTCACCATTATACCTTTCCATATTGAGTCGAAGTGGAATGTTCAGCGTTGAAGTCTATTTTCAGCGTGGAAAATCGATATAATCTTCACGTGTTGTACAGAAATAAGCGGTTTTGATTCTCCATCTGCGGATTTTGTGATCTACACGTGCTGTGGTTTCGATTATTTCGGTTGAATTGGGTTTGGATTTTTATTTCCGTTGAGTTGGCATCAGTAAGTTGTGCTTTCTGCTTTCCAGTATCAGTGAGTAAAGAGGCGATGGCACAGAATCAAATCCAACTAGCAGAACACCGTGTTGCACAACATCAACAAGCAGTTGCTAACCGCAACAACGATCAATTACTGCCGAAATCTCTGTATGTGGGGGATTTGGAGCCCAGTGTGACCGAGGCCCAGATATATGATCTCTTTGGGCGGATTGGCCCGGTGCTCACTGTTCACATATGCAGAGATGCCATTAGCAACACTTCTCTGCGATACGGTTATGTCAATTATAGGTTAGCTGAAAATGCTAGAGAGGCTTTACGTTTATTGAATTCTGCGCCTCTTAATGGAAACCATATTCGGGTAATGTACTCACCCCATGACCCCAGCATCCATAACTTTGGATCAGCTAAAATTTTTGTTAAGAATCTTGATAGAACAGTAGGCCAAGATACTTTCTATCATACTTTCGCTATTTGTGGGCCCATTCTCTCTTCTAATATTGCAACAGATGCATCAGGGCAATCCAAAGGATATGGATTTGTGATTTATGAACATGAAAAGGGAGTGCAAAATGCAATAAAATATTTGAATGGTAAGTTTACCCATGGGGAACGGGTTTATGTTGCTCCATTCATGAAACAGAAGCAGCGAGAACGAGAAAATGGAAACACTAAGTTCACTGATGTTTTTGTTAAAAATTTATCAGAGTCAATGAATGATGAGGATTTGAGATCTTACTTTAGTGTGGACGGATTACCCACATGCTACTTTGTCTTAACTACAAAAGTGAAGACTCTTTAGGGGTGATTTTTGCTCAAACCATTCATTTTTAACTTTACATTATCTATTTTGGGATGAGTGGTTTGATTTTGTAATGAAGTTTATTTCTAGGAAATAAAATTTTCAATAGTGTTTTTTGTTTTATTTTTTTAATCCTAAATTCCTCTTTCAAATTTTAATCAAAATATTATTAGTATTGATGGAAATTTATTGTTTTTGTAATGAAGTTTATTTCAAGGAAATTTATTTTTCAATATTAGTTTTGTTTTTATTTTTATTTTCTAAATCCCATGGTTCATTAGGTGAGTGAGTTATCTTTCATGTACAAGGACACTGGGAGGATAATAGTCACTCCTCCCTACCACATGAGCTACAACCGCTTCAATTTTCAATAGCTTCTATTTGGAAAAGAAATGAATTCTTAATTATTTAATTAGATTTAAATGATGATTAATAAAATAGTTTATTTACAAGCTTACACCATAGGATAAGTTATAAACTGTGTATTGGTATGATACAATTTATCATATTAGTTTATATGATTAGCTAATTTGGAATTAGCTCAAGGGCACCTAATGAAGCTATAAACTTATTTCTCTCTTACCACTATCTTCTCAACAAAGGGAAACAAAAATGATTTAATAGGTTTTCCACTATTGCTACATTTTCCAACCAAGAAATCTAGATACTCTAAATAAATATACTTACTACACTTGATCTTCAACACTTTAACAAATATGAGTAAAAATGTAAATTGATAGACTTTCTAGAATTTAATTTACAAAGAGATATGATTTAATTTAAGAGACATGTAGCTTGTGTATATTGGGTATAAAATGAGTGTGAACATTTTCATTTTACATACACACTTATCCGTCACATATCTCTATCTCTCAAACATTGTGATATATATTCAATTTTAATGGTTATTAGTTGAATTTATGAATCGTGATTGTCTGATGAATATAAAAGAACTATAATATATATTCACAAGAAATTACCATAGTTCATAAATGAAGTAGTATTATAAAAATGAAGAGGAAAGACATCAAAATTAGCAATACAAATTGTCAAAATATTTTGCAAGAAAAATTACAATGGATGGGTTTAGTGATGGGGATGCCAAATTTAAAGGAAACTTTTCTAATGAGTTTTTGAAACAAATGATGACATCCATCAACATGAGCTCAACCTACTACCCCTAACATAAGACCAAATTTGGAAGCATATCATTGTCATTATGTAAGAGACACACAAAAAAAAGGGATGCAATAGTTACATTTATCACACCATGAATGATGAGGATTTGAGATATTATTTTAGTGTGTATGGAACAATTATGAGTGCGAAAGTGATTAAGGATGCAGAAGGCACGACATGTCATTCAAAGTTTTTTGGATTTGTCAACTTTGAGAATGAAGATGATGATGAAAATTGTTTTGAGAATTTAAATGGGAAGAAAATTAATGGAAAGGAATGGTATATTGAAAAGGCACTAAAGATGCTTGAATTTAAGAGGCAATATGGAGAAAATATTTATTTAAAACATTTGGATGATAGTATTAATGACAATAAGTTGAAAGAACTATTCTTTATTTATGGCACAATCACTTTATGCAACTTAATGAGAGACATTCAAGGACACATTAAAGGTTCACTATTTGTAGCATTCTCATTTGTTTTTTAAGAATTCCTAGCTATGGTAGAAATGAATGGAAAATTTGTTGCTCGCAAAAGTATTTATGTTGCTTTAGCTGAGGCAAAAGAGGAGAGAAGAGAAATTCTCTCATTTATTCGAGCCTCATAATCTAATTGGCACGGCACCTACTATTCTTACTAGTGCTTTCATATATAATTAGGACGCCTTAGATTAAACCATCCAATTGGCATGAAGCCACATGTAATTCTGCATCATAGTTTCATTTTAATCATTTATTTAATCATTTTACTTTAGTCATTCTATGTTTTTATCCACTCATTATTCTTTACTCTACCATAAAAAAAAAACCTCTAAAATACCCTTTACTCAATTTTACTAATATAATTTTTATTTAAATATCTTTTCATTAACTTATTTGTAGACAAGCTCATTATTTCAAATAATGTTAAATATTTTAATACAACTTTCCAAAGAATTATCTTGTGACTTTTACACTTTAGATTCACTTAATGAGGCGCTTTGGTATAATTTATTGTTACACCCTCACATATTACCCACATTTTGTGTGCTGCAAAATGTATTATATATGTTTCCAATACCGTTAGATTTTATTACCTAATTAATGTTAATTTTATATTTTTTTATAAATTAAAATCAATACATTTTTTAAATTACAAGGTCTTTTATTTTTTATGCTACATGTTCCATTTCATGACATAGATATTCTTATCAATTACCAAGATAATCCCCCATAGAATTTGTGAGAAGAAACCAAATTGTAGCTAAGGTATAAGATCAAAGCCATAAAGAAATGCCCTCAAATCTTATTCACATAATAGGTGTTCATGATTCTCCCTAATAGTTCCTCTTGTCTCAATTTATCTGATGCTTTTTTACATACCAATTAGTTTCACTATTCTCTTGTATATTATATGACACATAGAGCTATACAGTGGCATCTTTTTGTTACTTTCATTAGTTTGATCACTTTTCTTCCCTATTAAAGGGTCATTGGAACTAGTGGCACGGTTGTACTAGAATACCTCAACAAGTGGAAGAGACTAATGGAAGAAGATGCTTCTTGAGAGAGAGAAGATTTATATTAACAACATCTCTCACTCCTTATGTTTTGAGCATAAAATATTTCTTTTGAGGAAAAGGTAATCTTATGTATAAAAACTAAAATAATTTTAATTATGGTTTGAGCATAAAATATTTCTTTTAAGGAAAAAGTAATATTATGTATAAAAATAAAATAATTTTAATTGTATATTAATTATATAGAAAGGCTCCAATAGAGATGAAAGAGCACTTAAGGCTATATTTAAACATGAGCTTTCATGGTAAAACGAATTTCATCTATCAATTATTATTGGATTTGTATAAATATATTTCTATTTATTAATTTTTCTTTAATAAAATAATGATTAATTAATAAGGTTTCAATCAATATATATATATATATAGTGAAGAAAATTAGAAAAAATATTATTAAATAAAAAATAAACAATTTTAAAAAATAAATTAAATTTAAAAAATAAATCACTAGACCTTACCATATATCCTTCATTAAATATATATTTTGTCTATTAAATAACATATTTATTTAATTAATGTATTTATAGTATTTAATGTTTAATATATTCAATAATATATTTATTTAATTAGTCAAGTATTCACGGCTATGAAGAAACTAATAAACCTGAAACCATGCTTCTCTTTTGAATTGTCAGGATTGATTTTGCTATTCAATCTTATGAAAATTAGGATGCCCACCAATGAAGAGAAAACCTAACAAACTTTGCACTTATTTCCAAAATCCGTCTGCCACATATTTATCCCTCTCCACATGCCCAGTGAAGAAAGACATTCACGAAAATCGATGTGATCTTCACCTGCGGTACAGAAATAAGAGGTTTTCATTCTCCATCCGCGGATTTCTATTTTTATTTAGGTTTAACTGGTATTTCGGTTGAATTGGGTTTGGACTTTTATTTCGATGTTGGCATTCGGGAAGTTGTGCTTTCTGCTTTTCCAAGTATCAGAGAGCAAAGAGCAATGGCAAAGATTCAAATCCAACCAGCAGAACACCGTGTTTCGCAGCAACACCAAGCAGTTGATAATGACAACAACAACCAATTACTACCTAAATCTTTGTATGTGGGGGATTTGGAGCCCAATGTTACCGCGGCCCAGATGTATGATCTCTTTGGGCGGATTGGCCCGGTGCTCACTGTTCACATCTGGGGAGATGCCATTACTAACACTTCTTTGGGATACGCCTATGTCCATTTGTATGGCACACTCAGGAAGATGCAAGAAGCTCCAATTTGTATGCCATAATACCAATCTTTTACAACACCCTGTATGAACCATAATACTTTGGTGATCATTTATTATCCTTCTTATCTTGCATGAGGGAAATTTTTTGTATGGTTGTAGTCGTAGAAATACCTAGTCGCCTACATCCAAAATTATTTCATTACGATGTTGATTTGCTTGTTGTTTCATTCTATTGTGCGACAAATTGAGGTCATCCTTTAAGAGTTGAAGAACTTGTTGTTGATTCTCAATGTGATATTCCACTGCTTGAACCTTAGAATTATCTCTTAAAGACGATGTGATGGATGATGGATGATATCCATAAATTTCCATAAATGGGGCCATTTTCTCTATAGTATGGAAAGAAGTGTTATACCACCATTCAACTAGAGGAAACCACTTGACCCATTGTGTCTGTTTATCAGTTACAAAGCCATGAAGATATCCTTCCAAAAAAAAATTCACAATCTCAGTTTTCCCATCATATTGACGATGATAAGATGAGCTATGACCTAACTGAGTACCCAGACATGAAAATAATTTTGTCCAAAAATTTCTAGTGAAAATGGGATCTTTGTCGCTTACAATAATCTTTGGGTTTCCATGTAATTTTTGTATTGTTTCCACAAATGTAGTAGAAATGGTACTGGCTTTAAATGGATGAGATAATGCACAAAAGTGTGCATACTTGGTAATTCTATCAACTACCACCAAGACAACACTCTTTCCTTCAGACTTGGGCATACCTATGATAAAATCCATTGAAACCTCCTCCCAATGTTGACTTGGAATGGATAAAGTTTGTAACAGACTCGCAGTCTTAATTGTTTCAAATTTATTTTGTTGGCAAACCAAACATTACATCACAAACTTTTGAATATCATATTTAAGGGCATCCCAAATAAATTCCTTCTTAAACCTATGGTAGGTCTTTAAATATCCAAAGTGCCCTCCTAACGAAGAGCTGTACAATTCCACAAGAATATTTTGTTTGAATTGGGAATTCTTATAGAGGTATAAGGGATCATTGTACCATAACGAATCATTTTTATAGATAAATGTGCCAGATGCACTCGGATCTTGGTGCAACTTTTGTATGAGTGCCCACGCTTCTTCTTCATTCTTCCATTCATCCCTCGCTTTGTTTATCCAATCTAGTTGGATAATATAAATGGAACAAAACAATTCTTCCAAATCCTCATCCTTTCTTGAGAGTGCATTTGAAACAACATTTTGCTTCCCTTTTTCCAGACTATTTTAAAGTCATAACCCAACTAATTGTGACTTATTTTTTTCTCTTATGAAGATAATATTTGTTCTAAACAATATTTAACACTTTCATGGTCCTTTTTTACCTTGAAGTGTCTTCCCATTAGGTAAGGTCACCATTTCTAAAGTGCATGTAGTATTGCCAACATTTCCTTCTCATAAATAGCTTTGTGTAAATACTTTCCTTTGATTGGATGACTTTCAAAAGTAATGGGTCTTCCTTCTTGCATTAAAACAACACCAATTCCATTTCATGAGGCATCACATTCCACAATAAAGGCTCATGTGAAGTCTAGCGTAGCTAATACCGGTGTTTGGCGCATTTCCTCTTTAAGATGTCTAAAGGCCATTGTTTCTAGCAATGTAAACTTTGAAACGGGAACTGATACTGTTACCCGTTTCGTAGAGATAGCAAAAGAGTCACCCGATTTTGAAAAGGGGGGGTGCAGAACACACATATTTTTTTTAGAACATAGTTTTTGGCACTTTAAATTTTTTTATGTACATTACATTTTAGAATGTTAGTAACATGCAAGCTAATTTAAAAGAGTGGTGATTCTGCATCGGACCCTTTTTTTAAAAGACCTATTTTTTGACTTTAAATTTTCTAATGAATGAAATTTAAATAATTATTTTCTAAATTTAACAAATTTTGACACTTTAAATTTTTTATGTCAAATTAAAAAAAAACAAAACAAAACAAAAAAAATATAAAAATATATATAAAAAAACATAAAATATATATATGTGTGTGTGTGTGTGTGTGTGTGCGCGTGTGTGTGTGTGTGAACCATAAAAAAAAAGTTGGCCAAGAAAACAAAAAGAAATTAAAAACTATAAAATTAACTAAAAATAGAAAAAATTTAAAAAGAATTAACAAAAAACTACAAAAAAAATAAAAACAAAAAAACAAAACAAATTAGATTAAAAAAAAAGAAAAAAAACCAATAAAAATAAAAAAAACTATTAAAATCAAGATTAAAAACATTAAAAAACAAAATATACTAAAAAAAAAACAATTAAAAAAAAAAAAAAAAAAAACTGAAAATATTTTAAATTTATATATATATATAAATGATTTAAAAAAACCATTTAAAAATTAAAAAAAAAACATATATTTTCAATTTTTAAAAAATAAAAAACATTTAAAACTTTAAAAAATATATTTGCACGCAGCTCCGCCACCCAGGGCCACTCCCCCACGGGCAGCCGAGAGGTGGCTATCCGATTCCGAGAATTTGATAGCCACCCCCATGGGTGGTCAGGTGGTGGCTATCTGATTCTCGGAATCAGATAACCACCACCCGACTGTCGTGGGAGTGGTTATCTGATTCTCGGAATCAGATAGGCACTGCCCAGCCACCCCCAAGGGCGGCCAAGCGGTGGCCATCTAATTCTGAGAATCAGATAGCCATTGCCCGACCGCCCCCGTCACACCCCTACACCTACGGTCATCTTTCAACTGCTTATAGCGAGGTGCGGCACTACCAATCGTTTTATTTTCACCAATACTTACGATTGTAGACTACGCATAACATTTCACACTTAGTTTTATTTTTCGTTACCAAGTATTATCTTTGTCCTTTATATAAGTGAAAGCCCATAAAACTCACATAAACAGCATTATACAAGAGAAATGCACAATAGTATAAAGGGAGGGGCAACTCCCTGCAATATGAGTCTGCCCGAATCAATATTTATAATCTTCACTTTTACAAAGTACAAGTTAAATCCTGGGAAACCCCAAATTTACACTTAGCCAATTTTCAACTTCAGCAAACTCGGTTTCCCAGCTCGTCGTCGCCTCCACACAGTTGTCGCACGATTCTTTGTTTCAGCGTGCACAACATGCCCTCGCCCAGCGGCTAGTCCCTGACTCACCACACGACTTCACCTGAGTCACCACATGACTTCACCTGGTTCGCCACACGACTTCACCCGGTTTGCCCGAACAACCTCACCCGGGTCACCACACGGCTTCACCCGAGTCGCCCCAACAACCTCACCTGGGTCGCCACACGACCTCACCTGGGTCGCCCGAACGACCTCACCCAGCTCGCCCGAACGACCTCACCTAGATCACCCAATGACCTCACCTGGCTCACCCCCAATGACCTCACCCGGTTCGCCCAAACGACCTCACCCGAGTTTCCTCCTCGATGACATCGCCCGAGATCTGCCAGAAATACCTGGCTCAAGTTCTGCCTGAACGACTTTTCTAAATGACCTTCTTGAACGACTTTTCCGAATGACTTTCTTTAACGAATTTTTCGAACAACTTTCTCAAACGACTTTCTCGAACAGAGTTTTACACCCGAGTTCCGCCCATCATGCAGTCTCCTCCACGCATTATAGAACTCCTTGTTCAAACTCATGTTGATTGAATGATGGTCGTTTGCCTTCAAAAACCCTCTAATATATACAGGCAGGTGGCGGGTTTCTGTCACCCAGCCGACCCACACCAGATGCCCAAGCCGACTCATTTACAATGTGTTGTCTCACCCAGGAGGAATGTCGTCCCACCTAACTCATGGGACCGCCCCCTCAACTCGCCCAACACCTTATAAACTCGTCCAAGGTTCGTTTTGTTTCATATTTCACACGTTCTTTACACGATGGAGTCACCTTTCCCATCGCACAGACTGTAGGTCCTAACATCCTCCCCCACTAGAAGTCATTTTCTTCCTCGACAATATCTCATCCCAGCAACCATCTGTCACCAAGATCACCATACCAATGTATACACCCCATCGGTATGTCATACATCGGAAATCATCTCAATCCATGATCATCAACCACCCTGTCACAATCTCCACATGCTGCTCCCCATCATGGAAGGTTGGCCCCTCCATCTCAAGCTACATGCTTCCTGCAACATATCGTGTTGACCTCATCATGTATTGTCCTCGTGTGAACTGTTGCCATGATACTCCAACAAATGCTAACACATCTCTGCACACTACGCATCCCCATGTTTGAACTAGTTGGGTAGCTAATCCAACCGTCACATCCAAACCATGAGAGTTAACATCCTCATGCCATCATCAATTGTTTCTTAGAACATTCCATCACATCCTCAACTCTATCAAGAATCCATATCCATATAAGTAAGCCATGCTCAAGTTCATGAAGTAGTCCTCATCTCATCTGCAACATGTTGTCCATGATGTCTGGTACTAATGTGTTGCATGAAATCGGCCACATCTACCCCAACGTCATCACCCATATGCAAAACATCCATCTCAAAGTGAATAGATCATCTCATCAAACTCCAACTCTCGATGTGCCACATCTAGGTGCATGAAGCAACCTCCATCATATCTGTAATGTTCCATCCCTCAAGTCAGCCATAGAAACAAGTATACACCTATCCCATCTCCCATGTGTCAAAAGTTGTTAAGTCTCGGCTCAACCCATGCCTAAGTGTTACCAGCAAGGCATCATCATCGTTGTAACTCCATCACTTCAAAGTCTCATATTAATCCTCCACATCAAGTCACTCTTCCAAGCCACACCCATACATGTACTCGGAAGTATGCACCCCATCCTGCATCAAAGCCTCTGACCTCAGCTCCCTAATGCATCAGATCCTCCAAGTCCACCATATATGAAGTCCCTAAAAGTCACAACCTCATGTCATCATGAGCTCCATGAGTCATCTCCAACCAACATCTCAACAAGCATACAAGTCTCATCCCAAAGGTCTCTGCAAGATGCCTCAGCTTTGCATGTAGTAGGAATGCTCCATATCCTACTCACAGGTCCATCCAAGTCCATGGCCTTCTTCTACAAAAGCGCACAACCTCTCCATCAGTTCATAAGTAAAACATCTCCATGTCACACTAGCAAATCCACCTGCACAACATCCCTGTCTTGGCACTCCTCATTGGATGCCCATAAATGACACCTCTACAAATGCTCCTGCACAATGTCCCTACATAACATTGTGATGCTCCATGTCTTCAACCTGATGTCCATGACTAAGTTGCCCATGTAATCCAACCAAGTAGACCCATCACAACAAGCGGTCATCCTCATCCAAGTTTGCAATCTTCGGTCTAGTGAACTCGGTCACTCAACCATATCATCATCATCATGAGTCCCTTTCATCATAGCTCCCCCACTAAAGGTTCCACCAAGACTTGCCTCTTGGTCTCGGCCATGAGAATTCCACCCAAGTATCATCATACCTCAAGTGTGTGCCCTCTTCAATCTACACATGAGCCATGCCGGGCACTTAGCCAATTATCCATATGGCTAAAGCATGACCCAATCCTTTGCAATGATCATCATGTTCATACCTTGTCATGGGCCTTTGCACCTTCTACCATAAGGTCACAAACAACCCCAACAAGTCCTGCAACAATCAACAATCCTTGCTCCTCCATACAAGGTCTCATCATAGACATCCATGGTAAGATCCTTCTCTACATCGGCAAACTGATTTTGCCCTTCCCTACATTTGGTCCATCTACCAAATGCTCAAGTGAAACACAAGTATCAATACTTACTTCATCATCATGAGGTTCCTCCATATGAGTATCCTCATTCACCCATGTTTGCAAACTGCACGATCCTGGTCCAACTTGATCAATCTCAATTTCATCCTCCATCATTACCACATTTGCAACATCCTCAATCATCACGGCTTCCTCTTCCTTGTTAGCACAATCTGCAACTCCATCCTGCTCCATTGTCCAACCAAGTTGAAGAAGTTCGTCTTCAACATTATTTTCCAAGACTTCAAGTTTCCCTCAAATCCAGGGATTCTCTTCTTTCATCCGCTTCAACATGTATAAGGTAAGTAAGAGCTTCCCTTTGCATTCTTCTAAACCTGCCATGCCTTGTCATTCAGCTTGGCCCAAGCACAAAGCTTCACCTCTGCTAAACCTGTTTCACCATTCACCTGAATCACCCTGATATTCCACCTTTCCCTGCAAAACTTGAACTTCCTTCCAAGTCTTTGGTCTTTGTAGAATCAACTCCTTGATTCAGTGCACCAAGTTTCCTGCAAAACTTGGACCAGCTTTGATACCACATGTCACGATAGTGCAATGGGATCAGCACTTCATCATCAACCTGGTCATCAGCGTGCTCTGATACCAACTGTCATGCCCCTACACCTGCGGTAGTCTTTCAACTGCTTATAGCGAGCTGTGGGACTACAAATCATTTTCTTTTCACCAATACTTACGATTGTAGACTACGCCTAACATTCCATACTTAGTTTTATTTTTCATTACTAAGTATTATCTTTGTCCTTTATACAAGTGAACGCCCATAACATTCACATAAACGGCATTATACAAGATAAATGCACAACAGTATAAAGGGAGGGGCAACTCCCTACAATATGAGTCTGCCCGAATCAATATATATAATCTTCACTTTTAGAAAGTACAAGTTAAATCTCGAGAAAACCCAAATTTACACTTAGCCAATTTTCAACTTCGGAAAACTTGGTTGCTTAGCTCGTTGGTGCCTCCGCACGATCACCGCATGACTCACCAACCCTTCATTCACCTCGTCGCACGATAGTGTTGTTTGCCCAACTTGGTCGCGCCTTGTTGTAACCAAGTCACCACACATGGGCGCCTCCGCATGAGTCAAACCTCTGCTCACAATCTCAACACTTCACTGTTTCCACTGTTTTGTCGTGCACGGTGCGCCATACCCAAGTCGCCTGTCCGCACAATTCTTCATTTTAGCATGCACAGCGCGCCCACACCCGGTCGCCCGTCCGCACGTCCAACCTTTCACCCAACTCATTCACCCAAGTCGCCACACGGCTTCACCCAGGTCACCACACAACATCACCCGGTTCGCCCGCACGACCTCACCCAGGTCGCCACGCGACTTCACTCGGGTCGCTCGAACGACCTCACCCGGGTCGCCACAAGACTTCACCCGGGTCGCCCGAACGACCTCACTCGGCTCGCCTGAACAACTTCACCCAGCTCGCCCAACGACCTCACCCGGCTCGCCCAAACGACCTCACCTGAGTTTCCTTCCCGACGACCTCGCCCGAGTTCTACCTAAACGACCTCGCCCGAGTTCTGCCTGAACAACTTTTTTGAACGACTTTTCTGAATAACTTTTCGGAATGACTTTCTTGAACAACTTTCTTGAGGGAGTTTTACACCCGAGTTCCGCCCGTCGTACGGGCTCATCCATGCACTGGAGAGCTCCTTGTTCAAACTCGTGTTGATCGAATAATGGTCTTTTGCCTTCAAACGCCCTGCAATATATACAGGCGAGTGGCGGGTTATGTCACCTGGCCGACCCACACCAAACGCCCAAGCCAACTCGTTTACAATGTGTTGTCTCACCGAGGAGGAAGGTCGGCCCACCCAACTCATGGGACCGCCCCCTCAACTCGCCCAACACCTTATAAACTCATCCAATGTTCGTTTCATTTCATATTTCACAAGTCTTGCACACGGTGGAGTCGCCCTGCCCTTCGCATGGACCACAAGTCCTAACAACCCCCATGGGTGGCTGGGCAGTGGCTATCTGATTCTGAGAATCAAATAGCCACCCCCATGGGCGGTTGAGTGATGGCTATTCGATTTTGGGAATTGGATAACCACCCCCACCGGCAGTCAAGCGATCGCTATCCGATTCTCGGAAATAACCACCTCCCGGCCGCCCTTGAGGTGGATATTCGATTCTTAGAATCAGATAGCAACAGGCGGCCGAGCGGTGGCTATCCAATTCTAAGAATTAGATAACCACCACCCGACCACCCCCACAGGCAACTAAGTGGTGGCTATCTGATTCTGAGAATCGGATAGCCAACGCCCTACCACCCATGGGGGTGGATGGGAAGTGGCTATTCGATTCTCGGAATCAAACAGTCACCGCCCAGCCGCTCGTGGGGGCAGTGGCAGATAAAAGTGTTTTTTTTTAAGTAAAAAATAAATTTTGTTAAATATGTTTATTCTATTTAAAAAAATGAAATTTATTTTTTATTTAGAAAAACACTTTTATCGGCCACTGCTGCCACGAGTGGCTGGGCGGTGGCTATTTGATTCCAAGAATCGAATAGCCACTTCCTGGCCACCCCCACGGGCGGTTGGGCGGTGGCTATCTGATTCTCGAAATCGAATAGCCACCACTCAACCGCCTATGGGGGTGGCCAGGTGGTGGTTATCTGATTCTCAGAATCGGATAGCCACTAGGTTGTTATCCGATTCTCGGAATCAGATAGCCATCGCCCAACCGCCCATGGGGGTGGTCGGGAAGTGGCTATTTGATTCTCGAAATCAAATAGCCACTGCCCAGCCGCTTGTGGGGGCGGTGGCCGATAAAATTGTTTTTTATATAAAAAATATATTTTGTTAAATACGTTTATTGTATTTAAAAAAACAAATTTTATTTTTTATTTAAAAAAAATACTTTTATCGGTCACCACCACCACGAGTGACCAGGCGGTGGCTATTTGATTCCGAGAATCGAATAGCCACTTCCTGGCCACCCCCATGGGCGGTTGGGTGGTAGCTATCTGATTCTCGGAATCGGATAGCCACCACTGAGCCACCCGTAGGTGTGGTCAGGTGGTGGTTATCTGATTCTCATAATCGGATAGCCACCGGGTAGTCGAACAGTGGCTATCCAATTTCGAGAATCAGATAACCAACACCCCCACAGGCGGCTGAGTGGTGGCTATCTGATTCCAAGAATTAGATAGCCACCACCCAACTTCCCATGGGGGTGGCTGGGAAGTGGCTATTCGATTCTCGGAATCATGTAGCCACCGCCCAGCCACTCGTGGGGGTGGTGGCCGATAAAATTGTTTTTTTAAATAAAAAATATATTTTTTTAAATATGTTTATTGTATTTAAAAAAAAAACCAAAATTTATTTTTTATTTAAAAAAACACTTTTATCGGTTGCCTCTCCCACGAGCAGCTAGGTGGTGGCTATTCGATTCCGGGAATCGAATATCCACTTCCCGGTCACCCCCACGGGCGGTTGGGCAGTGGCTATCCGATTCTAGGAATCAGATAACCACCACTCAGCCGCCTGTGGGGGTGGTCGGGTGGTGGTTATTTGATTCTCAGAATTGGATAGCCACTGCTCGGTCGCGCATGGGGGCGGTCGAGCGGTGGCTATCCAATTCTGAGAATCAGATAACCACCACCCAGCCACCCCCACAGGCGGCTGAGTGGTGGTTATCCGATTCCTAGAATCAGATAGCCACCGCCCAACCGCCCGTGGGGGTGGTCGAGAAGTGACTATTCGATTATCGGAATCAAATAGCCACCGCCCGGGCGCTCGTGGGGGCGGTGGTGGACAAAATTGTTTTTTTTTTTAACAAAAAAAAATAAATTTGATAAATATGTTTATTGTATTTAAAAAAATCAAAATTTATTTTTTATTTAAAAAAACACTTTTATCAGCCACCGCCCCCACGAGCGGCTGGGCGGTAGCTATTTGATTCCATGAATCGAGTAGCCACCCCATGGGCAGTTGGGCGATGGCTATCCAATTCTCAGAATCGGATAGCCACCACTCAGCTGTCTGTGAGGGTGGCTAGGTGGTGGTTATTTGATTCTCAAAATCAGATAGCCAACGGGCGGCTGAGTGGTCGTTATACGATTCTAAGAATTAGATAACTACCACACAGCCACCCCCATAGGTGGCTGAGTGGTGGCTATCCAATTCCGAGAATCAGATAGCCACCACCCAACCGCCCGTGGGGGTAGCCGAGAAGTGGCTATTCGATTCTCGGAATCAAATAGCCACCGCTCGTCCACTCATGGGGGAGATGGCCGATGAAATTGCTTTTTTAAATAAAAATTAAATTTTGTTAAATATGTTTATTGTATTTTAAAAAAAAACATATTTTTTATTTAAAAAAAAAAACTTTTATCGGCCATTGTCCCCATGAGCGGCGAGGCCGTGGCTATTTGATTCCGATAATCGAATAGCCGCTTCCCGACCACCCCCACAAGCAGTTGGGCGGTGGCTATCCAATTTTCGGAATCGGATAGCTACCACTCAGCTGCCTGTGGGGGTGGCTGGGTGGTGATATGTGGATGTAAGTAGAGACGTGACTTTTGATAAAGATACAGCTTATTGTAAATCTAGATAAGAACAACCAGACACTAAAGATGAAGAGAAGAAGCATCTAGCTCCTAAAAAATAAGATACAATTCCTCCCTCCTCCTCCAAACATCGTCAAGATCATGAAGGTATGCCAGAAGGACCTTGTGAACTATTGGATCTTGCGGTTGTTCCCAAAAATAGAAAAAGGCAAGATTCGCTAAAATATACTTTGTAAGATGTAGAAGGACATGTGGTTCCACAAGGCACCTTCAAATAATCTAAGAGACATAAGAGGTATTATGGTTATGTATCATTAATGACTAACGTGATTGTCTTCGAACCTTCCAACTTTGAGGAAGAGACTACTTCAGAAGTGTGGAAGGATGCAATGATGGAGGAATACCAATATATTATAAAAAATTATGCTTTGGAAATTGTTCTAAGACCTAAAGGAAAGTCTATGGTAACTTCAAAGTGGATTTACAAGATCAAGCATGCAACAGATGGGAGCTTTGACAAATACAAGGAAATATTCATGTTAGATGATTATCCAAGAAAGAGGGAGAATACTATGATGAAGTATTTGCACCAGTATCCATATTAAAGAAGGCCCCATATGAACTCAAACAATCTTCAAGAGCTTGGTATTCTAGAATTGATGGATATATTATGAGATGTTAACCACATACAAGACGAAGGCAGAATATGAATGATAAACATTGAGTTGCATCTATTATTCACAATGATACATAAATATAGTACATTGGTGTGACCCTTGGATTCACATTCCAAGTGGTCTCTTGGAATCTGGTGGTTGTTGATATTCCACACCTAGCCATAGAGGATTAGGTGTCAAATATTCCCCCCCTTAATCTAAAGGGGTATGTATGAGGCCAAGAAGAGAGTTGTGATACAAAATGTGCAAAACTCCATGGCAGCACTAGGCTGAATGTGCTCTCTGAAATGTTGGTATAAGTGGGTGGTTTAAGGATTACCACTAACACTAGAATTCTTAGTGCAATTCCCAGATCTCTTCCAAGTCTGGCAAGAAGTTGAAACATTTGCAAGAGGAAGTGTCCCTAATGCTTTGGAGAGGGAGAGCTTCCACTTGGAAAAGGGAGGTCTACAGCTTACAGTGGTTTAAGGATGACCACCAACTCTAGAATTCTTAATGCAATTCCTGGATCTCTTCCAAAACTAGCAATAATTTGAAGTCTTCTGCTTGAGGAAGTGTCCCCAATTCGCTGAAGAGGCATCACCAAGTAAAGGCATGCTCAGGGGCATCTTTGTCTCTGGTTACAACTCTAAATCTGGTATGGCAGGTTGTGGCTCAAGCTTGCTTGATGTGGTTTTGAAACTTGTAGACGACCATCACTTCCCCCCTTTTAGATACAAGGTGAGATGATGGATAAAACTCAACTGCAAGATTGTTCAATACTCTAGAACAAGTTTTGATATATGACTGAAATATCTTGTTGGTTGTTTAAGCCCATTTCCAAGAAGTGATCCATCCAAGATGAATCTTTTTTCTTGCAAGAGGCTTGTTTTTGAAGCATTTGTTTGAAGAATGAGTGGTTTTATGACAACGTTCACATGGATGAAGAAAAAAACAGTGATCTTTCATATGGCCAACTCGGTCATAGTGTTTTGCATTTAACAACTTTTGACTGTGAATGTGGAGGAGCATAATCTAAAACAGTTGAATGTGAACTATCATGAACAAATCCAGCATTTTGAAACTGTATGGACTTTGATTTATCTAGAATGTGAAAGGAAACCTGCTTATCTTATCCAAGTCTGGTTTTGTGCTTGTTATGGACAAGCTCTTCCGAAGGTATGATGATTGGCTTGGGAAGTGCAGGCTGGATTTCCACACCCGTATTCAAATATGCTTATGAAATGAACACTTGATCTAAATTAACCTCAACTTTACTGACTTGATGGCTTGTTGGCTGTTGACAGGATCCTGTTTCAAATTCAAGTAGGTAATTATTCTGAACAAAAACAAGTTCAGAAGGATGTCCTTTATTTTGTAACTCCTCTCGCTATAGTTGAGATTTAACTTGCAAAAAATCAATATATTCATGTGCATTTTGCATAGAGGTTTGAATATCTGTGTGTGTAATTTGTTGACTTTAATTGTGCTTTTAGCAGTTGAAACAATTAGAATTCTCAATAATTCTAATAAATTGTCAATCTTAGCAATTTAAAAACTTCAAAAAAAGTTTATTGCAACTCCACCTTATGTTTCAAGATTCTTAGTTAATCCACTCTTCTTTGAGAAAAAATATTCAAGCACGAACCGAGGGTAGAAATGGTTGTTGGCAGGTCTATTTACACCATCAAGTGAAACTGTTACCTTTGACCAAAGTCTTGATAGTTATTAACATTCGGTAACAATGAGAATAATAGGTTATAGTTGTGGAGCACTATTCATACTAACAGATAAAAATATTCTTGTCGCCACTGTCACTCACTCACAATAGTCTATTCAACTATTAATGCTTAGATTTTCATTATATTATTCAATATTCATACCCACTACTGCAATGAATATCAATAAAGTTACATATAACAATACCTTACAGTTTCTAAGCTTGCGGCCTTCCTTAACACATCAGCCTTCACATAATAGGTTGGATCCTCATCTAGATTTGAACTCAGAATCCATTTGTTTCCCTCTAGATTTGAACTTATAATTTATTCAATCACCTGACCATAATCACTGTCAAATTTATTTAATCTCCTCACAATCATTTTTGCTTGGCAAAGGATGGTCAATTTGGACATGGATATAATGTCCCTCGAATATAGAGAATTTTTAGCAGCCCAAATAGCCAATAGTGACCTCGGTTATGCCTACAAACTATAGTTGTAGGAGGCCCTCACAGCCTCCATGGGAACAACCCAATACTAGCACCATGAAACCACTAAGAGTGACTCTAATTCTAGTGGAAATTTAGGCTTCTCTGAGATGGGTGGCAGTGAAAAAGGGGAGATGACAATGTTATTGAGAATGCAGGCCCTCAAGTTTGATAAATTCCAACAGGAGGTCGCTGACCACAAGCAGGCAGAGGAAGAAATGCAGCGTTTGTTTGAAGACATCTACAAAAAAATCCATGACGCTGAATTTCTTCGCAGCATTTAAGCAATGTCATTATATTATGACCCCTTAGACTCCTATATATAGAAAGGAGGTCTTGTCATTTGTATCATCCAAGAATTTTTCATTTGTGTAATGTAAAGGAGGCTGCCCCCCATGAAGAGGCTGAATTCTAAGACATTGATCTATCTTTTCTATCTTTTTGTGAGTTGGTTTCATAACATTTGGTATCAAATCCAACATAACAAAATAATGTAAGGGCACAATAATAACAATAGTGGGCCTCTATGGGGCACAATAATAACAATATGGGGACTACATGGCACAAAATTATAATAAGGGGGTTGTAGTAATAACAATAAGGGGTTTGTTCATGGTGTATATACACTTCTTTTGACGTTTCTTGATCTTTTTCTTCCTCCTCTCCACAATCAATGTAAAATAATTTCTTCTCAGCACACTTATGACCTTTGATGTATTTTTTATCACAATTGTAACAAAGCCCTTTTTCTCTTTTTTCTTCCAATTGTTGTGATGTGACCCTTGTAGGTTGTGGAAGGCTAGAAGAAAAAACACTTCCTTAATTATAGTTGTGAGTTGTGGGATTCCTTGTTTCCATAATTTCGCTTTTAATTTTTCTTGCCCACTTGAATGCCTTCTCCAATGAATCAGGTTCCCAAAGATGAACCTCATGTTGAATGTTATCCTTGAAAGTCCCTATGGAGACATCAATCATTCTCTTCTCTATAATATCATTTACCCTTATATTCAATTTCTGGAAATCCTCAATATTCTCTGCCATTGAACCCTTTTGTTTGAGATTTATCAATTGGCTAAAACATGTGTTTCTCTTTGTATCCTCATAATGTGCTATCATTTCCTCTGTGAAAATTGACCACGTGACAAGTGGTTTACAATAACAAATCCCTTTATACCATAAAAATTGATTCGGTTCTAAATAATTAGATGCAATACGTACCTTATGTAACAATGGTACACCATGTAGATCAAAATATTTCTCCATCTGTAGTATCCAATTTACCGGATCCTTGCCATCAAACTTCCTCATCTCGCTTTTTCTTGATTTTAGTAGCTCGATCATGAAAATATTGTAACTCTGTACTTTTGGATCTTTAATTTCTAAAATTTCGATTTGTAATAGCCCTCTGAGTTCTCTTTCTAACCCCGAAAGTATGATCAATATTTGATTCTCCAATGAAGGGTTATGCCAAATCTACTGGTTGAGTAGATCGAACTTGTATGACATGTCGCAGGTCATTGTTTCCACCTTAGGTTCTAAAAATAATACCCAAAAAGCTACAGTCCATCTGCTTTTTGTAACTTCTTACGAAAATTCAATCTGATGCTGAGAGCAAACGTTATGATGATTTTCCCAAGGTGACCTATTTGGAATGTAATTCGGGGGTCTACAAAAACCCTAACTTCTTCAGTCTGCAAATATTGCGAGAGAGGATCTGAAATTTTGAGCCAAGCTTCAAATCAATTTCGTCTCCAATGGGTTTTTTTTAGCTTATGAAACTTCATAGTGAAAGAGTTGTAGCGAAAATTCCACGATGACCTGTTTTAGATGAAATTCTAAAGCTTGTAAAATCCCTAACCTCCTCAGATCATATCTCCGAGGATATAGCGAGACAAAATCTGAAATTTGGACCCAAAGTTTAGAGGTATTTCGTCTCAAATGGGTTATTTCTTTAGCTTCTGAAACATCGCAGAAAAACATCTATAGCGAAAATGCCACAATGACCTGTTTGGAGCAACGAAACCCTAGAATCCAAAGCTTTGATACCAAATGTTATGAAATATCTAGAAGCATTGTTGTGTGCCATTTCTATTATCCAATGAGATTGGATAAAAGAAACAAGGTATGAATGGAAGAAGGACGAAGAAGTGTGGCCACTCATTCAAAAGTTACAGAACATCTCAGTTCAAACAATATTGCCAGAACTTGACGAGGAAGGAAAAATCATATTGGAGCCTGGAGCAGTCACAGAAAAAGAACCTGACATCTATGAAATTGATCAATTTCAAAGTATCTCATCAAGTGGAAGAACTTACCCACTGAATATTCCACATTGGAGGATAAATATTTTATACAGAAGCATCAAGAACTACTCAAGCATTGAGGACAACACTTTTTGAAGGAGAGGGGCATGTGAGGTCCCTATACTACTAGTGTAACCCCTTATTGTTATTAGTATAACCCCTTATTATATTGTTTTGCCCATGTAGTCCACATATTGTTATTATTGTGCCCCATAGAAGCCCACTATTATTATTATTGTTCCATTACATTATTATTGTTATGTCAACTCTTATTATATTATGACCCCTTATACTCCTCTATACAGAAAGGAGGTCTTGTCATTTGTATCATCCAAGAATTGTTCACTTGTGTAATGTAAAGGAGGTTGCCCCCCTGAAGATGCTGAATTCTAAGACGTTGATCTATCTTTTCTATCTTTTTGTGAGATGGTTTCATAACGGACACATGGATGGTGAACATGTGTATCCCTTTCCAATCCCCTTACCATTTTTAGAATAGTTTGTTCTATTTAATGGTGAAAAAAGGAGTTAAGAAGCATTCTTTCATTCGTTCATTCTTTGATCTTTATATCATTTCTTTGTTTATCTATGTTTTATTATTTGTATCCATACTTCTACCACTCATTTATATGTACCCCTTACATTAAATATATATAAATATATAAATATATAAATATATATATATATATATATATATATATATATATATATAGATAGATAGATAGATAGATATATCTATATCTATATATATATATATATATATATATATATATATATATATATATATATATATATATATATATCGAGAGAGAGAGAGAGAGAGAGAGAGAGAGAGAGAGAGAGAGAGATCGTCTCTTTTATTAATCTTGCTATTATATATATATTATATATATATACCATCTCTTTCGCCTTGTTATCCTACTAACGTTTCTTATTCATTCTAATTATTGCACTCATTTATGTTTTTTCATTTATTACAAACATGATTATTATTACAGGGCATTACAAAAAGTACACCTTTGTTGAACTTGGTACTACAGAAGCAAAGTATATTGTAGCTTATTGCACATTGTGAAGGAGTATAGATTCATAAGCTACAATGTGGCTTGTTCAACCAGATGCTTGAATCGATTATGTTGTTCTGTGATAATCAAAGCTATGTGTTTCATGCTACGATAAAACATATTAATATCAAGTATCAATTTATTAGTGATATGGTACATAAGGGAGTGGTGAGGCTCTAGTATGTCTCCATTAATGAGCAGATGGATGACATTCTCACAAAGCCTTTCTCTCAGGAAAGGTTTGTATATTTCAGAGACAAACATGGACTAGTGAATAACTCCTCTCTCAGTGAGAGGGAACATTTTTGTGACATCAATAGGGGTATGCCTCAGAATGTTGGTAACAACAGGAGCTTGACTCACACTATTTATTAGTGGATAACAAGGGTATGGCTCGAACTATTGGTTACAATAGGAGCATGAATGTAATTGTTGGTAAAATAGCACAAGGGACGAAGATTCTTGAAACAAATTTTATATGGGGCCTAGACACTCGTGGAGTGGTTGCCTCTTCAATATCATGCCCTAGAGAGAGGCCCTTAGATTTGGGACATGGGTTTCACTACCGTTTGACCATGGGAAATAACCACCATAAACTAGTTAGAGTACCAAGAGGTGAGACACCCACCAGATCATGGTGACTATTCGAATAAGTACAATCGTTTACAAGGGCTAACCAAAGTTGTGGTACACATTTATGATGATGCTCATGTAGGTGAGGGTATTGACCTAGATAAAGGTGTTATCGATGAGATTTACCTTTGTTTTAGAAAGATCATGTACATAGAAAACATTTGGATAATCATTATGAATACCTCCCAAGTTAAGAGGGAGTGTTGAAGAACGCAACTAGAGTCAATATTCATAATCCTTGATTTATTTATAATATTATGCACAAACACGAAAGAAAATGATATTTTAAAATAGAAGAAGGAAAATTAAAAGAAAGGAAATCAACAGAAAAACCTAAAATTAAGATCTTTGATAGTCCATACTAAGGTAAATAACAAATTTACTATCAGTTGTTACTAGTAATAATTTAAGCAAGTATTTGCATAAAAGATGTAATAGGAACAAAAAGTAAATGAATGTACTTATGAGGAGTTACTCGCCACCATTACGTTATCTTCAATACTTAAAAAATATGAGAATGTGAAAACTTACTAGAATCTAATTTACAAAGATATATGATTTGATTTAAGAGACATGTCTCTTGTGTATATTGGGTATTAAATGCACTTGAACCTTTTCATTTTACATAAAGACTTATCACTCACATATCTCTATCCCTCACACATTGTGACAAATACATTTTATTTTCATGGTTATTAGTTGAATTTCTGAAGTGTGATTCTTTGATGAAGATAAAAGAAATATAATATATATTCGCAAGTAATTACCATGGTTCATAAATAAAGTAGTTGCATCAATTGCACAGAAAAATGAAAAAGAGATCAAACTGAGCAAAACAAATTGCCAAAATATTTTGCAAGAATAATTACAAATTGCATGGATTTCCAAAGATAATTGTGAGTGATAGGGATACCAAATTTAAAGGAAACTTTTCTAAAGATTTTTTCAAACAAATGAGGACATCCCTCAACATGAGCTTAGCATACCACCCCAAACATGTGACCAATATGAAATCGTTGATAGATGTTTGGAAGCATATCTTTGTCATTTTGTAAGAGACTAACAAAAAAATGGTTTGAATAGTTACATCTAACACCATGGCGGTACAATTCCACTTATCACATTTCAATAAAACTAATGTCATTTCAATCTCTCTATGATTATACACCCCGTAAATGGAAAGAGTTAACCCTAAATAATATAAAAATTCCAACAATAAAGAATCAATTTGAGGATAACTAAAAGGTTGTTCGAACACTAAAGGAAAACTTAAATATTGTAAGAAACCACACAAAGTAGCAAGATGACTAATGTAGTTTAGAAATAAAATTTAAGGAGATTGGGTGTATGTGAAGTTTCAAACCTTACAAACAATTATCGTTAAAAAAATATGGAAAAAACAAGGTAGGCCCCGAGTTCTATGGTCCATATCAAGTTGTGAAGAAAAGTGATTATGTTCTTAAGTAATTAAAAAATACCTCAACAAGTCGAAGGGCCTAATGGAAGAAGGTGTCTCTGGGAAGACAGAGGATTTTTGTTAACATCCCTCATTACCTATGCTTTGAGCATAAAATATTTCTTTTGAAAGGAATGTAATCTTATGTATAAAAAAATAAAATAATTTTAATTATATATTAATTATGTGTAGAGGCACCATTAAACATAATGACCTTTGGTGAAAAAGCACTTAAGACTATTTAAGCTAGAGCTTTCATTGTAAAAGAATATTGATCTATGAATTATTATTCAATTTGTATAAACACATTTAATTTTATTAATTTTGATTTAACATGATAATTGTTAATTAACTAGATTTCAATAAAAATATATAAATTTGAAATAAATTTAAAAAATTATTATTAATAAAAATTAAAACTAAAGTAAAGTTAACCAAATTTGAGAAAAAAACCAAAATTTTAATTTTAATTAATAAAATTATTAATAAATAACAATAAAATCACTAACCTTACATTACACTTTTCATTAAATATATATTTTATCTCTTAAATAACGTATTTATTTAATTAATTTAATTATTCTCTTTATATATTATTTAATTAATATAATTGTACTCTTTAATAACTAATATATTTATTAGTTATTAATATATTTATTTAATTAGTCAAGACGGCTATTAAAAGACTAAGAAACGTCACACCATGTTTCACGGCAATTAAGAAATGCAAAACCATGTTTCTCGCAGTCCGTTTCTATTCAATGTTGTGAAGAATACGGGGCCGACCCATGAAGAGAAAACCGAACACATATTTATAGAAGAATTGGTGCGGCACTCTCACCATTATACCTTTCCATATTGAGTCGAAGTGGAATGTTCAGCGTTGAAGTCTATTTTCAGCGTGGAAAATCGATATAATCTTCACGTGTTGTACAGAAATAAGCGGTTTTGATTCTCCATCTGCGGATTTTGTGATCTACACGTGCTGTGGTTTCGATTATTTCGGTTGAATTGGGTTTGGATTTTTATTTCCGTTGAGTTGGCATCAGGAAGTTGTGCTTTCTGTTTTTCCAGTATCAGTGAGTAAAGAGGCGATGGCACAAAATCAAATCCAACTAGCAGAACACCGTGTTGCACAACATCAACAAGCAGTTGCTAACCGCAACAACGATCAATTACTGCCTAAATCTCTGTATGTGGGGGATTTGGAGCCCAGTGTGACCGAGGGCCAGATATATGATCTCTTTGGGCGGATTGGCCGGGTGCTCACTGTTCACATATGCAGAGATGCCATTAGCAACACTTCTCTGGGATACGGTTATGTCAATTATAGGTTAGCTGAAAATGCTAGAGAGGCTTTACGTTTATTCGGGTAATGTACTCACCCCATGACCCCAGCATCCATAACTTTGGATCAGCTAAAATTTTTGTTAAGAATCTTGATAGAACAGTAGGCCAAGATACTTTCTATCATACTTTCGCTATTTGTGGGCCCATTCTCTCTTCTAATATTGCAACAGATGCATCAGGGCAATCCAAAGGATATGGATTTGTGATTTATGAACCTGAAAAGGGAGTGCAAAATGCAATAAAATATTTGAATGGTCAGTTTATGTTGCTCCATTCATGAAACAGAAGCAGCGAGAACGAGAAAATGGAAACACTCAGTTCACTGATGTTTTTGTTAAAAATTTAACAGACTCAATGAATGATGAGGATTTGAGATCTTACTTTAGTGTGTACGGACCAATTACAAGTGCCAAAGTGATTAGCGATGCCGCAGGTAATTCAAAGTGTTTTGGATTTGTTAATTTTGAGAATGGAGATGATGCCGCAAGTTGCGTTGAGAATTTAAATGGGAAAACAATTGACGGTAAGGAATGGTATGTTGAAAGGGCATTGAAGAAATCTGAATTGAGGAGGAAATATGGATCAAATCTTTACTTAAAATATTTGGATTATAGTATTGATGACAACAAGTTGAAAGAACTATTCTCTATCTATGGCACAATCACTTCATGCAAGGTAATGAGAGACTTTCATGGATACAGTAAAGGTTCAGGATTTGTGGCATTTTCATCTCCTTTACAAGCATTGCAAGCTAAGCGAGAAATGAATGGAAAACTTGTTGCTGGAAAAATTCTTTATGTTGATTTCGCTGAGCCAAAAGTGGAGAGAAGTGAAACTTTACAGATTCGAGTCTCACAATCCAATTGGTAGGGAACCTACTATTACTACCACTTTCTCCATGTATAATAGTCCTTAGATGAAACCATCCAATTAGCATGGCACTAGATTTTAGTCTTGCATCATAGTTATATTTTACTGATTTATTTAATTACCTTTCTTTCATCTTTCTATGTTTTTATCCACTTCCTTATTCTTTACTCTACCATAAAAAGTCCCTAAAATACCATTTACCCAATATTACTAATAATAGTTTTATTTTCACATCTTTTCATTAACCTATTTGTATACCTTTTCAATATTTCAAATTAATGTTAAATATTTTACTAGCAAATCTAGATTTTAAAATACCATTTACCCAATATTACTAATAATAGTTTTATTTTCACATCTTTTCATTAACCTATTTGTATACCTTTTCAATATTTCAAATTAATGTTAAATATTTTACTAGCAAATCTAGATTTTCCAAACAATTATCTGGTGACTTTCACACTTTAGATTTATTTATTGTAGTGTTTTATATAACTTATTGTTACATCCTCAAAGATTATCCACATGCTACTTTGTCTTAACTACAAAAGTGAAGACTCTTTAGGGGTGATTTTTGTTCAAACCATTCATTTTTAACTTTACATTATCTATTTTGGGATGAGTGGTTTGATTTTGTAATGAATTTTATTTCTAGGAAATAAAATTTTCAATCCTATTTTTTTTAATCCTAAATTCCTCTTTCAAATTTTAATCAAAATATTATTAGTATTGTTGGAAATTTATTGTTTTTGTAATGAAGTTTATTTCAAGGAAATTTATTTTTCAATATTAGTTTTGTTTTTATTTTTATTTTTTAAATCCCATGGTTCATTAGGTGAGTGAGTTATCTTTCATGTACAAGGACACTGGGAGGATAATAGTCACTCCTCCCTACCACATGGAATACAACCGCTTCAATTTTCAATAGCTTCTATTTGGAAAGGAAATGAATTCTTAATTATTTAATTAGATTTAAATGATGATTAATAAAATAGTTTATTGACAAGCTTACACCATAGGATAAGTTATAAACTGTGTATTGGTATGATACAATTTATCATATTAGTTTATATGATTAGCTAATTTGGAATTAGCTCAAGGGCACCTAATGAAGCTATAAACTTATTTCTTTGTTACCACTATCTTCTCAACAAAGGGAAACAAAAATGATTTAATAGGTTTTCCGCTATTGCTACATTTTCCAACCAAGAAATCTAGATACTCTAAATAAATATACTTACTACACTTGATCTTCAACACTTTAACAAATATGAGTAAAAATGTAAATTGATAGACTTTCTAGAATTTAATTTACAAAGAGATATGATTTAATTTAAGAGACATGTAGCTTGTGTATATTGGGTATAAAATGAGTTTGAACATTTTCATTTTACATACACACTTATCCGTCACATATCTCTATCTCTCAAACATTGTGATATATATTCAATTTTAATGGTTATTAGTTGAATTTATGAATCGTGATTGTCTGATGAATATAAAAGAACTATAATATATATTCACAAGAAATTACCATAGTTCATAAATGAAGTAGTCTTATAAAAATGAAGAGGAAAGACATCAAAATTAGCAATACAAATTGTCAAAATATTTTGCAAGAAAAATTACATTGGATGGGTTTAGTGATGGGGATGCAAAATTTAAAGGAAACTTTTCTAATGAGTTTTTGAAACAAATGATGACATCCATAAACATGAGCTCAACCTACCACCCCAAACATATGACCAAATTTGGAAGCATATCATTGTCATTATGTAAGAGACACACAAAAAAAAGGGATGCAATAGTTACATTTATCACACCATGAATGATGAGGATTTGAGATATTATTTTAGTGTGTATGGAACAATTATGAGTGCGAAAGTGGTTAAGGATGCAGAAGGCACGACATGTCATTCAAAGTTTTTTGGATTTGTCAACTTTGAGAATGAAGATGATGATGCAAATTGTTTTGAGAATTGAAATGGGAAGAAAATTGATGGAAAGGAATGGTATATTGAAAAGGCACTAAAGATGCCTGAATTTAAGAGGCAATATGGAGAAAATATTTATTTAAAACATTTGGATGATAGTATTAATGACAATAAGTTGAAAGAACTATTCTTTATTTATGGCACAATCACTTTATGCAACTTAATGAGAGACATTCAAGGACACATTAAAGGTTCACTATTTGTAGCATTCTCATTTGTTTTTTAAGAATTCCTAGCTATGGTAGAAATGAATGGAAAATTTGTTGCTCGCAAAAGTATTTATGTTGCTTTAGCTGAGCCAAAAGAGGAGAGAAGATAAATTCTCTCATTTATTCGAGCCTCATAATCTAATTGGCAGGGCACCTACTATTCCTACTAGTTCTTTCATATATAATATAGGACGCCGATTAAACCATCCGATTGGCATGAAGACACATGTAATTTTGCATCATAGTTTCATTTTAATCATTTATTTAATCATTTTACTTTAGTCATTCTATGTTTTTATCCACTCATTATTCTTTACTCTACCATAATAATAAAAAAATCTCTAAATACCCTTTACTCAATTTATACTAATATAATTTTTATTTAAATATCTTTTCATTAACTTATTTGTAGACCAGCTCATTATTTCAAATAATATTAAATATTTTAATACAACTTTCCAAAGAATTATCTTGTGACTTTTACAATTTGGATTCACTTAATGAGGCGCTTTGGTATAATTTATTGTTACACCCTCAAATATTACCCACATCTTACTCCATCTCAACAATAGAAGTGAAGACCTTTTAGGAGTGATTTAAGTGAAGACTATTTAGGAGGGATTTTTGGTCAAATCATTCATTTTTAACTTTATCTTATTCATTTTGGGATGAGTGGTTTGTAATTTAGCTATTTCCTTTTGTAAGCACCCATTAATATGTATATGTGTCTTCCCCGGATTCGGGTGGGCATTGAAGTGATGGAGGTTACGTTCTGGCAGATAGGCGCGTGGCAAGCCTAATGGTTCACCGGCGCAACGCAGGTACCCATCTCTGGAATAATTAAGATGATGGGCAGTCACCCTATGCAACATTTAATTCGGTGGGGAGGCCGAGACACCAAGAGTCTCAGCATGAAAACTCAGGCCCTTGTTACCCCGTCCTCAATTATGAACTCAGTTGCTTTGATCTGGTTTTGTGATGCTCTACCGGTCTCCATGTCGAGACAGCTCCTACCTGTAGGTTCTCGCTGCTCGCCGGAAGCCGAAGTGCACAACCTTCGCACCTCAGTGGGAAAGCGCTGCCCGCTGGCCTCCTGCATTAGTTTCATCCCTGGATATCACCACTCGCACAACCAGTTTTGTGCTCAATTCATCCCTACGCTGTTCGGCTTTTGCCCCCATCTTCCTCCGTTAGGTCCCCCTCCATTCTCCACCGTCGATCACAAATTCTGTGCTGCAATGCCTAGGTTGAGGCACCGCATGAGAAGCCGCAGGGGGGGCTCTAGGCCTAATCCCTCCCCTTCCCCTTCCTCCAGCTCGCCCCCTGCTCGCAATCCCTGTGATTATGTTCACCACTATATTTGTAAAGTGGGCAAGCTCGTCGCCTCCCTCCCTCCCCGCGGATTGATCCCCTCCCCTCTCACATGTACACTGACCCTCGGCCTGATTTTGTCGCCTCTCCCCCATCCTCTGAGCCCCCTATCAACCCAGAGGCCTCCCCTTCTGTTCCACCTGCTCCTATGCCCGTAGATAACAATCCCTCTCGCCAGGCCGACGATAGCAGCTCTGGCTTGCTCCAGAACACTGGGACAACTACCAGCAGGTGTGTAGAGGTGGAGGGTGCTCCTCAAAGGATTCTCAACCCAGCTCCTGAGGACAGCGGCTCTGGCCAACTCTAGAACACCAAGACGACTATAGGCAAGCATGTAGCGGTGGATGACACTTCTCAAGCGGTTCGTGATCTAGATCCTGACGACAAGGAAGGTTGGTGGTGCGGAATTGAAGAGGAATCGCCCTTAGGTGACTATAGAACTTAGAATCTCCTTTTCACATGTTGCGTCAAGGAGGAGTAGATGTAGTCTTAAGAATACTCTGGCTACAAAAATTAGGCACCTATTTTGCTAATCATCAAAAACAATTTCTTAATTTCAAATGGCAAGGACAAAGGTACAAATTATTTGTATTTCGACCACCCCATAATAAAATTGTATCTTCTAAGCACATGATGAAGTTAATTTTGGAAGGAGCACCAACCTATATGATTCAGTGTCGCACTACTACAAATGAGGGGTGTTTAGGATATTATTTCAGACAGTTTTTGGTAAATTATCCTAATTTGAGACCAAAAAAAAATTATCATCTTAAGTATTATCTTTAGGTGGGTGTCTCATATTATTGCCATAAAAAATTGTCTCCATAAATACAATATATAACACAAACATTATTGTCTCTTGGGGGACAATTTCGTTTTTATCTCTCAAGAGACAATAGTTGGGATTAAAGACATATTGTCTTTAATATTAGCTATTGTCTCTCTAGAGACAATAAATAAAAAGTATTTAAAAGGAATACAAGATCACATTTGTCTCTTTAGAGACAATATAAGACAATGAATCTAGAAAAATATGTCACCATTGAAATAAATAAATATAAAAGATATCTAATTTAAAAGTAAAATATAATAACACTCGTCAATTCATGTTAGGGCATAGTGGGATAGAACAAACAATATCCTACTTACAAGGAAAGTGGTGTTCCATTAAGCTAGCACCCTTTAAAGAATTATGTGTGGAGTTATAGAAAACCTTGAAATTGAATATGTAGTCATTGATTTAAAAAATACTCGATGCATAATGGAACAATATTTATAAAATCTATAATCATGCAACACCTATTTTTAACTTTGTAAAAAATAGCTCCTTGGAGTACACTAAATTTCACACCCTTGTAGCATGACCCACACAAAAAGATAATAATACATAATAATCTACAAATAATTTAATCTATTCCTACAAAGAAAAGTAACTAGAATTAGCACAATCTTGTTAATATATTACCAAAACTATCAACTTTCAGACTGCTTTTTGCATTAGAATTTGTCAATAAATAAATACAAAAAAGGATACCAAAAAGGCTTCAAATGGCTTCATTGAAACCATTACCACTTGGTTTGATTGATTGAAGCAAAATGAATAGTTCTTTTAACCAATTTGAACTCTTATGTCTATATGAAAACCTCATTTAGCAAACTAAATAGCTCCTTTAACCCAGCCTATGCTCGTCCCTACCATGTCTATATCAAAACCTAGATTTTTTTATCCGTCAAATGATTTTAATATAAAAATGAAAACAATGAAATGTCTCTTACATGATCTTAGATCCAAATTAATTTAATTAAATTCTTGAGATGAAATATTAATTTCATCTTAATTAATTTTCTTAAACAACCCCCTGTGTACTAGCGCATAAATATTGCATATTCGTGTCTCCTGCTACCACTATGTTAGGTCCCTATGTTAGGCCCCTATACTACTAGTGTAACCCCTTATTGTTATTAGTATAACCCACTTATTATATTGATGTACCCATGTAGTGCCCATATTGTTACTATTGTGCCCCATAGAAGCCCACTATTGTTATTATTATGCCCTTACATTATTATTGTTATGTCGGCTCTGATTATGTTATAACCCCTTAGACTCCTATATATAGAAAGGAGGTCTTTTCATTTGTATCATCCAAGAATTGTTCATTTATGTAATGTAAAGGAGGTTTCCCCCTCGAAGAGGCTGAATTCTAAGGCGTTGATCTTTCTTTTCTATCTTTTCTTGAGCTGGTTTCATAACATTTGGTATCAGAGCTTTGGATTCTAGGGTTTCGCTGCTCCAAACAGATCATCGTGGCATTTTCACTATAACTTTTTTTCTGTGACGTTTCAGAAGTCACTAAAAACACCCATTTGAGAAGAATTGGCGCTGAACCTCGGGTCCGAATTTAAGATCTTTTCGCACGATATTTTCGTAGATATGATCTGAGGAAGTTGGTCTTTTTTCAACTCCTGAATTACATTCAAAACAGGTGACCTGGGGAAAATTGTCATAACTTTCTCTCCGGGGATCGGATTGAAATTTCGTAAGAAGGTACAGAAAGAGGATGCACTGTAGTTTCTTGTAGGCATTTTTTAGATCCAAAGGTTGAAACAGTGACACGTGGCACTTCATACAATTTCGCTCTTCGGAAAAGGTCTATAATCAGGTCATCTTGGGAGATTGTGCATAACTCTTTCTTAGAGAATCCAATTTGGATCAGATTTGTGGCATTGGAAAGAGGACACACAGGGCTACTATATTTCAAAATTTCAGAACTTAAAGATCTGAAAGTACAGAGTTACAGTCGTTTCAAGGTCGAGCTCCTAAAATCAAGAAAAAGCAAGATGAGGAAGTTTGATGGCAAGGATCTGGTAAATTGGATACTTAAGATGGAGAAATATTTTGATCTACATGGTGTACAACTGTTACAAAAGGTATGTCTTGCATCTTCATATTTAGAACCAGATCAATTTTTATGGTATGAAGGGCTTTGTTCTCGTAAAAAACGTGTTACGTGGTCAATTTTCACGGAGGAAATGATAGCACATTATGAGGATACAAAGAGAAACACCTTCCTTAGAGCAACACCACAACAATTGGAAAGAGTAAAAGGGCTTTGTGACATAGTGGAAAGCAAAATTATGGAAACCAGGAAGCATACCCCTCACAACTATAAAGATGGAAGTGTTGTTTCTCCTAGTCTTCCAAAACCTACAAGGGTTACACCACAACAATTGGAAGAAAAAAGAGAAAAAGGGCTTTGTTACAATTGTGATAGCAAATGCACTAAAGGTCATAGGTGTGTTGAGAAGAAATTATTTTACATAGAATATGAAGAGAAGGAAGAAAAGGATCAAGAAACATCAAAAGAAGAGGATATACACCAGGACACCACCCCAGAGAAAGAAGAAATGAATCAGACCATATCTTGTAAAGCATTGGCAAGAATTACCACTCCTCAAACTCTCAAGATAGAAAGACATATCAAGAAGAAAAAGGTGCAAGAAGTGAAAGATCACATCGAGAAAGAAGAAATGAATCCAACCATATCTTGTAATTCAATGGACGAAATTACCCCTCCTCAAACTATCAAGATAGAAGGACACATCAAGAAGAAAAATGTTCAAGAAGTGAAAGATCACATCGAGCATCAAGAAATGAATCCGACCATATCTTGTAAAGGACTGGAAGAAATTACCACTCCTCAAAAGATAGAAGGACATATCAAAAAGAAAAAGGTTCAAACAGAGAAAGATCACATCGAGCATCAACAGCAAGTTCTCCAACTTTTAAAGGATAACGCCACTTCGGTGCAAAATCAAACAAAACAACAGGTAGATCAACATCGTAGTGCAAAATTTTTTGATATAGGTGATTGCGTATTTTTACTGCTACATCTCAAGCAAGCTATTTATGAGAAGGAAATGTTGGCAATACTACATGCACTCAAAAAATGGCGACCTTACCGAATGGGAAGACTCTTCAAGGATGAGGATGTGGAAGCATTGTTTTGTGCTATTTATATTATCCAACCAAATTGGATAAACGAAGAAAGGATGAATGGAAGAAGGATGAAGAAGTATGGCCACTTATTCAAAAGTTGCAAAAGATCCCAATTCAAGCAATATTGCCAGAAATTGAAGAGGAAGGAAAAATCATATTGGAACCTGGAGCAGTCACAGAAACAAGAACCCGACAGCTACGAAATCGATCAATTTCAGAGTATCTCATCAAGTGGAAGAACTTACTCGCTGAATATTCCACATTGGAGGACAATAATTTTATACAGAAGCATCAAGAACTACTCAAGCATTGAGGAAAACGCTTTTTGAAGGAGAGGGGCATGTTAGGCCCCTATACTACTAGTGTAACCCCTTATTGTTATTAGTATAACCCACTTATTATATTGATGTACCCATGTAGTTCCCATATTGTTACTATTGTGCCCCATAGAAGCCCACTATTGTTATTATTATGCCCTTACATTATTATTGTTATGTCGGCTATGATTATGTTATAACCCCTTAGACTCCTATATATAGAAAGGAGGTCTTTTCATTTGTATCATCCAAGAATTGTTCATTTATGTAATGTAAAGGAGGTTGCCCCCTCGAAGAGGCTGAATTCTAAGGCGTTGATCTTTCTTTTCTATCTTTTCTTGAGCTAGTTTCATAACACCCTATAATACTAATGATGCCCCCATTAATATTGTAGTTGTATCCCTTATTAATATTGTTGTGCCCCTATTGTCCCCATATTGTTATTATTATGCACCATAGAATCCCTCTATTCTTATTTTTGTGCCTTTATATTATTATTGTTAGGTCGGCTTGGTTATATTATGACCCCTTCGACTGATATATATAGAAATGAGGTTTTGTCATTTGAATAACCCAAGAATTATTCATTTATGTAATGTAAAGGAGGTTGCCCCCTCAAAGAGGCTAAATTCTAAGGCATTGATCTATATTTTCTACCTTTTTGTGAGTTGGTTTCATAACATTTGGTATCAGAGCTTTGGATTCTAGGGTTTCACTACTCCAAATAGGTCATCATGGAATTTTCACTATAACACTTTTTCTGCAACGTTTCAGAAGTGAAAAAAATCCCATTTGACACGAAATCGCATTGAACCTCGGGTACGAATTTCAAAGCTTTTCACGCTATATTTGTGGAGATATGATCTGAGGAAGTTGGTCTTTTTGCAGACTCCTAAATTACATTCCAAACAGGTGACCTGGGGAAAATCATCATGACTTTCTCTCTGAGCATCGGATTGAAATTTTGTCAGAATTTACAGAAAGAAGATAGACTATAGTTTCTTGTATATATTTTTTAAAGCCAAAGGTCGAAACAGTGATATGTGGCATGTCATACAAGTTCACTCTACTGAACTAGTCTATAATCAAGTCACTGTGGGAGATTTGGCATAACTCTTCCCTGGAGAATCCAGTTTTGATCAGACTTGGTTTCTTGATATCTTTCTCTAGCTGTTTATGAGACCTATCTATCTCATCTTTTTCCATAATAGAATTTAGATTCTATTGGTCTTCTTCCTTCTTCATGACAATATCAGCCAATTGTCCTTCACTTGCAAACATACACAAATTGTCAAATTTAAAGCCATGTGACCCTTCAACCTTACTTGAAGTTTCAATCTTCAAGTCTTCATCTTCACTATATCCTAGAAATTCTCCTTGTTCTGGTTCGCAAATGGATTCTTCCATTTCTAACTCAACTTCCTTGAGTTTTCCCTTCAACCACTTCACTTTCTTTTGTTGCAGTCTTCTCTGCATCTCATGCAATTCTATTGGCTTCTTCCTCAAGACCCAACCTAGTCTCTGGCTTTCCTCAAGCATTCTCCTTAATGCATTGAGTTGTTCTTTTAATTCTGCAACCTCTTTGTCAATTTCTTCCTGACTCATCTTCTTTCCATTTGCTTTGGAAACCTCTTTCTTATATCTTTTACTGTGGCTTCTCTCTGAACCTCTGCTATGATTATCAGTAGTCATCTTCTTCTCTTCTTTCTTCATGAGCTCCTTTGCAACCAACCTCTGTAACAGCTAGTCCTCCTGGCTGCAATCTTACCTCACTAAGTTGTCCTCACTCAGGCTTTTGGTAAGCATGGGTCCTCTATCTGGAACCTCCCCTTCTTGAGCAACACCTTTGCTCCTTCTGGGCTTCTGCAATCTCTCACTCTCTCTTGAGAACACTTCAGTTGTCCTCTCTGTCCAATTTCTTATTGGATTCTTCAAGTTCACTGCCACATTTCTATCAGAGTATTCTCCTTACTCTGTCTTTAAGAACTCACATGTTCTTCTCACAGCTTCTTTTGTTATCACCTGTACATTAGTATAAAAACACACATTCCTAATTTAAAACAGCACATACCTTCAAGATCTCAGCATGATTTTGTTTCACACATTCTTCTGCACTTTGAATGGATTGTCCTCTGGTTGGTTTCCAAGTCCTATTTCCTTCAGAACTTTCATTAAGCAATCTTGCTTTCTCCTTCCTTCAAGGAATCTTCTGTTCTTGCTATTCCAAACCTCTTCTAGAACTACAAAAATCTCCCATTGTAGTCTTTATCATTCAGCGCATCATATTTTCCTGTGTGCAAATTCATTTTCGCAGAAATCTTCCCCGCCTTATTTCTACTTTGATAGTAATTTTTCTTTGACCTCAATTCTACTCTGATACCACTAATGGTGCAGGGCTACATCACCCGCACATACCCACAATATGCATTCAACACAATTATGCATTCACAACTGTCCTAAGATATTTAACTCTGTCATGGAGTTAAATCTACAGACCATAAGTGGTCAAGTGGCCCATTCATCAGTTCCTATGTATAGGAACTTAACCACCCCGCCAATACCTCTTATAAAATGGGATCATATATATATATATAACACATAAAACCATATATCGACGCTTTTCCCTTCTAAAAACCATTTATAAAGGAAAAATACCTTTACAAAGGAAAACTTCGCTTTCTTAGCTTTTTAGCCTTCTCGGACAAACTCACACAGTTGTCGAGGTTAAAAACTCATTGCAATCGGCCATTGCATGTTCAATGGTCATATATATATGCTATCACCCCTCCTCCGAACCCAATATGACTATCGGATCGTGTAACACATACTTTCACATTATAAAAGGTCGTGCTATATAAACTATCGAAATATCAAACATATGGGAACACAAAGGAAATCTGCTCCTTACGGATTTCAAATATTATATATTCCCATTCATATCCCCATCGGGTCTGCCTCCTCTACGTTGCCTTCACACCCTCCGATAGCCGACCTCCGATCATCGATATACAACGAACACCAATCACCGATATCACTATCGATAATATCACATATGCACTAAATTGCTGACCCTTGGCACCTCTGATCACTGATATGTAATTTAATCATGACTGTTGATCTAGTCATGATCCAACAGTCCATGATTAATCACAGCCATTCTTTGCAAACATCCAAGGCTCATTCCTATTGTTAGTGATCAATCCTTTAGTTCTTTGCTCGTCCCTTTACTTAGAATTTATACCTTTTCAATGATTTCTGCAACTCTTTTGGGTTTTCACAAGGTTCTTCCTCCTCCACTATCCACTACGACTCTTCCTTCAGAGCTTCTCTTCGATTTCTCCTCCAATTGTTGTTACTTCAAAGTAACTCTTGGCCCTTCAATTGGATCAATACAATTTCTCCAATCGTATTCTTCCCTGCAGTGTCATTCAAACTCTGCTTTCTACTTCCATTGTTCAGTTTTCTCTATGCTGGATTCCTTAGCGAATTCTTACTTCACTACTCCTCTCCAAGGAAACTCTACCTTTCACTTGGATTCAATGATCCCTCTATAATTTCTCTGAATCATCTTCTCTCCCCTGTGTCCTTTCCATCCCAAAAAAAATTAAAGAAAATTTCTTGAAAATTATAAGTTGTTGTACCCAAATATTGTAGCCATTGGACTCCTAGTACAACATCAGCACCAGCCATTTATGGTTTCTCCATTTGTAGCCATCACTTGACACTTTGGTGCTAGATATAAGAAGCAATTCAATTCCTTAGCTATCTTACAATGAATAAAATTATGGGTACTACCTGAATCAATCAACAATATTATCTTTTTCTTCTTGATATCTCCTTCTATCTTGAGAGTTTGAGGAGTGGTAATTCCTGCTAATGCATTACAAGATATGGTAATTCCTGCTAATTATTTTGACGTTTCTTGTTCCTTTTCTTTCTCCTCTTCACAATCTATGTAAAATAATTTATTCTCGACACACTTATGACCTTTAGTGTATTTGTTATCAAAACTATAACAAATCCCTTTTTCTCTCTTTTATTGCAATTGTTCTGGTGTCAGCCCTGTAAGTTGTGAAAGGCCAGGGATAGCAACACTTCCATCTTTATATTTTTAAGAGGTAGGATTCGTCATTGCCATAATTTTTCTTTCAATTTTTATTCCCAACCTAAATTCCTTTTCCAATGAATCAAGTTCCCAAAGGTGAACCTCATGTTAGATGTTATCCTTTAAAACCCCTATGGACACATCAATCCTATGCTCCTCTATAATATCATTTACCCTTATATTCAATTTTTGGAAGTCCTCAATGTTCTCCACCATTAAACCCTTTTGTTTGAGATTTATCAATTGACTAAAGAAGTTGTTGTATTGTATCCTCATAATGTGCTATCATTTCCTCCGTAAAATTTGACCAAGTGACAATCTTTTTACGAGACAAAAGCCATCGATACCATACAAACTAATTGGCTTCCAAATATAAAGTTGCAATTTGTACCTTTTGTTTGTTTTTCACATTATGGAGATTGTTGGAAATACTGAGAGGGGGTGAATCAGTATTTCTTTTTCTCACTATTCTTTTACTAGTTAAAACATATATGTTCAGAACACAAAATGAACAACAGGAATAAATGCTTTTATTAATATAACTGTGCAGTAAATAAATACAATAAATAGAATTTCACAACTGGTTGCCAAGCTCCAACTTGGACTTTGGTGAGGCTCCAACCTCCTGAGCACCAACTCTATTTTGCCAAGACACCAATCTTGGACTTCGGAGCACCAACTCCCAAGGACTTCAATTCTGAGGCTCCAACCTCTTTGGTATACACTGGTGTGCTGCTGCGCTCTTTTTAGCTTCCACTGCTTCTGCTGCCCCCTTTTCTTCTGCTGCTTCCACTATCTCATTCTCAAGTTATGCCATCCACCAACAACCACCTAGTTCTCTGTTTTTGCTGCTTTTTTATGCTCCATGCCCCTGTCCATTCGTTTCCTCTTACATGCTGGCTCTTTGGCTTCCTCCTCACTTGATCACTTGACACTTCGGCTTCCATTCCTTTGCTTCTTCTTACAGGCTTTATCGGAGGCGTTTAATCACCCATTGGAAGCCACCACCCGAGCGTTTTAATCAACCATCGGAAGCCACCAACCGAGCCTTTTAATCAACCATCAGAAGCCACCACCCGAGTGTTTTAATCACGCATCGGAAGCCACCACCCGAGCGTTTTAATCATGCATCAGAAGCCACCACCCGAGCCTTTAATCAACCATCACCGAGCGCTTTAATCCACCATCACCGAGCGCTTTAATATATACCTTAACCCGGCGTCCATGTATAACATATGGGAAACATTATAAAACCCCTTTATAAAGATTTCGTTCACATATACATTACTACATAGGAACCCATGTAAATTCGCTCAAATGATCATTCATGGATTTCAAATCTTATCCGCCCGCCTTTATAGTTATCAGCGGGTCTGGATTTCGGCGATCACAATAAATCCCTTTACTCCGACCTCTGATGAGGAGCAGACACGATGCTCTTTAGACTCCCTTTAATATTGTTTCGGGTCCGATGAACATCAGCGTTCGCTGTAAACAATAGAACAACCTCCTTCGATGCAACGGACCCGACACCCTTTTATGATCCAGCCTATTCAAATTTCGTCTCCGTCAATTCGGCGAGTTCACCTCGGCGGCTTTGTAATACAAAGGGTTTGCGGACTCGACACTCCTTTAAGCTCCCTTCTAAATATATTTCGGGTCCGGCCTATCGGCAGTTCCCTATCGGCAGATTTGCAATGTAATGGGTATGCGGACACGATGCTCCTTTAGGCTCTGTTTTATAATATTTCGGCTCCGGACAGTCGGAGCTTACACTTAACAGTCCCAAAGGCCTTTGCGGACCCGACATTACTTTATGCTCCCCTTTATAATGGTTCGGCTCCGGTCTTTCGGAGCATACACTTCGGTGATTGCGAAAGGCTCCACTCCTCCGATGCGATATTGATTTCGGACCCGAAATCCTTATCTGTTGTACTTCATAATACTTCGGCTCCGGGATTTCGGAGCATACACTTCGACGGTTTCGAGGCCTCTCCTCCGATGCGATATTTGGTTTCCGGACCCGATATGGGTCTGGACCAAAATTAATATTCTTTCAACTCCGCCACTGTCCCACCTAAGGGGAAATATTTTGAATTCTCTGTGTAAACAGAGATATTCGATATAGCACTTGTAAAATGATTTAAGGAGTCTGTATAAAAAGGAAATGACTCCCAAGGCTTCAATCACATGACTCCGATGGCCCTATTTGTTTATAATATATATACGGCTCCTCTTGGCTCCTCTTGCTCCATCTGCTCCTCTCGGTCCATTTTCTCCATTTGCTCCATATATATTGCTCCTCTCTTGCTCCATCTGCTCCTCTTGGTCCACTCTGTTTGCTCTTGTAGCTCCTCCGATGGCTCCTCTTGCTCTGACACTCCTTTGATATGGCTCCTCTTGCTCTGGCACTCCTCCGATATATGTGGCTCCTCTGGCTTGGTCCGCTCCTCTTGGCTCTGATATGCTCTGTCTCCTCCTCTTGAATATTGCCATATTGACATCAATGACAATCTGTGTCCAACAATCTCCCCCTTTGTTATTGATGGCAATATTCTTCTGCTTTCTCCCCTTTTGACATCAATGGCAAAGGAATGCATACGAACTCCCCCTGTCAAGTTGCTCCCCCTGTCCTGCTGCATCTTTATGAATAGACTTGAGTGATGATAAAGAAATAACCCCCATCTTTTGTCGCAGGTGTTTGAATGCTTCCCAAGGAAGAGGTTTAGTGAAAATATCAGCTATCTGCTCCTTAGTACTTATATATTCCAGAGCGATGTTTTTTTCAGCTACTTTATCACGGAGGAAATGATACTTGATTGGTATATGTTTGGTTCTTGAGTGCATCACTGGATTTTTACTGAGACTGATAGCACTAGTGTTGTCACAATAAACAATAATTGGTTGATCTGTACATATGTTTACATCCTTTAGCGCTTCCTTCATCCATAGTATCTGAGTACAACAGTCTGCTGCAGAAATATACTCGGCTTCGGTTGTGGATAATGATATGGATGATTGTTTTTTGCTGAGCCAGGATACCAAACAGTCTCCTAGGAAGAATGCATTTCCACTAGTACTTTTTCGATCATCTATATTTCCAGCCCAATCAGCATCAGTGTATGTAGTTACAGTCAATGTTGAACTCTTTGGGTACCAGAGACCAAAATCAAAAGTTCCCTTCAAATATCTGAGAATTCTTTTTACAGCTAATAAATGAGATTGTTTGGGAGCCGATTGAAATCTTCCCACCATTCCTACTGCTTGCATTATGTCAGGTCATGTAGCTGTTAAGTATAGTAGGGCTCCAAACATTGACCTGTAATGAGTTGCATCTACTAGAGGGGAGTCATCATCTTTGCTCAGTTTTCAGTTTGTGGTCATGGGGGTGCTCATGGGTGCATAGTCTTCCATTCCATATTTTTTGAGCATGTCTTTTAGATATTTGGCTTGAGATATATACAATCCTGATCTGGTTTGAGATACTTGATGTCCAAGGAAGTACGACAGTTCTCCTATCATCGACATCTCAAATTCTTTTGCCATGCTTTGAGAAAATTCATGGCTCATTTCATCATTATTACTAGCAAAAATCATATCATCGACATGAACAAGAGCAACTAGTAACTTACCATGATCTGTCTTTAGGTATAGATTGCTTCCATCCACTTCCTTTTTGAAGCCTTGTTGTTGGAGATAGTTATCCACTCTTGCATACCAAGCTCTAGGAGCTTGTTTCAGCCCATACAAAGCCTTTTTCAACTTACAGACTAGGTCCTTTCCTGCTGTCAGATCAAAACCTTCTGGCTGCTCCATGTAGACTTCCTCCTTGAGTTCCCCATTTAGAAATGATGATTTCACGTCCATTTGATAGATTTTGAATCCTTTCAAGCAAGCAAATGCTAAAAAAATCCTGATAGCTTCCATACGGGCCACTGGTGCAAACGTCTCTTCAAAGTCAACTCCTTCAATTTGCGAATAGCCTTTGCAAACAAGTCTTGCCTTGTTTCTGATAACCCGTCCTTCCTCATTCATTTTATTTTTGAACACCCATTTGGTTCCTATTATGTTTTTGTCCTTCGGACGAGGTACCAGCTCCCATGTCTTTTTCTTCTCAATTTGGGACATTTCTTCTTTCATTGCTTTTACCCAATGAGGATCCTTACTTGCTTCTGTGAATGTTTCTGGTTCTATCATAGATAGGAGGGCAATGGCTTTTCTCTTGGGTGAGGTTGTTATCCTTCTTCTGGTCTACACACCTTCATCTTTATCGCCAATGATCTGTTCTTCTGGATGGTATCTTTCTACATACTTCATCTTTGAAGGAGTATGAGACGGTTCCCTTTCCTCTTCTTCTTCTTCATCATCTATCTCTTCTTCTTTAGATTCTTCTTCTTCAATGAGAAAGTCATCTTCCTGTTCTTCAATTTCCTTTTCTGGAAGATCTTCGTCAACCTTAACATCGATGCTTTCCACTATTTTCTTCAGTTGAAAATTGTAGCACTTGTAAGCCTTGCTCCGTGGAGAGTATCCAAGAAATATCCCCTCATCAACCCGAGAATCAAATTTTCCAGGTGAACCATCATTTATTTTTATGAACCACTTGCTTCCAAATATTTTGAAGTACTTCACCGAAGCAGGTCTTCCTTTCCATAGCTCATAAGGATTTTTGTCACAATTTGGTCTTAATTGAGTCCGATTTAATGTATAGACAGTTGTCCCTACTGCTTCCCTCCAGAATTTAGGTTGTAGGTATGCTGCTAACAGCATAGTTCTTTCCATTTCTTGGACAGTTCAGTTTCGTCTTTCAACTACCCCATTTTGCTGAGGTGTTCTGGCAGCCGATAATTCCCTTTTAATTCCATGAATATTGCAGAACTCACTGAACTCGTTTGATGTGAATTCTCCTCCTCTGTCTGTTCTGAGACACTTAATTTTTGAATCTTTTTCGTTTTCTATAAGGGCTTTTAGATTCTTAAAACACTCAAAAGTTTCAGATTTATACTTTATGAAATATATCCACATCATTCTAGTATAATCATCAACAAATAACGCAAAGTACCTTTCTCCTTGGAGTGCTTGATTTCTAGTTGGCCCAAACACATCAGCATGGATGATCTCCAAGGGCTTTGATGTACAGTGTTCCTTTGTCTTGTGGCTGGTTCTGGTCTGTTTTCCATGTTGACATGGACCACACACTGCTTGCTTTGGTTTGGACAACCTTGGGATGTCTTGTACAGCTTTGATTTTGCTGATATTGACCAGATTTTCGAAGCTGGTATGTCCAAGTCTCTTGTGCCACAACCAACTCTCATCTGCCTGACTCAAGTACCATTTGTTCTCCTGAATCTTGTTCATAACGTAAATATTGTCTGGTGTTCTTACTCCTTTTGCCACAAGTTTCCCAGAGACAGACAAGGATAATTTTAGGGGCGAATGTTCGCCCTTTGGCGAAATTAAGGGGTTTTAAATTTTTAGTGGGCTAATATTTTGTATCATAGTACATTTTTACAAATCACCTCAAATAGCCCACCTTATTTTAAGGGAGAGGGTAAAAAAGGTAAATTTAGCCCTTGAAATTAGGACTTACAACCTTCCATTCGCCCATTTTCAAGAATAGGTTTTATTTAAGTGAATCCATTCGCCCATTTTCAAGAATAGGTTTTATTTAAGTGAATCCTATGGGCCAAATACCATATTTATAAAAGAGGTATGGTAAATTAATAAAAATATAAATAAATGAGAGGTATGGTAAATAAATAAAACATTTTTTATATTTACTCCATAAGTCACCTTATATACATGTAAGGGTGTAAACAAATAAAAATATAAGTAAAGTGGAGGTATGGTAAATAAATAAAACGTCTTTTTATACTTACTCAAAAGGTATGGTAAATAAATAAAAATATAAATAAACTAGACGTATCGTAAATAAATAAAACCTCTTTTTATATTTAGTCCATAACCCTCGTTCTATTTATGAAGGCTCAAGAAAGAGGTTTTATTTAAGTGAATCCTATGGGCCAAATACCATATTTGTAAAAGAGGTATGGTAAATTAATAAAAATATAAATAAACGAGAGGTATGGTAAACAAATAAAACATTTTTTTATATTTACTCCATAAGTCACCTTATATTTACAAACACTCAAAAAATGGGTTATATTTAGGTGAAACCTATGGCCAAAATACTATGGCACAAATACCATGGACTAGATTGTTATTAATACCATGCAAAAAACCATTATTAACCCTAATATTAGAATTAATAAAAATAAAAATGGCACATGGTATTGACCCATGGTATTCACCAAAATGGCACATGGTATTGACCCATGGTATTCATCAAAATGGCACATGGTATTGACCCATGGTATTCACAAATGTAGCCTATTTAAATGGGGGAATTAAACCAGCATGTAGCATATGCTAAGATTCACTAGGACTTTACAAAGTTTTATTATTTAGTGAAAGACTCGCCACGATCTTACATAATTGAGTAAAATATTCGCCATGCAGAGATTCGCCAAAAAATTATATATACATATTATATTATTGATAAAATCGCCTTCCATTTTTCCTATATACCATGGAGATTCGCCCATTTATTATATTTATAAATTTAGGGGGGGTTCTTAAAATTTTCCCTGGAGACAGAGTTCCTTATTTCACAGTCTTTGGTGCAGAAGACAACCTTATGTCCTTGATCACAAATTTGGCTGACACTCAGAAGGTTGTGTTTGAGTCCGTCAACCAACAGAGCATCTTGAGCTTTTCCTTTTCCATTGATCAGAGTAATTGTTCCTCTTCCTGCAATTTTTCCAGTTCTGCTTCCAAAGGACACGTTCCCTTCCTTTTTGCTCAGTGAGATAAATTTCCTTCTGTCTCCTGTCATGTGTCTGGAGCATCCACTATCCACAAACCACTGGTTTCCATTATTTTGCGCAAATAGAGCCAGGCCGCATTTGTCCATTGCAGAGATCTTACTACTCGTCTTTCTTCCTTTGAGTGGGCATTTTTTTTCATAGTGTCCATTATTGTAGCAAAAAGAGCAAGTCAGATCAAATTTATTCAAGGGATCAAATGAATTGAAGATTTTGATTTGTCCCTGTCTTTTGGGAGCATATGAGTTGATTACTCGGTCCTTTTGCGTTGTCTTTTCACTTTTGCCAGCCACGCAGTGTCTAGCTTGGTGACCAAAGTTTTTACAGTGAAAACAGTGTCCAAGAAATATGGTTTTGAAGCAACCACGATTTAATTCGCCTTCCTTTCTGAGAATTACTCCTCCCTCGTCCTTTGGATTTTTGATGGGCCCTTGGTGGAGTACAGGTTTGTATTTGCTGTAGTGTCCATGATTCGACTCCACATTCTTCTTTGGAATAACTCTTTCTTGATTCTTGGAATCTGGGATGCACTTTTGATAAGATACTTTTTCATCTTTTGGGTTGCAGGAAAGTGCATCGGCATAGCTTTTCGCACTATTCTTAGTGCTTGAGGATTCTCCCTTGAAACCTATTCCAGACTTATCATGTTGAGGTTTTTGATTTTTTAGAATAGTATCAAGTATTTGAGAGCTTTTACAGCCCTTTTTAATTTGCTCCAACTCCTTTCTCAGAGATACTACTTCGGCCTCATGTTCTTCACAAGTCTCTTCTTTTTCCTTAAGCTTTGTTTCCAAGAGATCTTCTCTCCTTCTTATTTCCTTGTTTTCCACTTTGAGAGAGATAATTTTGTTCTGTAGTTTCTCGTTCTCTTCAATGGCACTTATTAACAGTTCATCCACATTTCCTTCTTGTCCCGAGTCATCATCATCTGTGAGTGCCATGAATAATGCTTCTTGGCTTTCAACATGATCGCTTTCCTCATCTGATTTCTTTTTGATGACCATAAACTCATCCTCATCAGATTCATCTTGCTTGGAGAGAAGGTTTTTCTTATTGAACCCTTTCTTTTTGTATGTCATTCTTTTAGAATTTATTTCATCATCACTGTCATGTTTATGAGGACATTTTGCTGCATAATGACCTATTTTACCACATTTAAAACAGATAAGAGGATACTTGCCTTTAAGCTTAGATCCTCTCTTCAGCTTTCGTACATATTGAGCCAATTCGGATTCCACATCTGACTCATCACTACAGTCATTCCTTTCTTTCCCTTTCTTTGACTTTGAGGCCTTGAATGCTGCATCTTTGGAGCTAGGTCCACATTTCCTCATTTCATAGGTAGTGAGAATTCCATGGAGTTCATCCATTTTGAGGGTGTCAAGATCCTTTGATTCTTCTATAGCACTTATTTTGGAGTCAAATCTGTCTGGAAGGGACCTTAATACCTTTTGTACAATAGTACTTTCTTCAACCTTTTCGTCCAATCCTTTCAGGGAATTTACCACTTCAGCTACTCGGAGGAGGTATGCTGCAATATCTTATTCCTCTTCCATCTTCAAACTTTCAAATTGTCTTCTGTGAGTTTGAAGCTTTGCCTTTTTGACTTTTGAGTCTCCATCGTAGAAGCTAACTAGCTTCTCCCACATTTCTTTGGCAGAGTTATAGTGCATGATTTTTGTAAACTCGGAATCAGTGTTTCCACTAGTGATGGAGTTCATGGCCTTTGCATTTGCAATGTAGGCTTTCCTCTCGTCTTGGTCTGTTGGAAGAGTGGAAGTCACTTGGTATTCAGTTTGACAAAAATGCCAGACTTCAGGTCCAAGGGACATTAAATAGTAAGTCATTCTTTTCTTCCAAAAACCAAAGTTAGTGCCATCGAACAGAGGAGGTTTTCCTGATGCTTCATGATTTCTCATCATGGTTGTTGATCCTTCTTCAAGTTGTTATGCTAGAATGAAGAAGCCGGCTCTGATACCAATTGTTGGAAATACTGAGAGGGGGGTGAATCAGTATTTCTTTTTCTCACTATTGTTTTACTAGTTAAAACATATATGTTCAGAACAAAAAATGAATAGCAGGAATAAATGATTTTATTAATATAACTGTGCAGTCAAATAAATACAATAAATAGAATGTCACAATTGGTTGCCAAGCTCCAACTTGGACTTTGGTGAGGCTCCAACCTCCTGAGCACCAACTCTATTTTTCCAAGACACCAATCTTGGACTTAGGAGCACCAACTCCCAAGGACTTCAATCCTTTTCAATTATGAGGCTCCAACCTCTTTGGTATACACTGGTGTGCTGCTGCGCTCTGTTCAGCTTCCACTGCTTCTGCTGCCCCCTTTTCTTCTGCTGCTTCCACTATCTCATGCTCAAGTTATGCCATCCACCAACAACCACCCAGTTCTCTTTTTTTGCTGTTTTTTTTATGCTCCATGCCCCTGTCCATTCGTTTCCTCTTACATGTTGGCTCTTTGGCTTCCTCCTCACTTGATCGCTTGACACTTCGGCTTCCATTCCTTTGCTTCTTCTTACAGGCTTTATCGGAGGCATTTAATCACCCATCGGAAGCCACCACCCGAGCGTTTTAATCAACCATCGGAAGCCACCAACCGAGCCTTTTAATCAACCATCGGAAGCCACCACCCGAGCGTTTTAATCACGCATCGGAAGCCACCACCCGAGCGTTTTAATCACGCATCGGAAGCCACCACCCGAGCCTTTAATCAACCATCACCGAGCGCTTTAATCAACCATCACCGAGCGCTTTAATATATACCTTAACCCCGCGGCCATGTATAATATATGGGAAACATTATAAAACCCCTTTATAAAGATTTCGGTCACATATACATTACTACACAGGAACCCATGTAAATCCGCTCAAATGATCATTCGTGGATTTCAAATCTTATCCGCCCGCCTTTATAGTTATCGGCGGGTCCGGATTTCGGCGATCACAATAAATCCCTTTACTCCGACCTTCGATGAGGAGCGGACTCGATGCTCTTTAGACTCCCTTTAATATTGTTTCGGGTCCGATGAACATCAGCGTTCACTGTAAACAATAGAACAACCTCCTTCGATGCGACGGACCCGACACCCTTTTATGATCCAGCCTATTCAAATTTAGGCTCCGTCAATTCGGCGAGTTCACCTCGGCGACTTTGTAATACAAAGGGTTTGCGGACCCGACACTCCTTTAAGCTCCCTTCTAAAGAGATTTCGGGTCCGGCCTATCGGAAGTTCCCTATCGGAAGATTTGCAATGTAATGGGTCTGTGGACCCGATGCTCCTTTAGGCTCTGTTTTATAATATTTCGGCTCCGGACAGTCGGAGCTTACACTTAACAGTCCCAAAGGCCTTTGTGGACCCGACATTATTTTATGCTCCCCTTTATAATGGTTCGGCTCCGATCTGTCGGAGCATACACTTCGGTGATTGCGAAAGGCTCCACTCCTCCGATGCGATATTGATTTCGGACCCGAAATCCTTATCCGTTGTACTTCATAATACTTCGGCTCCGGGATTTCGGAGCATACACTTTAGCGGTTCCGAGGCCTCTCCTCCGATGCGATATTTGGTTTCCGGACCCGATATGGGTCTGGACCAAAATTAATATCCTTTCAACTCTGCCACTGTCCCACCTAAGGGGAAATATTTTGAATTCTCTGTGTAAACAGAGATATTCGATATAGCACTTGTAAAATGATTTAAGGAGTCTGTATAAAAAGGAAATGACTCCCAAGGCTTCAATCACATGACTCCGATGGCCCTATTTGTTTGTAATATATATATGGCTCCTCTTGGCTCCTCTTGCTCCATCTGCTCCTCTCGGTCCATTTTCTCCATTTGCTCCATATATATTGCTCCTCTCTTGCTCCATCTGCTCCTCTCGGTCCACTCTGTTTGCTCCTGTAGCTCCTCCGATGGCTCCTCTTGCTCTGACACTCCTTCGATATGGCTCCTCTTGCTCTGGCACTCCTCCGATATATGTGGCTCCTCTGGCTTGGTCCGCTCCTCTTGGCTCCGATATGCTCTGTCTCCTCCTCTTGAATATTGCCATATTGACATCCATGACAATCTATGTCCAACATCAAAATATTGCTCCATTTGTAATATCCATGTTACAGTATCCTTGCCATCAAACTTACTCATATCGATCTGTGGAACATGGTTGGTCTTCAATCTAATGTTAGAGTCTATGAAATCATGATTAGCATTTATTTTTTTTCTAATCATGAGTTTCATCTAATACCTTTTCACCATTAGGAAGTATTTCTTGTAGCAACCTTTTCAAACCTTCCTTGAAACCTTCCATGTTTCCTTTTAAACCATTCTTAAAATCTTCCATATTATCTTTCATGTCATCCATATGAGCCTTCATGCCATTCTTCAACAATTCCATGTCTGATTCTAATTTATTCTTAAAACCATCCATCTTAGCTTCCATTTCATTTTTGGTTACTCTTTGTGAGAGCGAAAATTTTTGCACTTGGTCTCGTAATTTTGATAATCTTCTTCTTCATGCATCATAGTAGAAATTCCGGGTTGCTTACTAAGTGTTTCCATTTTCTTTCTTTGGGACATCAATTAACGATTATTATTCTTCACTATGCCCTTTGAATCACTTCAAATTATTTTTTCAAACAAAACTTATGAAAATTTTAAAAAAACACACACCTAGTTGTTTCTCTTTGTAGGAGCTTGATATTGAATCTGTTGTATCTCTGTAATTGTGGTTCTACAAGCCTGAAATTTCGTTCTATAGAAGCCCTTCGAGTACTCTTTCCAATGCCACAATTCATCAATATTGGATTCTCAATGAAAGCGTTATGCCCAATCTCCCAGAGTGACCTGATTATATACTTGTTCAGTAGAGAGAACTTGTATAAAGTTCCACATGTCACTGGTTTGACCTTTGGATCTAAAAACGATACCCAACAATCTAAATTCCATCCTCTTTCTATCACAATTTATGAAATTTGAATCCGATGTTCACAGAGAAATTTATGATGATTTTCCCAAGGTCACATGTTTGTGATGGAAGTTGGTAGCCTGCAGAAACCCTAAATTCCTTGGATCATATCCCCTAAACTATAGCGATACAAGATCTAAAATTACAATACGACATTCATCATGATTTTTTCTCAAATGGGTTTTTTTTATGCTTCTAAAACTACGTATAAAAAATGTTATAGTGAAAATTCCATGAGGACCTGTTTGAAGCAACGAAACCCTAGAATCCAAAGCTCTCATATCAAATGTTATGCAACCAGCTCACAAAATAGAAGAAGGGATAGATCAATGACATCAAAATTAGCCTCTTTGAGGGGGAAATATCCTTTACATTACATAAATGAATAATTCTTCAATGATTCAAATGACAAAACCTCCTTTCTATATATAGGAGTCTAAGGGGTCACAATATAATTAGAGCCAACATAAATGTAAGGGCACAAAAATAACAATAGTGGGATTCTATGGGGAACAATAATAATAGCATGGGGGCAACATGGGCACAACAATACCAATAAGGTCTACAATGACAATAATAATGGGGTAGTACACTAGTATTATAGGGAACTAGCAAAAAGCAATTCTAGGTGGAAAAAGTACCTCCCTCACTAAGAGGGAGTGTTGATGTTTGTATTTTTTGTAGGTACTTATGGAAAATTCACCCAATATCACCTTAGAAAACTCGATATAGAGTGAGAAAGTTTCATTTGTCACTTAGCCTAAGTTAGATTTAGGAAAAGCACACAATTATTATGTTTTCCTATTGAACTAAAGTACTTCCAGGAAAAGTAAATTAATTACTATAGTGATTATGTTTTAATCTCAACCATTGGTCTCAAATGAGGAAATATCTAAATTCGATCATACATCACTTCAGAAATTAGGGTTAGTGATTTATCATAATGTAAAGTTATAAAAGAAATGGTAAGGAGAGGAGAAGGACACACCATACAAAAACACAATATTGAGAGAGGTGTCTCACTGAGTGCACTGGGTTTGAGGAAGGGATCAACAAGGAGATATAGATCAACCAACAAGGGCTTGATAAGTCGGATCAAAAATAATAGTTGTATTCATTTCCATAGTTGGGCCATTTTTCCTAGATGGGAGCCCAAGAAAGTTGTGAAAGTTAACAAAGAAATTTGATTGAGAAGGGTCTATTACATCATTATTATTGAGATTGGTTATATTTCTATTCCACTTATTTATTGTGTTATGAACCTAGCTATGCAATAATAAATACTTTCGTAGGAATTAAGTGCCAAGTTCTAGGATTTTATTAAATAACATATTTATTTAATTAATAAAATTATACTCTGTATATGTTATTTAATTGATATAATTATACTCTTTAATCTCTAATATTTATTATTAATTCGTTAATATATTTATTCAATTAGTCGATTATTCACGTCTATTTAGAAACTAATAAACGTCACACCATGTTTTACGACAATTAAGAAATGTAAAACCATGTTTCTCGCAATTTATTTTTCAATTGTCATGATGGATTTTTCTATTCAATCTTGTGAAAAATACACTCCCAACCCATGAAGAGAAAACCTAACAAACCCTTGCGCCTATTTATAAAATCCTATTGATCTCTCGTGAAAAGTCACCTAGGCCATATTTAACTGAGGGTCTTCATTATAAAACAAAATTTATATATCAATTATTTTTATATTTTTATAAATACATTGATATTTATTAGACATTCAATTTTTATTTAACAAGATAATGACTACCTAATGAGATTCTAGGAAAAAATATAATAGTTGAGGTAAATGAGAGATATTATTATTAAATAAAAGGTAAAACTAAAGTAAGAATTAACTATATTAAATTAAAAAAAAAAAAGACAAAAAATTAATTTAAATTAAATTAATCATTAATAAATAAATAAAAATCACAAAACTTTACAATACACCTTTCATCAAATATGTATTTAATCTATTGAATAACATATTTATTTAATTAATATAATTATATTTAATTAATTAATATAACTATACAACTATTAAGAGACCTAAAACCATGTTTCTCCCATTCTAAAATACTATATCTATTTAATTAGTATTCACAACTATTAAGAAACCTAAAATTGTGTTTCTCCATTTTGAGTTGTCAAGGTGGTTTTTTTTCTATTAGATCTTCTAATTCAAATGCATCTATCCCCATAATACACCATCAATCCATGAAGAGAAAACATAACAAAACAATTCGCCTCGCACCTCACTTGTACCTATTTTGAAAATATCATCAACCACATATTGGTTGGTGTGACACTCTCACCATTTCCATGTTTCTGTTGATTTTTATTCCTATAAGTGCGAAGAATAACATTCAAGCGAATCTATATAATCTTCAGTACATAAATTATAGAACATAAGTGGTGGGTTTTTATTCTCCATTCATGAATTTTTTCATCTTAACCTAGTGTGGCTACGTTTTTCTTTTTATTTTAGTTGAATTGGTATTCCATTCCCTTTGAATTAGAAAGTTGTATTTTTTTCTTTATGAATATTAGAGAGCAACGCTAAAAACAAAATCAAAGAGGCAATGGAACATATTCAAATACAACCCCAAGATCATAGTGTTCCACAACAACAATAGGCAGTTGTTGATGTAAATAAAAATCAATCCTTAATAGAATGTATTCAGAAGAAAGAACAAGATATTGAAGAGTCCATGAAGACGATGATTCATGATCAAGATGTACGAATTTTCTTGCGGGGAAAAATTTCCAAGATAAATGTCTACATCCGAAGTAGAAGTCCTGATAGGCTTTTGGAAGGTAAGAATCTTGAAGAAGCATTCACAGGTCAGAAACCACAGGTTGATCATATGACAATTATTTGTTGTTTAATGTTAATACATGTACCCAAGGATAAGAGAAACAAATTAGATCTTTCTGGTAAGAAGGAAATATTTTTTGGGTACAATGAATCATCAAAATCCTATAGGATCTATGTTCCAGGGTGGTGATATGTGGTTGTAAGTAGAGACGTGACTTTTGATAAATATACAGCTTATAGTAAATCTAGATAAGAACAACCAGACACTAAAGATGAAGAGAAGAAGCATCTAGCTCCTAAAAAATAAGATACAAATCCTCCCTCCTCCTCCAAACATCGTCAAGATCATGAAGGTATGCCAGAAGGACCTTGTGAACTATTGGATCCTGTGGTTGTTCCCAAAAATAGAAAAAGGCAAGCTTCACTAAAAAATACTTTGTAAGATGTAGAAGGACATGTGGCTCCACAAGGCACCTTCAAAGAATCTAAGAGACATAAGAGGTATTATGGTTATGTATCTTTAATGACTAACGTGATTGTCTTCGAACCTTCCAACTTTGAGGAAGAGAGTGCTTCAGAAGTGTGGAAGGATGCAATGATGGAGGAATACCAATATATTATAAAAAATGATGCTTGGGAAATTGTTCTAAGACCTAAAGGAAAGTCTATGGTAACCTCAAAGTGGATTTACAAGATCAATCATGCAACAGATGGGAGCTTTGACAAATACAAGGAAATATTCATGTTTAGATGATTATCCAAGAAAGAGGGAGAAGACTATGATGAATTATTTTCACTAGTATCCATATTAAAGAAGGCCCCATATGAACTCAAACAATCTCCGAGAGCTTGGTATTATAGAATTGATGGATATATTATGAGATGTTAAACACATATAAGGCAAAGGTAGAATATGAATGATAAACATTGAGTTACATCTATTATTCACAATGATACATAAATATAGTACATTGGTGTGACCCTTGGATTCAAATTCCAAGTTGTCTCTTGGACTCCAGTGGTTGTTGATATTCCACACCTACCCATAGGAGATTAGGTGTCCAACATTCCCCCCCCCCCTTAATCTGAAGGGGTATGTATGAGACTAAGAAGAGAGATGTGATACAAAATGTGCAAAAATCCATGGCAGCACTAGGCCGAATGTGCTCTCTGAAACGTTGGTATAAGTAAGTGATTTAAGGAGGACCACCAGCACTAGAATGCTTAGTGTTGTTCCCAGAACTCTTCCAAGTCTGGCAAGAAGTTGAAAAGTTCTACAAGAGGAAGTGTCCCTAATGCTTTGGAGAGGGATACCTTCAACCTGAAAAAGGGAGGTTTACAACCTGCAGTGATTTAAGGATGACCACCAACTCTGGAATTATTAATGCAATTCCTGGATCTCTTCCAAACTGGAAATAAGTTGAAGTATTGTACTAGAGGAAGTGTCCCCAATTATTTGAAGAGGCATCACCAATTGAAGGCATGCTCAGGTGCATCTTTGTCTCTGGTTACAACTCTGAATCTGGTATGGTAGGTTGTGGCTCAAGCTTGCTTGATGTGGCTGTGAAACTTGTAGACAACCATCACTTCCCCCCTTTCAGGTACAAGGTGAGATTATGGATAAAAATCAACTGCAAGATTGTTCAATACTCTAGAACAAGTTCTGACATATGACTAAAATGTCTTCTTGGCTGTTGAAACCCATTTCCAAGAAGTGATCCATCCAAGATGAATCTTTTTTCTTGCAAGAGGCTTGTTTTTGAAGCATCTGTTTGAAGAATGAGTGGTTTTATGACAGTGCTCACATGGATGAAGAACAAAATAGTGATCTTTCATATGGCCAACTTGGTCACAGTGTTGGAATTTAACAACTTTTGGTTGTGAATGTGGAGGAGCATAATCTAAAACAGTTGAAGGTGAACTTTCATGAAAAAATCTAGCACTTTGAAACTGGATGGGCTTTGAGTTATCTAGAATGTGAAAGGAAACCTCCTTATCATATCCAAGTCTAGTTTTGTGCTTGTTATGGACAAGCTCTTCCCAAGGTATGTTGATTGGCTTGGGAAGTGCAGGTTGGATTTCCACACCTGTATTCAAATATTCTTATGAAATGAAAACTTGATCTAAATCAATCTCAACTTTACTGACTTTATGGCTTGCTGGCTATTGATAGGATCCTGTTTCAATTTCAAGTAGGGAATTATTCTGAACAAAAAAAATTTTGAAAGGATGTCTTTTCTATTGTAACTCTTCTTGCTATACCTGAGATGCAACTTGCAAAAAATCAATCTATTCTTGCGCATTTTGCAGAGAGGTTTGAATATCTGTGAGAGTGTATTTGTTGACTTTAATTGTGCTTTTAGCAGTTGAAACAATTAGAATTCTCAATAATTCTAATAAATTATCAATCTTAGCAATTTAAAACTTCAAAAAAGTGTATTGCAACTCCACCTTATGTTTCAAGAGTACTAGTTAATCCACTCTTCTTTGAGCAAAAATATTCAAGCATGAACCAAGGGTAGAAATGGGTGTTGGCAGGTCTATTTACACCATCAATTGAAACTGTAACCTTTAACAAAAGTCTTGATAGTTATTAACATTCGGTAACAATGAGAATAAGAGGTAACACCCAGATTATGGTTGTGGAGCACTATTCATACTAAGAGGTAAAAATATTCTTGTCACCACTGTCGCTCACTCACAATGGTCTATTCAACTACTAATGCTCGTATTTTCATTATATTATTCAATATTCATACCCACTGCTGCAATGAATATCAATAAAGCTACATATAATAATACCTTATATTTTCTAAGCTTATAGCCTTACTTAACACATCAGCCTTCACATAATAGTTGGATCTTCATCTAGATTTGAACTTACAAGTTATTCAATCACCTCACCATAATCAATTTCAAATTTATCTAATCTCCTCACAATCATTTTTTCTTGGCAAAGGATGGAAAATTTGGACATGGATACAAAGTCCATCCAATACAGAGAATTTTCAGCAACCTAAATAGCGAATAGTGACCTTGGTTATGCCTACAAACTACAGTTTCATGAGGCCCTTGCAGCCTTCATGGGAAGAACCCAATACTAGTGTCATGAAACTGCTAAGAGTGCCTCCAATTCTAGTGGAAATTTAGGATGCTCTGATATGGGTGGTGGTGACGAAGGGAAGATGACAATGTTATTGAGAATGCAGGCACTCGAGTTTGATAAATTCCAACAAGAGGTCACTAACCACAAGCAAGCAGAGGAAGAAATATGGTGTTTGTTTGAATACATTTACAAAAAATCCATGACGCTAAATTTTCCAGCAGCATTCAAGCAACATCGAAGGATGAGTGGGAAGGCACTAGGGAAAACTATGAGAAGCCCTTCGATGTCAAGCAGATTAGTAAGGATGACAGACAGTTTAAAATGTATTACAAAGGTATGATTAGTGCTGATAATTTGGATGGGATAGTCATTACCAATAAAAATATCATTGTCTTCTAATTTCATATGCTCTAATTTCATATGGTGGATAAAACTCAACTGCAAGATTGTTCAATACTCTACAACAAGTTTTGACATATGACTGAAATGTCTTCTTAGCTGTTGAAGCCCAGCTCCAAGAAGTGATCCATCCAAGATGAATCTTTTTCTTGCAAGAGGTTTGTTTTTGAAGCATTTGTTTGAAGAATGAGTGGTTTTATGACAATGCTCACATGGATGAAGAACAAAACAATGATCTTTCATATGGCCAACTTGGTCATAGTGTTGGCATTTAACAACTTTTGGTTGTGATTGTGGAGGAGCATAATCTAAAATAGTTGAAGGTGAACTATCATGAAAAAATCCAGCATTTTGAAACTGGATGGGATTTGATTTATTTAGAATGTGAAAGGAAACCTCCTCATCGTATCCAAGTCTGGTTTTGTGCTTGTTATGGACAAGCTATTCCCAAGGTTTGATGATTGGCTTGGGAAGTGCAAGCTAGATTTCCACACCTGTATTCAAATATGCTTATGAAATGAACACTTGATCTAAATTAACCTCAACTTTACTGACTTGATGGCTTGCTGGCTATTGATAGGATCCTATTTCAAGTTCAAGTAGGTAATTATTCTGAACAAAAACAAGTTCAGAAGGATGTCTTTTCTGTTATAGCTCCTCTTTCTATAGTTGAGATTAAACTTGCAAAAAATCAATCTATTCTTGTGCATCTTGCAGAGAGGTTTGAATATCTGTGAGAGTGTATTTGTTGAATTTAATTGTGATTTTAGCAATTGAAACAATTAGAATTCTCAAGAATTCTAATAAATTGTCAATCTTAGAAATTTAAAAACTTCAAAAAAGGTTTATTGCAACTCCACCTTATGTTTCAAGAGTACTAGTTAATCCACTCTTCTTTGAGAAAAAATCTTCAAGCACGAACCGAGGGCAGAAATGGGTGTTGGTAGGTTTATTTACACCATCAAGTGAAACTATAACCTTTGACCAAAGTCTTGATAGTTATTAGCATTTGGTAACAATGAGAAAAAGAGGTTATGGTTACGGAGCACTATTCATACTAAGAGGTAAAAATATTCTTGTCACCACTATCACTCACTCACAATGGTCTATTCAACAATTAATGCTCAGATTTTCATTATATTATTCAATATTCATACCCACTGCTACAATGAATATCAATAAAGTTACATATAATAATACCTTACAGTTTCCAAGCTTGCGGCCTTCCTTAAACATCAACCTTAACATAATAGGTTGGATCTTCATCTGGATTTGAACTGAGAATCCCTTTCAGTAGCCCAAATACCCAATAGTGACCTCGGTTAAGCCTACGAACTACAGTTGCAGGAGGCCCTCACAGCCTCCATGGGAACAACCCAATACTAGCACCATGAAACCGCTAAGAGTGCCTCCAATTCTAGTGGAAATTTAGGCTTCTCTGAGATGTGTGGGGGTGACAAAGGGGATATGACAATGTTATTGAGAATGTAGGCCCTCAAGTTTGATAAATTCCAATAGGAGGTCGCTAACCACAAGCAGGTAGAGGAAGAAATACGACATTTGTTTAAAGACATTTACAAAAAATTCCATGACGCTAAATTTTCCCACGGCATTCAAGCAATATCGGAGGATGAGTGGGAAGCCACTGGGGAAAAATATGAGAAGCCCTTCGATTTTGAGCGGATTAGTAAGGATGATAGACAATTTAAATTACAAAGTTATGATCACTACTGAGAATTTGGATGGGATAGTCGTTACCAATAAAACTATCATTGTCTTCTAATTTCATATGCTCTAACACTCCTCCATCCCTTCAACTCATCAGAACTCTTAGAGCATATTATTATAGCATACTAAAGAAACAGAAGTAGTGGGAAGATTCATCGCTCTTACATCTTTTTTAGGAATATTTCTACTTACTTTGATAGGCAAACAACAATACTAATCTCTATTATCTCTGTCAGTTTGGGAACTGTTGCAATGCATTTCTCAGGGCTTATAACACCAGGAGCATCTCTGTTGGGTCCCTATAATACTAGTGATTACCCCATTACTATTGTAGTTATACCCCTTATTTATATTGTTGTGCCCCTATTACCCCCTTGTTGTTATTTCTGTGCCCCATAGAATCCCTCTATTGTTATTTTTGTGGCTTTATATTATTATTGTTAGGTCGGCTGGATTATATTGTGACTCCTTAGACTCCTATATATAGAAAGGAGGTTTTGTCATTTGTATCATCCAAGAATTGTTCATTTATGTAATGTAAAGGAGGTTTCCCCCTCGAAGAGGCTGAATTCTAAGGCGTGGATCTCTCTTTTCTATCTTTTTGTGAGCTGGTTTCATAACATTTGGTATCAGAGCTTTGGATTCTAGGGTTTCGCTGCTCCAAACAGGTCATCGTGGCATTTTCGCTATAACTTTTTTTCTGTGACGTTTCAGAAGTCGCAAAAAAAACCCATTTGAGAAGAAATCATACTGAACCTTGGGTCCGAATTTCAGAGCTTTTCATGCGATATTTACGGAGATATGATCTGAGGAAGTTGGTCTTTTTGCAGACTCCTGAATTACATTCAAAACAGGTGACCTGGGGAAAATCGTCATAACTTTCTCTCTGGGGATCGGATTGAAATTTCGTAAGAAGGTACAGAAAGAGGATGGACTGTAGTTTCTTGTATGTGTGTTTCAGATTCAAAGGTTGAAACAGTGACTCGTGGCACGTCGTACAAGTTCGCTCTACTGAACTAGTCTAAAATCAAGTCACTGTGGGAGATTTCACATAACTCTTCCTTGGAGAATCCAATTTGGGTCAGACTTGTGGCATTGGAAAGAGGACACAGAAGGCTACTACAGGTCACAATTTCAGAAATGGATGATTCGAAATTACAGAGATACATCAGATTCAATATCAGGCTTCTATAAAGTGAAAAAAAAGGTGTGTAGTTTTTTTTTTTAATTTTTGTGTAAGCTTGGTTTAACGGAATTCAAAGGGCATAGTAAAGCATTATTATCGGTAACTGATGCCCCGAGGAAAGAAAATGCAAACACCTAGTAAGGAACCTGAAAGCTCTAGCATGACTCATGAAGAAGAGGAAGAAATGCTACATGATATATCAAAATTACAAGAACAAGTGCAACACATGTCACGCTCACAAAAGCTAACAGAAGCTAAGATAAGTGGCTTGGAATCTAAGATAAATGGCGTGGAATCTAAGATAAATGGTGTGGAAGCTAAGATAAATGGCGTGGAAGCTAAGATGGACGATTTGAAGATAGATTTGAAGACAGATTTGAAGAAAAACATGGCAAATTTGAAGACAGATTTGAAGACAGACATGGTAGATTTGAAGACAGATTTGACAAATTTTCTACAAGGGATACTTACTAATGGTGAAAAGGTTGTAAAGGAAACTCATGATGTGAACAAAATTAATTTTAATCATGATTCCATAGATTCTAATGTTGGATCGAAGACCCACCATATTCCAAAAATCGATATGAGGAAGTTTGATGGCAAGGATCCCGCCACATGGATATTACAGATGGAGCAATTCTTCGATCTCAATAATGTGCAAAACACACAAAAGGTACGTATGGCAACTGTATATTTGGAACCAAATCAGTTTGTATGGTATCAATGGCTTTGCTCTCGTAAAAAATTTATCACTTGGGCAATTTTTACGGAAGAATTGATAGCACATTATGAAGATACAAAAAGCAACACTTTTTTTAGCCAATTGATAAGTCTCAAACAAAAGGGTTCAGTAATGGAGCACATTGAGGAGTTCCAAAAATTGAACATAAGGGTAAAAGATATTCCAGAGGAGCATAGGATTGATGTGTTCATAGGGTCTTTAAAGGATAATATCCAACATGATGTTCGCCTTTGGGAACCTGATTCATTAGAGAAGGCATTCAGGTTAGCAAGAAAAATGGAAAGCAAAATTATGGCAACCAGGAAGCATACCACTCACAACTATAAAGACGGAAGTGTTGTTGCCCCTAGTCTTCCACAACCTATAAGGTTGACACCACAAAAATTGGAAGAAAAAAGAGCAAAAGGGCTTTGTTACAATTGTGATAGCAAATACACTAAAGGTCATAAGTGTGCTGAGAAGAAATTATTCTACATAGATTGTGAAGAGGAAGAAGAAAAGGAGCAAGAAAGGTCAAAAGAAGAAGGATATACTCCAGGAACAAAGCCTAGATGAAGAACAAATAAATCCGACCATATCTTGTAATGCATTGGCGGGAATTACCACTCCTCAAACCATCAAGATAGAAGGACAAATCAAGAAGAAAAAGGTAATAGTGTTGATTGATTCAGGAAGCACCCACAATTTTATTCATTGTAGGGTAGCAAAAGAATTGAATTGCTTCCTATATCCAGCACCAGAGTGTCAAGTGATGATTGCAAATGGAGGAACAATAAATTGCTCTGGAAAGTGCCATAATATCAAGCTATCCATGGGAGAATATGTATTGACTAGCCCAATGCTTTCCATTCCAATGGGAGGTGTTGATGTTGTACTAGGAGTCCAATGGCTACAATCCTTGGGTACAATAGCTTTTAATTTTCAAGAACTTTTCATCAAATTTTCTATGGAAGGAAAGGAAGTTGAATTAAGGGGTATTGCAGGGAAACCAGGAAAGATAATCAGCTCTAATGGTATGACAAAGCTTCTAAAAAAGGAGCAAAGAGGTGTAATTGCACAATTATGTTCGCTAGATGTTTCCACATTGGAATCATCTATTTCTCCAGATCTCCAAAAAGTCCTGGACAATCATTCCAAGGTATTTGAGACTCCCAAAGGTCTCCCACCTATGCGTGATCATGATCATGCTATTCATCTGATTCCAGGAAGTGTTCCTCCAAACATCAGGCCGTACAGATATCCCTATGTCCAAAAAAGTGAAATTGAACGTATGGTTGCAGAAATGCTAGAGGCTGGTATAATTCAACCAAGTCAAAGTTCTTTCTCTGCTCCAGTAGTATTGGTGCACAAGAAGGATGGATCATGGCGCATGTGTCCGGATTATAGGGAGCTCAACAAGCTCACTATTAAAGATAAGTTCCCCATTCCTGTCATTGATGAATTACTGGATGAATTGCATGGATCAATTTACTTCACCAAGTTGGATCTTCGTTCGGGATATCATCAAATCAGAATGAAGATTGAAGACATTCCGAAAACGGCATTTAGAACTCATGAGGGTCATTATGAATTTTTGGTCATGCCTTTTGGCCTTACCAATGCACCTTCAACATTTCAAGGTTTGATGAATTCAATTTTCAAACCATTCCTTAGAAAATTTGTGTTAGTATTTTTTGATGATATACTAATCTACAGCAAGTCTTGGAAGGATCATGTTGAACATGTTGACAGGGTGCTACAACTATTGGAGGAGAAACAATTATATGCAAAAAGATCCAAATGTTTCTTTGGAGTCCAGGAGGTGGAATATTTGGGTCATATTGTATCTCATGAAGGAGTTAAGGTAGACCCTAGCAAAATTAAAGCCATTAAGGAATGGAAAATCCCCACATCCATAAAGCATCTGCGAGGATTTCTTGGGTTGACAGGGTATTATCGCAAGTTTGTTAAGAATTATGGGAGAATAGCAGCACCTCTAACAACATTATTGAAGAAAGATGCATTTTCATGGACTCCGGAAGCAACAAAGGCCTTTGAACATCTTAAAGAGGCAATGTGCCAAGCACCGGTCTTAGCTACACCGGACTTCACAAAAACCTTTATTGTGGAATGTGATGCTTCAGGAAATGGAATTGGTGTTGTTCTAATGCAAGATGAAAGACCCATTGCTTTTGAAAGTCGTCCAATCAAGGGAAAGTTTTTAAGCAAAGCTATTTATGAGAAGGAAATGTTGGCAATACTCCATGCACTTAAGAAATGGCGACCCTACCTAATGGGAAGACACTTCAAGGTAAAAACGGATCATGATAGCCTTAAATACTTTTTAGAACAAAGATTATCCTCTGAAGAGCAACAAAAGTGGGTCACAAAGATGTTGGGTTATGACTTTGAAATCATCTACAAAAAAGGGAAGCAAAATGTGGTGGCAGATGCACTCTCAAGAAAGGATGAGGATGTGGAAGCATTGTTGTGCGCCATTTCTATTATCCAACCAGATTGGATAAACGAAGCAAGGGAGGAATGGAAGAATGATGAAGAAGTGTGGGCACTTATTCGAAAGCTACAACAAGATTCCAGTACGTCTGATACATTTAGCTGGCAAAATGATTCGTTATGGTACAAAGATCGCTTATACCTCTGTAAGAATTCCCAGCTAAAACAAAAGATTCTTATGGAATTGCACACTTCTCCCTTAGGAGGGCACTCAGGATTTTTAAAAACTTACCACAGGGTTAAGAAGGAATTTTTTTGGGATGGCCTTAAATCAGATATTCAAAAGTTTGTGGCGGAATGTTTGGTTTGCCAACAAAATAAAGTTGAAACAATTAAGACACCGGGTCTATTACAACCTTTATCCATTCCAAGCCAACGTTGGGAGGAGGTTTCAATGGATTTTATCACAGGTTTACCCAAGTCTGAGGGAAAGAGTGTCATCATGGTGGTAGTTGACAGACTTACCAAGTATGCACACTTTTGTGCATTATCACATCCATTTAAAGCCAGTACAGTTTCTACTGCATTTATGGAAACAATTCAAAAGCTACATGGAAACCCAAAGATTATTGTAAGTGACAGAGATCCCATTTTCACTGGAAATTTTTGGACAGAATTATTTTCTTGTCTTGGTACTCAGTTAGCTCATAGCTCATCTTATCATCCTCAATCTGATGGGCAAACTGAGATAGTAAACAAATGTTTGGAAGGATATCTTCGTTGCTTTGTATCTGATAAACAGACACAATGGGTCAAATGGTTGCCTCTGGCTGAATGGTGGTATAACACTTCCTTCCATACAGCAACAAAAATGACCCCATTTATGGCACTTTATGGGTATCAACCACCATCCATCACATCATATTTAAGAGAAAATTCTAAGGTTCAGGCAGTGGAACATCACATCGAACATCAACAACAAGTCCTCCAACTCTTAAAGGATAACCTCGTGTTGGCACAAAATAGAATGAAACAACAGGCAGATCAACATCGCAGTGAAAGAAGTTTTGATGTAGGTGATTGGGTATTCCTACGGCTACAACCATATAAGCAAATGTCCCTAAAGCAAGCTAAGAAGGATAATAAATTATCACCAAAGTATTATGGTCCGTACAAGGTGTTGCAAAAGATTGGTACTATGGCATACAAATTGGAGCTTCCTGCAGCTTCTCGATTGCACCCAGTTTTCCATGTTTCATGTTTAAAGAAGGTTATAGGCGACAAGCTCCCAGTTCAAACAATATTGCCAGAACTTGACGAGGAAGGAAAAATTATATTGGAACCGGAAGCAGTCACAGAAACAAGAACTCGACAGCTACGAAATCGATCAATTTCAGAGTATCTTATCAAGTGGAAGAACTTATCCGCTGAAGATTCCACATGGGAGGATGAGAATTTTATGCAGAAGTATCCAGAACTACTCAAGCGTTGAGGACAACACTTTTTTGAAGGAGAGGGGCATGTTGGGTCCCTATAATACTAGTGATTACCCCATTACTATTGTAGTTATACCCCTTATTTATATTGTTGTGCCCCTATTACCCCCTTGTTGTTATTTCTGTGCCCCATAGAATCCCTCTATTGTTATTTTTGTGGCTTTATATTATTATTGTTAGGTCGGCTGGATTATATTGTGACTCCTTAGACTCCTATATATAGAAAGGAGGTTTTGTCATTTGTATCATCCAAGAATTGTTCATTTATGTAATGTAAAGGAGGTTGCCCCCTCGAAGAGGCTGAATTCTAAGGTGTGGATCTCTCTTTTCTATCTTTTTGTGAGTTGGTTTCATAACAATCTCTTCAAGGAGATAGTGGACTGGAGCCAACGGTGGTATGGGAGCAGTGTATTACCAATTCTGTTGCACATCAAGAATGCCAATAGAGACAGATATGCTCAATGCATCTAGAGCAATCTGTAACTAGCAATCACAAAGCGTGGTTCGAGACTATGCCCACTCGCTTAAAAATGCTCTTCCAAATAACTTCCATTGGTTTGCATGAGAAAATAAAATGATAGTTACACGAAAGATATTGATCTAAATTGGATCCATAAAAGACTATCAAAGAACCATGATTGTATCAAGACGGGAAAAATCTCTAAAGAATTTAGAAACCGCAATAAAAAACACCCTTGAACCAATGCCAATGGCAGCCAGCATGGAACGACGAGGACCTCGGTCAAAGCTCGCTAATCGAGGCCCATGGAGACTGCGCAGGAGGTCAAAGTAGCCCCTGGGAGCCCCGAATCGGGAAAAGGAGGTGGATTTTGATGCACGATTAGATCTTATCGGTAAGCATTGGGCGAACAGTGCCAAAATGGAGGAGCCTTGAAGCACTCGGTCGCATCGGGAACCAGAGAACCACGGGCGGAAAAGCGAAAAGCTCTAACATACAAAGGTGGGACCCACGCTTTGGAAAACTGGAAGTATTGATCAGGGTGCCCACAAAGGGTAAGCGGTCTAGGAGAAATTGAAGCTATCCCATACATCGATCGACGCATGGCAAGCAGAGGTGAGAGAAAACCATCGTTGATCACACACTATCAGTCAAGCAAGTCAACCGCGCGGAACGTGCATATGACGTTGGATCTGGGGGACCAGATCAGACAGCTGAGATTGCACTTGAGGGAGGAAGTGGAATCGATGAAGGAACACACTGCGTGTTAGAAGGATTTGGAATCCATTTGACCACCACAGTGGAAGAAATACTTCATCCACGACGTAACTGAAGAAATGAATTGACGAAGCAGGCTGGCACCGTTTAGAAGTGGACATGTGACCACTCCCTGAGCATTTATGATGAAACTGAACAGGGAACTCCAAGTGCAACTGCATAAGGTGAATCAAAAAAGGCAGAAGAGGAACCGAATAGGCATAGGAATGAATGGCTAAAAGCCATGAGCAGAGACAGAATACATAATTTTTGGAGTCAGCCATTGTAAACCCTGAGAGGAGGATTGAACACTAAGAGACAAAAACCAGAGAAGAAGGTAGTAAAGCAAAAGCAGAAAGAGACAGAGGGCTGAGTTGAACAACGGTAGCATTGAGCAACAAAGAGCTTGAGAGATTCAAGCCATCCCATAGAGGAATCTGTCTAGACTGAGCACCACATTTGGCTCTTTCCACTGAAGACCAGAAGGTCACAGAGTTGGTAGGAAGAAGAAGAGTCTATGTACTCCATTGGCTTGGGGAATCCAAGAACCACCCTGCCAAGAAAAACCTGCTTCAGGAGAACTCACATTGAATCCCTGTATTGTAATTCTCTTCTTAAAGGCACAATAAAACAAGGCCACCATTGAAAGCTGGACCGGAGATGTAGCCCTAGAGAATAGGGTGAACACCTTATTAATTTCTTGTGTCTTTGTGTTTTCTTACTGTTTTTCTCTACTGTCTTTCCATTTTATTGTCTATGTATTGGAAATCTGATCAGTCCGTTGCTTAAATAACATAAACGCACACCATCACATGAGTCTGTAATACCTTTAAACAATAGATCTTTAACTGATGTCACTCATAGGGTGAATATCAGATCAAGTGGTATCAGAGCAAAAGGTTGTAAGGTTAGACAAGCTTATTTTGGTCTAGCTGTTGAATGCTCACTAGATCAAAGCTCAAATTAGGAGAAGAAAAGTTAGTTGAAACTAATCCTGAAATCGGGACAGTCTATCATCGGAAGACAATGTCAGAGGAAGGTTCTATTGAGTCGGACCCTCAATTCATGGAGAGTTTCCTAGCTATAATGTCTATGGTAGAAGAAATGTATAGGGACTTTAGAAAGCATAAGGATGAAGATTCATCAGGTTCTAAACAAGATAAAGAAGAATATGAGTCTCATTCCCATGACCACTCAAAAGGAAAAGGGAAAGAGGAAATCTTTCTCACACCACCTAATAGCCCTGTGCATAATAATAAAAAATCTTTGATTAAGGTAGATGTTAAATTTGATTTGCCTATATATGACGGAGAGTTAAATGCTGAAAAGTTGGACAATTGGATTAGACAAATTGATGTGTACTGTAGGGTACAGAACATAGACTCAGACAAGAGAATAATTCAGTTGGAAAGCCTACATCTAGGAGGCACTACCTTGCTTTGGTGGGAATGCAGAACCTAAGCTAATATGAAAAAACATGGTAAGACCATCTCTGTCTGGAGTGAATTTGTTGTTGCAATAAAAAAGTAGTTCTATCCATTGGCCTACATGCAACAAGCCATGATGAGTTGGCAAACTCTTCGGCAATTGAAAGGGAAAAGTGTGCAAGGGTATACTCAAGAGTTCAGAAAGAGAGCATTGATGTTGGGTATCTCATTAGACTCACCAAAGACTCTTTTGAAGTACATTGGTGGTCTACATAGCTACATGAGGCATACCATCCTCATGTTTAATCCCACTAGTATAGATGAGGTATCTGTACAAACTACTCATCTAGAAGCTAGAGGAAAGAATGGAAATCAAGAAGTTGGGGGACCATCCCAACCCACTGCAAGCAAGAGAAAGGAGAAAATAAAGCAGAAGCAAAAATCAAGGAAGACTAAAATTGCATACAAAAGTAAAGCTTCATGCACTCACTGTAAAAAGGAGGGGCATGATGATGAGCACTATTGGATTCTACATCTAGAGTTGAGACCTAAGAAGTCCGAGGGAAAGAAGAAGAAGATGGTTGCAGCTATTCAGAAAGATTTGGGGTCAGACTCAGGAGATGAAACAATCATTGCAGCCACAGGTATAAAAGGTAATAATTCTAAATCATCTACTAGTAATTCTGCTCAAACTATTATTGATGAAGAACATGAGAGAAAAAGACATGAGCTTTTCCATATTCAAGTTATTTCCAAACATCAAAAGATTGATACTTTGTTTGATAGTGGCTCACAAGTAAATTTGATTTCTGAAGCAATTGTAAAGAAATTGGGATTAGCAACTACACCTCACAAGAAACCATACCCATTAGGATGGTTGAATGATAAAGCACAACTACAAGTGACTAGACAGTGCAAACTCAAGTTTTCTTTTGGGTAAGCATTTGTAGATGAGGTTGAGTTAGACATAATTCCTTTGGATATATGCGGAATTGTTTTAGGAAGTCCTTACTTGTATGATAGAAAGGCTATTTTCTATAGAGTTGAGAACAAGTATCTACTTGTTAAGGATGGAATCAAATACCTTGTAAGAGCTCACAAGCTCAAGAATAATTATACTCTCATAAATTATGGGCAAATGAAAAGAATGATAAATTCATGCAAATAATTCTTACTAATGGTTGTAAAGGAAAAGAAACCTGATAAAACCAATGTATTTGAGGGTTGTAATGCTCAGAAGCAAGCTGATATAGAAAACATTATTTCAGAGTATGATGTCCTGTTTTAGGAACCTAAAGGTATGCTACCCAAAAAGGAAATAGTACATTATTATTTTACAGCAAGGTGTTCCATTGCCTAACATTGGGATGTACAGGTTGTCTGCTTTAAAGAATGCTAAAATCAAGAAGCAGGTGCAGGAGTTACTCGAGAAGGGGTTCATCAGGCCTAGCACATCACCATGTGGGTCACCAATTTTTTTGGTGAGAAAGAAAGATGGCTCGTGGAGAATGTGCATTGGCTACCAAATGTTGAATAAGATAACAATCAAAAATCATTATCCCCTTCCTCGCATAGATGATCTTTTAGATTAATTGAAGGAAGCTGTTTATTTCACCAAGCTGGATTTGCACAGTGGATAACATCAGGTCAGAGTTGCAGAGCAAGATGCATGAAAGACTGCTTTCAAAACAAGGCAGGGATTGTATGAGTGGTTGGTTATGCCTTTTGGCTTGACCAATGCTCCTGCTACTTTCATGAGATTAATGAATGATGTAATTAGGCCTTTTCTTGATGATTTTGTTATTGTGTATCTGGATGACATTCTGATTTTTAGTAAAACATGGGAAGAACACTTAAAGCATGTTAAGCATACATTAGATGTTTTGAAAAGAGAAAAACTTTATGTTAAACTCTCAAAATGTGAATTTGGCAAAACATCTCTAAATTATTTGGGTCATATAGTAGGTGGTGGTGAATTGAAAATAGATCCCTCTAAAGTGGCAGTCATTGTAAGTTGGCCTAAACCCAAGTCTGCTACAGAAGTGAGAAGCTTCTTAGGAGCAGCACAATATTGGAGGAAGTTCATTTCTAATTTTTCCTCAATTGCAACTCCCTTACATGCTTTGACAGGATTGAACAAGGTGTTTCAGTGGGGAGGCAAACATCAGAAAACCTTCAACACCTTGAGAGAAAATATTAGTACAGCACATGTACTAGCATTGCTTGATCTACAAAGACCATTTGAAATCCAAACAGATGCCAATGATTATTCCATGGGAGCAGTGTTGACACAGCATGGTAAACCCATAAGTTATCATTCTGAGACTTTTAATCCTGCAGTAGTTAACTATCCTACATATGATAAAGAATTGTATGCATTAGTTCAGAGTGTGAAAAAGTAGAAACATTACTTAATAGGCAAAGAGGCAGTAATACATACTAATCATCAACCACTTCAATATCTACATTCCCAAACTAAGTTGCAGCAATCAAGACACTACAGATGGATGGGTTTTCTACAACAGTTTCATCTACTCATCATATATAGAAAGGGCATACACAACAAAGTTGCAAACATGTTATCTAGACCCATTATAAATGCATCTACTATACTTAAGCATAATTATGTACTACATGAAAGTTACATTGAACAATGTGCTCAAGATATAGACTTTAAAGATGTATAGCAAAAAGGTAGAAGAATTGGACTATCATGTGAAGGATCTACTATTATATCATTGTGGGGAACTCTGCATTCCACAAACAGAGAGAGTAAAGATAATTAGAGAGGCACACACTTCTTTGATATCAGGTCACTTTGGGGTAAGTAAAATAGTTACACAGCTGCAAAGATTTTGTTATTGGCCGAAAATGAATGAGACAGTTTCTAGATATGTAAGAGGGTGTACTATGTGTGCTAAAAGCAAGCCCAGTGATAGAAAACTAGGCTTGTACACTCCTTTACCAGTTCCTTCTCACCCTTGGGAAAGTGTTTCCATGGATTTTGTTGGAGGACTGCCTAAATCTAGGAAAGGTCATGATTATCTATATGTGTTTGTGGATAGGTTCAGCAAAATGTGTATTTTGATACGTTGTAATAAACAGATTACGGCTGAAAAAACTGCAAAATTATTCTTTGAACATGTATGGGTTCATTTTGGATTACCCACTTCTATTGTATCTGATCGAGACACCCAATTTGTGGGGAATTTTTGGTCAAGTCTTTGGGAATTGATGGACACCCAACTGAAGAAAAGCACAGCTTTCCATCCACAAACCGATGGCCAGACAGAAGTGGTTAACGAGACAGTGATCCAATTACTCAGGGGATATTGTAGCAAACATCCTAAGCTTTGGGATGAACATTTTTGTTATGTGCAGCATGCTTACAATAGAGCAAAACACTCTTCTACACATAGATCTCCTTTCGAGACTTGTTTTGGTTTCATACCAAGGTCTCCTTTGGATTTTGTCTTTGGTAAAGATACCACGGTTGATGGACACAGTGATGTGGACATGGAAATTAGGTTCATTGAACAGATCCAGGAGATCCACCAGGCAGTACAAGAATAGCTGGAAAAGAGCCAAGCCAAATATAAGGCTAGGCATGACAAGCATTGGATGGAGCATAGTTTTCAAGTTGGTGACCAGGTCTGGTTATATATTAGCAAGGACAAAATGCAAGGTGAAGGTAAAAAGCTAAAGCCTATTAGGTATGAACCTTTTAGGATACTTGAGAATATTGGTGAAAATGATTTTCACCTTGATCTGCCAGCTTACATGCACATCTACTCAGTCGTAAATGTAGATTGCTTGAGATTGTTTGAACCTTCAAAGGTTGAGAATCCTAAAGAGCAAATTCAATTGCCTTCTATTGATGACTTGCTATCTGAATATCTTAATGAATTGCAAGAAGACACAGTCTTGGATAGGAAGGTGAGGACGACGCACAGAGGAGATGTTGAGTACCTCGGAATTGGACTCAAAGGTTCAAAGCCGAGCAGTGCAAAGTGGGTTGAGATTGGACAAGTGAGATATCAGTATCCTCACTTATTCGATGCTTGAAAGAAAACCAAGTTTTGGTGGTCCAAAAGCTTTTCAGTGGGAAGGTCGTGATCCGAATTGGATCCATAAAAGATTGTCAAAGAGCTATGACTTTATCACGATGGGACAAATCTATAAAGAATTCAGAAACTGCGATAAAAAAACACCCCTAAACCAGTGGCAATGGTAGCTGGCCTGGAACGACGAGGACCTCAGTCAAAGCACGCTGACCAAGACCCATGCAGACTGGGCGGGAGGTCAAAGTAACCCCTGGGAGCCCCGGATCAGGAAAAGGAGGTGGACTTTGATGCGTGATAAGTGCATCGCTAGGCGAACAGGGCCAAAATGGATGAGCCTCGAAGCACTCAGTCGCGTCAGGAACCAAAGAACCGCGGGCGAAAAAGTGAAAAGCACTAACATACAAATGCGGGACCTGCACTCTAGAAAACCAATAGTATTGATCAGGGTGCCCACAAATGATAATCGGTTCTGGAGAAATTGAAACGATCTCATACATCGATCGACACGTGGCAAGCGGAGGTGAGAGAAAACCACCATTAATTATGTGCTATCGATTGAGCAAGTGAACTACATGGAACGTGCATATGACATTGGATATGGGGGACCTAGATCGAACGACTGAGATCACCCCGATGGAGAAAGCGGAATCGACAAAGGAACACGCTGCGTTTTAGAAGGATTTGGAATCCATTTGACCGCCATGGTGGAGGAAAGAGTTCATCCACGACGTAACTGAAGAAACGAACTAACGAAGCAGGCTAGCGATGTTTAGAAGAGGACATGTGGCCACTCCTTAAGTGTTTACGATGACGCCGAATAGGGAACTCCAAGTGCAACTGCAGAATATGAATCGACAGAGGTGGAAGAGGAACCAAACATGCATAGGAACAAATGGCTAAAAGCCATGAACAGAAACAGAATACATAGTTTTTGGAGTCGGTTAGAGTGAACCCCGAGAGGAGGACTGAACACTGAGAGACAGAAACTAGAGAAGAAGGCAGTAAATCAAAAGTAGAAATTCGGACCCGAAGTTTAGAGGTATTTCGTCTCAAATGGGTTATTTCTTTAGCTTCTGAAACATCGCAGAAAAAAATCTATAGCGAAAATGCCACGATGACCTATTTGGAGCAACGAAACCCTAGAATCCAAAGCTTTGATACCAAATGTTATGAAATATCTAGAAGCATTGTTGTGTGCCATTTCTATTATCCAATGAGATTTGATAAAAGAAACAAGGTATGAATGGAAGAAGGACGAAGAAGTGTGGCCACTCATTCAAAAGTTGCAGAACATCTCAGTTCAAACAATATTGCCAAAACTTGAAGAGGAAGGAAAAATCGTATTGGAGCCTGGAGCAGTCACAGAAAAAAGAACCTGACATCTATGAAATTGATCAATTTCAAAGTATCTCATCAAGTGGAAGAACTTACCCACTGAATATTCCACATGGGAGGACAAATATTTTATACAGAAGCATCAAGAACTACTCAAGCGTTGAGGACAACACTTTTTGAAGGAGAGGGGCATGTTAGGTCCCTATACTACTAGTGTAACCCCTTATTGTTATTAGTATAACCCCTTATTATATTGTTGTGCCCATGTAGTCCCCATATTGTTATTATTGTGCCCCATAGAAGCCCACTATTATTATTATTGTTCCATTACATTATTATTGTTATGTCAGCTCTTATTATATTATGACCCCTTAGACTCCTCTATATAGAAAGGATGTCTTGTCATTTGTATCATCCAAGAATTGTTCACTTGTGTAATGTAAAGGAGGTTGCCCCCCCGAAGAGGCTGAATTCTAAGACGTTGATCTATCTTTTCTATCTTTTTATGAGTTGGTTTCATAACAAACACATGGATGGTGAACATGTGTATCCCTTTCCAATCCCCTTACCATTTTTAGAATAGTTTGTTCTATTTAATGGTGAAAAAAGGAGATAAGAAGCATTCTTTCATTCGTTCATTCTTTGATCTTTATATCATTTCTTTGTTTATCTATGTTTTACTATTTGTATCCATACTTCTACCACTCATTTATATGTACCCCATACATTAAATATATATATATATATATATATATATATATATATATATATATATATATATATATATATATATATATATATATATATATATATATATATATATATATATATATATATATATATATATATTGAGAGAGAGAGAGAGAGAGACATATAGATTGTCTCTTTTATTAGTCTTGCTATTATATATATATTATATATATATATATATACCATCTCTTTCGCCTTGTTATCCTACTAACTTTTCTTATTCATTCTAATTACTGCACTCATTTATGTTTTTTCATTTATTACAAACATGATTATTATTACAGGGCATTACAAAAAGTACACCTTTGTTGAACTTGGTACTACAGAAGCAAAGTATATTGTAGCTTATTGCACATTGTGAAGGAGTATAGGTTCATAAGCTACAATGTGGCTTGTTCGACCAGATGCTTGAATCGACTATGTTGTTCTGTGATAATCAAAGCTATGTGTTTCATGCTACGATAAAACATATTAATATCAAGTACCAATTTATTCGTGATATGGTATGTAAGGGAGTGGTGAGGCTCTAGTATGTCTCGATTAATGAGCAGATGGATGACATTCTCACAAAGCCTTTCTCTCAGGAAAGGTTTGTATATTTCAGAGACAAACATGGACTAGTGAATAACTCCTCTCTCAGTGAGAGGGAACATTGTTTTGACATCAATAGGGGTATGCCTCAGAATGTTGGTAACAACAGGAGCTTGACTCACACTATTTATTAGTGGATAACAAGGGTATGGCTCGAACTATTGGTTACAATAGGAGCATGAATGTAATTGTTGGTAAAATAGCACAAGGGACGAAGATTCTTGAAAGAAATGTTATATGGGGCCTAGACACTCGTGGAGTGGTTGCCTCTTCAATATCATGCCCTAGAGAGAGGCCCTTAGATTTGGGACATGGGTTTCACTACCGTTTGACCATGGGAAATAACCACCATAAACTAGTTAGAGTACCAAGAGGTGAGACACCCACCAGATCATGGTGACTATTCGAATAAGTACAATCGTTTACAAGGGCTAACCAAAGTTGTGGTACACATTTATGATAATGCTCATGTAGGTGAGGGGTATTGACCTAGATAAAGGTGTTATCGAAGAGATTTACCTTTGTTTTAGAAAGATCATGTACATAGAAAACATTTGGATAATCATTATGAATACCTCCCAAGTTAAGAGGGAGTGTTGAAGAATGCAACCAGAGTCAATATTCATAATCCTTGATTTATTTATAATATTATGCACAAACACGAAAGAAAATGATATTTTAAAATAGAAGAAGGAAAATTAAAAGAAAGGAAATCAACGGAAAAACCTAAAATTAAGATCTTTGATAGTCCATACTAAGGTAAATAACATATTTACTATCAGTTGTTACTAGTAATAATTTAAGCAAGTATTTGCATAAAAGATGTAATAGGAACAAAAAGTAAATGAATGTACTTATGAGGAGTTACTCGCCACCATTATTTACGTGATCTTCAATACTTAAAAAATATGAGAATGTGAAAACTTACTAGAATCTAATTTACAAAGATATATGATTTGATTTAAGAGACATGTCTCTTGTGTATATTGGGTATTAAATGCACTTGAACCTTTTCATTTTACATAAAGACTTATCACTCACATATCTCTATCCCTCACACATTGTGACAAATACATTTTATTTTCATGGTTATTAGTTGAATTTCCGAAGTGTGATTCTTTGATGAAGATAAAAGAAATATAATATTTATTCACAAGTAATTACCACAGTTCATAAATAAAGTAGTTGCATCAATTGCACTGAAAAATGAAAAAGAGATCAAACTGAGCAAAACAAATTGCCAAAATATTTTGCAAGAATAATTACAAATTGCATGGATTTCCAAAGATAATTGTGAGTGATAGGGATACCAAATTTAAAGGAAACTTTTCTAAAGATTTTTTCAAACAAATGAGGACATCCCTCAACATGAGCTTAGCATACCACCCCAAACATGTGACCAATATGAAATCGTTGATAGATGTTTGGAAGCATATCTTTGTCATTTTGTAAGAGACTAACAAAAAAATGGTTTGAATAGTTACATCTAACACCATGGCGGTACAATTCCACTTATCACATTTCAATAAAACTAATGTCATTTCAATCTCTCTATGATTATACACCCCGTAAATGGAAAGAGTTAACCATAAATAATATAAAAATTCCAACAATAAAGAATCAATTTGAGGATAACTAAAAGGTTGTTCGAACACTAAAGGAAAACTTAAATATTGCAAGAAACCACACAAAGTAGCAAGATGACCAATGTAGTTTAGAAATAAAATTTAAGGAGATTGGGCGTATGTGAAGTTTCAAACCTTACAAACAATTATCGTTAAAAAAATATGGAAAAAACAAGTTAGGCCCCGAGTTCTATGGTCCATATCAAGTTGTGAACAAAAGTGATTATGTTCTTAAGTAATTAAAAAATACCTCAACAAGTCGAAGGGCCTAATGGAAGAAGGTGTCTCTGGGGAGACAGAGGATTTTTGTTAACATCCCTCATTACCTATGCTTTGAGCATAAAATATTTCCTTTGAAAGGAATGTAATCTTATGTATAAAAAAATAAAATAATTTTAATTATATATTAATTATGTACAGAGGCACCATTAAACATAATGACCTTTGGTGAAAAGGCACTTAAGACTATTTAAGCTAGAGCTTTCATTGTAAAAGAATATTGATCTATGAATTATTGTTCAATTTGTATAAATACATTTAATTTTATTAATTTTGATTTAACATGATAATGGTTAATTAACTAGATTTCAATAAAAATATATAAATTTGAAATAAATTTAAAAAATTATTATTAATAAAAATTAAAACTAAAGTAAAGTTAGCCAAATTTAAGAAAAAAACCAAATTTTTAATTTTAATTAATAAAATTATTAATAAATAACAATAAAATCACTAACCTTACATTACACTTTTCATTAAATATATATTTTATCTCTTAAATAACGTATTTATTTAATTAATTTAATTATTCTCTTTATATATTATTTAATTAATATAATTATACTCTTTAATCACTAATATATTTATTAGTTATTAATATATTTATTTAATTACTCAAGCGTTCACGGCTATTAAAAGACTAAGAAATGTCACACCATGTTTCACGGCAATTAAGAAATGCAAAACCATGTTTCTCGCAGTCCGTTTCTATTCAATGTTGTGAAGAATACGGTGCCAACCAGGGATCAAAATTGAACACATCATAGCCCTTCAAAGGGTCTCTGGCACGTCAGAGAAGTAGGGAGAAAATTTTACGAGTCAAAAAATATTTAAAAATTGATTTTTGTCATTTAAAAAAAATTGGAATAATATTTTAAAATTTTTTAAGAAGTGCTGTCAAATTGTCAACTTTTTTTTTAAATTTCATTTTTTCTGAAATTAGAATTTTAGGAATGTTGAATTTGTAAATTTCTTTTCATGTTAAAACTTAAATCCCATTTCAGAAACTCCCATTTCAAAAACAACAGTTTCTTTTTGAGTTGTTTTTTCTAATTGTGCATATGATGAAAGTTCTTATTAATTATTATGTCACAATTACCCTTTGATACCATTACATTTGGTAGTTTCAATTGAGAGCGACTAGAGGTCAATATGGGCTATGTATTAGGTTTGTAATTTCATTGGGTTGTGCCTGAAGGCTGCCCAAAGCAAGGTTTGACAATGATTTAAGCTGGACAGGAGCATAGATTCATCATTCAGCAAATGCCTGTCAAGCAAGGTTTAAGCACAATTTATGCTTGGAGAGTAGCGCATTCAACAGGCTTCCTAACATACTGGATTTGATTTGTTTGCGAATTCCCAATTCTTGGTATGTTTTCATATTAAAAAAGGAGATACCAAAATCAACCTTTGTACACTCTTTTGTTGAATCCTAACCCTGTTTAGAATTTTACTGAATTTTTTCATTCATGCAATAAACTTAAATTTAATTGAGCTACTTGTATATTGGCTTGAATGTTCTAGTCACAAAAATTTCCTACAAAATTAATCCTTATCTGAACTGGAGCAGGAATATAGGTCTCCTGTTTATCCATTAATGGTAAATGCATCCGATATATTAGTTGCAGATGGTAAATGCATCTGATATATTAGTTGCAGCTCATATCAGACCTGCCTTATACACAACATCCATGGCGTTGTTGTTCCACCATTCTCCTGTGAAAAAATAAAAAGAAATTTGAAAATAATTTACTGTTGTCAATTGAATTGCTCTTTTTTTTTATGCTTTTCATTATAGAAGTGGACCTAAATATGTACCCTTCTAAATGAAATTAAGACCTACCCTTCAAATTTGATCACTGGTGCCGACCCATGAAGAGAAAACCGAACACATATTTATAGAAGAATTGGTGCGGCACTCTCACCATTATACCTTTCCATATTGAGTCGAGGTGGAATGCTCAGCGTTGAAGTCTATTTTCAGCGAGGAAAATCGATATAATCTTCACGTGTTGTACAGAAATAAGCGGTTTTGATTCTCCATCTGCGGATTTTGTGATCTACACGTGCTGTGGTTTTGATTATTTCAATTGAATTGGGTTTGGATTTTTATTTCCGTTGAGTTGGCATCAGGAAGTTGTGCTTTCTGCTTTTCCAGTATCAGTGAGTAAAGAGGCAATGGCACAGAATCAAATCCAACTAGCAAAACACCGTGTTGCACAACATCAACAAGCAGTTGCTAACCGCAACAACAATCAATTACTGCTGAAATCTCTGTATGTGGGGGATTTGGAGCCCAGTGTGACCGAGGCCCAGATATATGATCTCTTTGGGCGGATTGGCTCGGTGCTCACTGTTCACATATGCAGAGATGCCATTACAGGTTATGTCAATTATAGGTTAGCTGAAAATGCTAGAGAGGCTTTACGTTTATTGAATTCTGCGCCCCTTAATGGAAACCATATTCGGGTAATGTACTCACCCCATGACCCCAGCATCCATAACTTTGGATCAGCTAAAAATTTTGTTAAGAATCTTGATAGAACAGTAGGCCAAGATGCTTTCTATCGTACTTTCGCTATGTGTGGGCCCATTCTCTCTTCTAATATTGCAACAGATGCATCAGGGCAATCCAACATGAAGAGGGAGTGAAAAATGCAATAAAATATTTGAATGGTCAGTTTATCGATGGGGAACGGGTTTACGTTGCTCCATTCATGAAAAAGAAGCAGCGAGAATGAGAAAATGGAAACACCAAGTTCACTGATGTTTTTGTTAAAAATTTATCAGAGTCAATGAATGATGAGGATTCGAGATATTACTTTAGTGTGTACGGACCAATTACAAGTGCCAAAGTGATTAGCGATGCCGCAGGTAATTCAAAGTGTTTTGGATTTGTTAATTTTGAGAATGGAGATGATGCCGCAAGTTGCGTTGAGAATTTAAAGGGAAAAAAATTGACGGTAAGGAATGGTATGTTGAAAGGGCATTAAAGAAATCTGAATTGAGGAGGCAATATGGATCAAATCTTTATTTAAAATATTTGGATGATAGTATTGATGACAACAAGTTGAAAGAATTATTCTTTATTTATGGCACAATCACTTCATGCAAGGTAATGAGAGACTTTCATGGATACAGTAAAGGTTCAGGATTTGTGGCATTTTCATCTCCTTTACAAGCATTGCAAGCTAAGCTAGAAATGAATGGAAAACTTGTTGCTGGAAAAATTCTTTATGTTGATTTTGCTGAGCCAAACGTGGAGAGAAGTGAAACTTTACAGATTCGAGTCTCACAATGCAATTGGTAGGGAACCTACTATTACTACCACTTTCTCCATGTATAATCGTCCTCAGATGAAACCATCCAATTAGCATGGCACTAGATTTTAGCCTTGCACCATAGTTATATTTTACTCATTTATTTAATTACCTTTCTTTCCTCTTTCTATGTTTTTATCCACTTGCTTATTGTTTACTCTACCATAAAAAGTCCGTAAAATACCATTTACCCAATATTACTAATAATAGTTTTATTTTCACATCTTTTCATTAACCTATTTGTATACCTTTTCAATATTTCAAATTAATGTTAAATATTTTACTACCAAATCTAGATTTTCCAAACAATTATCTGGTGACTTTCACACTTTAGATTTATTTATTGAAGTATTTTATATAACTTATTGTTACATCCTCAAAGATTACCCACATGCTACTTTGTCTTAACTACAAAAGTGAAGACTCTTTAGGGGTGATTTTTGTTCAAACCATTCATTTTTAACTTTACATTATCTATTTTGGGATGAGTGGTTTGATTTTGTAATGAAGTTTATTTCTAGGAAATAAAATTTTCAATAGTGTTTTTTTGTTTTATTTTTTTAATCCTAAATTCCTCTTTCAAATTTTAATCAAAATATTATTAGTATTGTTGGAAATTTATTGTTTTTGTAATGAAGTTTATTTCAAGGAAATTTATTTTTCAATATTAGTTTTGTTTTTATTTTTATTTTTTAAATCCCATGGTTCATTAGGTGAGTGAGTTATCTTTCATGTACAAGGACACTGGGAGGATAATAGTCACTCCTCCCTACCACATGAGCTAAAACCGCTTCAATTTTCAATAGCTTCTATTTGGAAAGGAAATGAATTCTTAATTATTTAATTAGATCTAAATGATGATTAATAAAATAGTTTATTTACAAGCTTACACCATAGGATAAGTTATAAACTGTGTATTGGTATGATACAATTTATCATATTAGTTTATATGATTAGCTAATTTGGAATTAGCTCAAGGGCACCTAATGAAGCTATAAACTTATTTCTCTGTTACCACTATCTTCTCAACAAAGGGAAACAAAAATGATTTAATAGGTTTTCCGCTATTGCTTGATCTTCAACACTTTAACAAATATGAGTAAAAATGTAAATTGATAGACTTTCTAGAATTTAATTTACAAAGAGATATGATTTAATTTAAGAGACATGTAGCTTGTGTATATTGGGTATAAAATGAGTTTGAACATTTTAATTTTACATACACACTTATCCGTCACATATCTCTATCTCTCAAACATTGTGATATATATTCAATTTTAATGGTTATTAGTTGAATTTATGAATCGTGATTGTCTGATGAATATAAAAGAACTATAATATATATTCACAAGAAATTACCATAGTTAATAAATGAAGTAGTCTTATAAAAATGAAGAGGAAAGACATCAAAATTAGCAATACAAATTGTCAAAATATTTTGCAAGAAAAATTACATTGGATGGGTTTAGTGATGGGGATGCCAAATTTAAAGGAAACTTTTCTAATGAGTTTTTGAAACAAATGATGATATCCATCAACATGAGCTCAACCTACCACCCCAAACATATGACCAAATTTGGAAGCATATCATTGTCATTATGTAAGAGACACAAAAAAAGGGATGCAATAGTTACATTTATCACATCATGAATGATGAGGATTTGAGATATTATTTTAGTGTGTATGGAACAATTATGAGTGCGAAAGTGGTTAAGGATGCAGAAGGCACGACATGTCATTCAAAGTTTTTTGGATTTGTCAACTTTGAGAATGAAGATGTTGATGCAAATTGCTTTGAGAATTTAAATGGGAAGAAAATTGATGGAAAGGAATGGTATATTGAAAAGGCACTAAAGATGCCTGAATTTAAGAGGCAATATGGAGAAAATATTTATTTAAAACATTTGGATGATAGTATTAATGACAATAAGTTGAAAGAACTATTCTTTATTTATGGCACAATCACTTTATGCAACTTAATGAGAGACATTCAAGGACACATTAAAGGTTCACTATTTGTAGCATTCTCATTTGTTTTTTAAGAATTCCTAGCTATGGTAGAAATGGATGGAAAATTTGTTTCTCGCAAAAGTATTTATGTTGCTTTAGCTGAGCCAAAAGAGGAGAGAAGAGAAATTCTCTCATTTATTCGAGCCTCATAATCTAATTGGCAGGGCACCTACTATTCCTATGAGTGCTTTCATATATAATATAGGACGCCTTAGATTAAACCATCCAATTGGCATGAAGCCACATGTAATTTTGCATCATAGTTTCATTTTAATCATTTATTTAATCATTTTTCTTTAGTCATTCTATGTTTTTATCCACTCATTATTCTTTACTCTACCATAATAATAAAAAAATCTCTAAATACCCTTTACTCAATTTTACTAATATAATTTTTATTTAAATATCTTTTCATTAACTTATTTGTAGACCAGCTCATTATTTCAAATAATATTAAATATTTTAATACAACTTTCCAAAGAATTATCTTGTGACTTTTACAATTTGGATTCACTTAATGAGGCGCTTTGGTATAATTTATTGTTACACACTCAAATATTACCCACATCTTACTCCATCTCAACAATAGAAGTGAAGACCTTTTAGGAGTGATTTAAGTGAAGACTATTTAGGAGGGATTTTTGGTCAAATCATTCATTTTTAACTTTAGCTTATTCATTTTGGGATGAGTGGTTTGTAATTTAGCTATTTCCTTTTGTAAGCACCCATTAATATGTATATGTGTCTTCCCCGGATTCGGGTCGGCATTGAAGTGATGGAGATTACGTTCTGGAAGACAGGCGTGTGGCAAGCCTAATGGTTCACCGGCGCAACGCAGGTACCCATCTCTGGAATAATTAAGATGATGGGCAGTCACCCTATGCAACATTTAATTCGGTGGGGAGGCCGAGACACCAAGAGTCTGTTGGGTCCCTATAATACTAGTGATTACCCCATTACTATTGTAGTTATACCCCTTATTTATATTGATGTACCCATGTAGTGCCCATATTGTTACTATTGTGCCACATAGAAGCCCACTATTGTTATTGTTGTGCCCTACAATATTATTGTTATGTAGGCTCTGATTGTATTGGGACCACTTAGACTCCTATATATAGAAAGGAGGTATTTTCATTTGTATCATCCAAGAATTGTTCATTTATGTAATGTAAAGGAGGTTGCCCCCTCGAAGAGGCTGAATTCTAAGGCGTTGATCTTTCTTTTCTATCTTTTCTTAAGCTGGTTTCATAACATTTGGTATCAGAGCTTTGGATTCTAGGGTTTCGCTGCTCCAAACAGGTCATCGTGGAATTTTCGCTATAACTTTTTTTCTGTGACGTTTCAGAAGTCGCAAAAAAAACCCATTTGAGAAGACATCGTGCTAAACCTTGGGTCCAAATTTCAGAGCTTTTCGCGCGATATTTTCGGAGATATGATCTTAGGAAGTTGGTCTTTTTGATGACTCCTGAATTACACTCAAAACAGGTGACCTGGGGAAAATTGTCATAACTTTCTTTCTGAGCATCGGATTGACGTTTTGTAAGAAGTTACAGAAAGAGGACGGACAGTAGTTTCTTTTGGGTGTTTTTCAGATCCAAAGGTCGAAACAGTGACTCGTGGTACGTCGTACAACTTCGCTCTACTGAACCAGTCTAAAATCAAGTCACCGTGGGAGATTTCACATAACGCTTCCTTGGAGAATCCAATTTGGCTCAGACTTGTGGCATTGGAAAGAGGACGTAGAAGGCTACTACAGATAGCAATTTCAGAATTGGATGATCCGAAATTACAGAGATACATCAGATTCAATATCAGGCTTCTATTAAGTGAAAAAAGGTGTGTAGTTTTTTTTTTAATTTTTGTGTAAGCTTGGTTTAACGGAATTCAAAGGGCATAGTAAAGCATTATTATCGGTAACTGATGCCCCGAGGAAAGAAAATGCAAACACCTAGTAAGGAACCTGAAAGCTCTAGCATGACTCATGAAGAAGAGGAAGAAATGCTACATGATATATCAAAATTACAAGAACAAGTGCAACAAATGTCACGCTCACAAAAGCTAACAGAAGCTAAGATAAGTGGCGTGGAATCTAAGGTAAATGGCGTGGAATCTAAGATAAAGGGCATGGAAGCTAAGATGGAGGATTCGATGGCAAATTTGAAGATAGATTTGAATACAAACATGGAAGAATTGAAGAAGTTGCTACAAGAAAGGGTCACTAATGGTGAAAAGGTAGTAAAGGAAACTCATGATGAGGACAAAAGAAATGTTAATCATGATTCCATAGACTCTAATGTTGGATCAAAGACTCACCATGTTCCAAAAATCGATATGAGGAAGTTTGATGGCAAGGATCCCGCCACATGGATATTACAGATGGAGCAATTTTTCGATCTCAATAATGTGCAAAACACACAAAAGGTACGTATGGCAACTTTATATTTGGAACCAAATCAGTTTGTATGGTATCAATGGCTTTGTTCTCGTAAACAATTTATCACTTGGGCAATTTTTACGGAAGAATTGATAGCACATTATGAGGATACAAAAAGCAACACTTTTTTTAGCCAATTGATAAGTCTCAAACAAAAGGGTTCAATAATGGAGCACATTGAGGAGTTCCAAAAATTGAACATAAGGGTAAAAGATATTCCAGAGGAGCATAGGATTGATGTGTTCATAGGGTCTTTAAAGGATAATATCCAACATGATGTGCGCCTTTGGGAACCTGATTCATTAGAGAAGGCATTCAGGTTAGCAAGAAAAATGGAAAGCAAAATTATGGCAACTAGGAAGCATACCATTCACAACTATAAAGAAGGAAGTGTTGTTGCCCATAGTCTTCCACAACCTACAAGGTTGACACCACAACAATTGGAAGAAAAAAGAGCAAAAGGGCTTTGTTACAATTGTGATAGCAAATACACAAAAGGTCATAAGTGTGCTGAGAAGAAATTATTCTACATAGATTGTGAAGAGGAAGAAGAAAAGGAGCAAGAAAGGTCAAAAGAAGAGGATATATTCCAGGAACAAAGCCTAGATGAAGAACAAATAAATCCGACCATATCTTGTAATGCATTGGCGGGAATTACCACTCCTCAAACCATCAAGATAGAAGGACAAATCAAGAAGAAAAAGGTAATAGTGTTGATTGATTCAGGAAGCACCCACAATTTTATTCATTGTAGGGTAGCAAAAGAATTGAATTGCTTCCTATATCCAGCACCAGAGTGTCAAGTGATGATTGCAAATGGAGGAACAATAAATTGTTCTGGAAAGTGCCATAATATCAAGCTATCCATGGGAGAATATGTATTGACTAGCCCAATGCTTTCCATTCCAATGGGAGGTGCTGATGTTGTACTAGGAGTCCAATGGCTACAATCCTTGGGTACAATAGCTTTTAATTTTCAAGAACTTTTCATGAAATTTTCTGTGGAAGGAAAGGAAGTTGAATTAAGGGGTATTGCAGGGAAACCAGGAAAGATAATCAGCTCTAATGGAATGACAAAGCTTCTAAAAAAGGAGCAAAGAGGTGTAATTGCACAATTATGTTCGCTAGATGTTTCCACATTGGAATCATCTATTTCTCCAGATCTCCAAAAAGTCTTGGACAATCATTCCAAGGTATTTGAGACTCCCAAAGGTCTCCCACCTATGCGTGATCATGATCATGCTATTCATCTGATTCCAGGAAGTGTTCCTCCAAACATCAGGCCGTACAGATATCCATATGTCCAAAAAAGTGAAATTGAACGTATGGTTGCAGAAATGCTAGAGGCTGGTATAATTCAACCGAGTCAAAGTTCTTTCTCAGCTCCAGTAGTATTGGTGCACAAGAAGGATGGATCATGGCGCATGTGTCCAGATTATAGGGAGCTCAACAAGCTCACTATTAAAGATAAGTTCCCCATTCCTGTTATTGATGAATTACTGGATGAATTGCATGGATCAATTTACTTCACCAAGTTGGATCTTCGTTCGGGATATCATCAAATCAGAATGAAGATTGAAGACATTCCGAAAACAGCATTTAGAACTCATGAGGGTCATTATGAATTTTTGGTCATGCCTTTTGGCCTTACCAATGCACCTTCAACATTTCAAGGTTTGATGAATTCAATTTTCAAACCATTCCTTAGAAAATTTGTGTTAGTATTTTTTGATGATATACTAATCTACAGCAAGTCTTGGAAGGATCATGTTGAACATGTTGACAGGGTGCTACAACTATTGGAGGAGAAACAATTATATGCAAAAAGATCCAAATGTTTCTTTGGAGTCCAGGAGGTGGAATATTTGGGTCATATTGTATCTCATGAAGGAGTTAAGGTAGACCCTAGCAAAATTAAAGCCATTAAGGAATGGAAAATCCCCACATCCATAAAGCATCTGCGAGGATTTCTTGGGTTGACAGGGTATTATCGCAAGTTTGTTAAGAATTATGGGAGAATAGCAGCACCTCTAACAACATTATTGAAGAAAGATTCATTTTCATGGACTCGGAAGCAACAAAGGCCTTTGAACATCTTAAAGAGGCAATGTGCCAAGCACCGGTCTTAGCTACACCGGACTTCACAAAAACCTTTATTGTGGAATGTGATGCTTCAGGAAATGGAATTGGTGCTGTTCTAATGCAAGATGAAAGACCCATTGCTTTTGAAAGTCGTCCAATCAAGGGAAAGTTTTTAAGAAAAGCTATTTATGAGAAGGAAATGTTGGCAATACTCCATGCACTTAAGAAATGGCGACCCTACCTAATGGGAAGACACTTCAAGGTAAAAACGGATCATGATAGCCTTAAATACTTTTTAGAACAAAGATTATCCTCTGAAGAGCAACAAAAGTGGGTCACAAAGATGTTGGGTTATGACTTTGAAATCATCTACAAAAAAGGGAAGCAAAATGTGGTGGCAGATGCACTCTCAAGAAAGGATGAGGATGTGGAAGCATTGTTGTGTGCCATTTCTATTATCCAACCAGATTGGATAAACGAAGCAAGGGAGGAATGGAAGAATGACGAAGAAGTGTGGGCACTTATTCAAAAGCTACAACAAGATTCCAGTACTTCTGATACATTTAGCTGGAAAAATGATTCGTTATGGTACAAAGATCGCTTATACCTCTGTAAGAATTCCCAGCTAAAACAAAAGATTCTTATGGAATTGCACACTTCTCCCTTAGGAGGGCACTCAGGATTTTTAAAAACTTACCACAGGGTTAAGAAGGAATTTTTTTGGGATGGCCTTAAATCAGATATTCAAAAGTTTGTGGCGGAATGTTTGGTTTGCCAGCAAAATAAAGTTGAAACAATTAAGACACCGGGTCTATTACAACCTTTATCCATTCCAAGCCAACGTTGGGAGGAGGTTTCAATGGATTTTATCACAGGTTTACCCAAGTCTGAGGGAAAGAGTGTCATCATGGTGGTAGTTGACAGACTTACCAAGTATGCACACTTTTGTGCATTATCACATCCATTTAAAGCCAGTACAGTTTCTACTGCATTTATGGAAACAGTTCAAAAGCTACATGGAAACCCAAAGATTATTGTAAGTGACAGAGATCCCATTTTCACTGGAAATTTTTGGACAGAATTATTTTCTTGTCTTGGTACTCAGTTAGCTCATAGCTCATCTTATCATCCTCAATCTGATGGGCAAACTGAGATAGTAAACAAATGTTTGGAAGGATATCTTCGTTGCTTTGTATCTGATAAACAGACACAATGGGTCAAATGGTTGCCTCTGGCTGAATGGTGGTATAACACTTCCTTTCATACAGCAACAAAAATGACCCCATTTATGGCACTTTATGGGTATCAACCACCATCCATCACATCATATTTAAGAGAAAATTCTAAGGTTCAGGCAGTGGAACATCACATCGAACATCAACAACAAGTCCTCCAACTCTTAAAGGATAACCTTGTGTTGGCACAGAATAGAATGAAACAACAGGCAGATCAACATCGCAGTGAAAGAAGTTTTGATGTAGGTGATTGGGTATTCCTACGGCTACAACCATATAAGCAAATGTCCCTCAAGCAAGCTAAGAAGGATAATAAATTATCACCAAAGTATTATGGTCCGTACAAGGTGTTGCAAAAGATTGGTACTATGGCATACAAATTGGAGCTTCCTGCAGCTTCTCGATTGCACCCAGTTTTCCATGTTTCATGTTTAAAGAAGGTTATAGGCGACAAGCTCCCAGTTCAAACAATATTGCCAGAACTTGACGAAGAAGGAAAAATTATATTGGAACCAGAAGCAGTTATAGAAACAAGAACTCGACAACTACGAAATCGATCAATTTCAGAGTACCTTATCAAGTGGAAGAACTTATCCGCTGAAGATTCCACATGGGAGGATGAGAATTTTATGCAGAAGTATCCTGAACTACTCAAGCGTTGAGGACAACACTTTTTTGAAGGAGAGGGGCATGTTGGGTCCCTATAATACTAGTGATTACCCCATTACTATTGTAGTTATACCCCTTATTTATATTGATGTACCCATGTAGTGCCCATATTGTTACTATTGTGCCACATAGAAGCCCACTATTGTTATTGTTGTGCCCTACAATATTATTGTTATGTAGGCTCTGATTGTATTGGGACCACTTAGACTCCTATATATAGAAAGGAGGTATTTTCATTTGTATCATCCAAGAATTGTTCATTTATGTAATGTAAAGGAGGTTGCCCCCTCGAAGAGGCTGAATTCTAAGGCGTTGATCTTTCTTTTCTATCTTTTCTTAAGCTGGTTTCATAACAGAGTCTCAGCATGAAAACTCATGCCCTTGTTACCTCGTCCTCAATTATGAACTCAGTTGCTTTGATCTGGTTTTGTGATGCTCTACCGGTCTCCATGTCGAGACAGCTCCTACCTGTAGGTTCTCGCTGCTCGCCAGAAGCCGAAGTGCACAACCTTCGCACCTCAGTGGGAAAGCGCTGCCCGCTGGCCTCCTACATTAGTTTTATCCTTGGATATCACCACTCGCACAGCCAGTTTTGTGCTCAATTCATCCCTACGTTGTTCGGCTTTTGCCCCCATCTTCCTCCGTTAGGTCCCCCTCCATTCTCCACCATCAATCACAAATTCTGTGCTGCAATGCATAGGTTGAGGCACCGCATGAGAAGCCGCAGGGGGGGCTCTAGGCCTAATCCCTCCCCTTCCCCTTCCTCCAGCTCGCCCCCCACTCGCAATCCATGTGATTATGTTCACCGCTATATTTGTAAAGTGGGCAAGCTCGTCGCCTCCCTCCCCGCGGATTGATCCCTCCCCTCTCACCTGTACACTGACCCTCGGCCTGATTTTGTCGCCTCTCCCCCGTCCTCCGAGCCCCCTATCAACCCGGAGGCCTCCCCTTCTGTTCCACCTGCTCCTTTGCCCGTAGATAACAATCCCTCTCGCCAGGCCGACGACAGCAGCTCTGGCCTGCTCCAGAACACTGGGACAACTACCGGCAAGTGTGTAGAGGTGGAGGGTGCTCCTCAAAGGATTCTCAACCCAGTTCCTGAGGACAATGGCTCTGGCCAACTCCAGAACACCAAGACGACTATAGGCGTGCATGTAGCAGTGGATGACACTTCTCAATGGAAACCCTATTCGGATAATGTACTCACCCCATGACCCGAGCATCAGCAACTTTGTATTAGCTAAAATATTTGTTAAGAATCTTGACAAAACAGTAGATGCAATAAAATATTTTAATGGTCATTTTATCAATGGGGAATGGGTTTATGTTGGTCCGTTCATTAAAAAGGAGTAGCCAGAACGATAAAATAGAAATGCCAAAGTTTAATAATGTTTTTGTTAAGAATTTATCAGTCTCAATGGGGAACGAGTTTATGTTGGTCCATTCATGAAAGAGGAGCGGCTAGAACGATAAAATGGAAATGCCAAAGTTTAATAATGTTTTTGTTAAGAATTTATCAGACTCAATGAATGATGAGGATTTGAGGTATTAGTTTGGTGTGTACAGGAAATTCAAAAGTGTTTGATATTTTCCAATTTTGAGAATGTAGATGACGCAGCAAATTCCTTCCAAAATTTAAATGAAAGAAAATTAAGGCAAGTAATGGTATGTTGTAAATATGGAACAAATCTTTATTTAAAGTGTTGGATGATAATATTGATGATAACAAGTTGAGAGAGTTGTTCTCTATTTATGGCACAATCGCTTCATACAAGGTAATGAAGGACTTTAATGGACACAGTAAATGTTCAGGATTTATGGCATTCTCATCTCCTTTTCAAGCATGCCTAGCTATGATAGAAATGAATGGAAAAGTTGTTGCTGGAAAACCTATTTATGTTGCTTTGACTAAGCTAAAAGATGTGAGAACATAAATGCTACAATCTCATTACCAAAGTTACTTAATCCAATTGGCACTGCAACATAATCCATCATTTTCTTATAGCTTTAGCTTACACATCTTCCCTGTGAGTGGTTTCTAATTTAGCTATCTTCTTTTATAACCATCCAGTAATATGTGTTTGTGCCTGTGTTTAGATATTTTTTTAATCAAAAAAATATTAGTATTATTGGATATTTATAGTTTTTGTAATGATATTATTTCTAAAAAGTTTCTCTCTAGCAAATTTAATTTTATATATATATGAATTCTAATTTTATTGGTTTTGTAAAGATATAATTTTTAAAATAATTTCTTTATAGGAAATTTAATTTTCAATAGTTTGTTTTTGTTGTCGTTTTTTTTTCGTAAGAATTTTTTTTGTAATGATATTATTTCTTAAAAAATATTTTCCTAGCAAATTTAATTTTCATTATGTGTTTCTTTTTTAAATAGTGTGGTTCATTGTATTCAAGATGGATACACATCCATTAAAAACCCACCTAAGCCTAATTGAGTATGTTATCTTTCATGTAGAAATATACACATCCACATAAAACCCACCTACTTCTATGTCTTCTTGAGTCTGTTATCTTTGATGCTGAAATTACTCCAAAAGAGGGAGCATGTCAATCTAGAACCCAAATGGGGAGGATAATAACCACTTCCGCTTAATACCCTAGCTACACCCACTTCAAAATTTTCAATAATTTTTCTATTTGAAAAAAAATGATTTTTTAATTATTTAATTAGATTTAAATTATTATTACTAAATTGGTATTTATAAGTTCACATCATATGATAAGTGAATAAATTCTTTATTGGTATGACATAGTTGATCATATTAATTTATATTATTTAGATGGTCTAGAAATAAAAAAAATGTTAGATACATTGATTTGTAGATGCTACTAATGGTTTAACTACTACCAAAGCAAGAGGAGTGTAGTGATATTGGATTACATCAACATTTCATTGGAATTTAGATTAACTAATTTACATATCGGTCATGTATTTAGAACCACCAAAAGAATATAAGCAGTTTTTCTATTTCCAACCACTATCACTCATGTCATGAATTGAGAAATTAAGGAATCTTTTACTTTGAGATTCCACATTATTGTGAGAATAAGCCACATAACTGGTAAGTAATGATAATTAGTTTAAGGGCACATAATGAAGTGATAACCTTATTCCTCATTGGCCATTAACCTCTCAACCAAGGTCAACAAAAATGAGTTAATAGGGTTTCCACTATTGTAGCATTTTGCCACTATCTAGGGCATGTGCATGTGCTAGATAATTGTTGTGGGAATTACGGATGATTCAAATTACTTCCCCAACTAATTTGTTTTTTTTGTAAAAATAATAAATGTATGAAAATGAATCAATTTTACATAAATATAACTTTTATTAGTAAAATTTTGTGTGTAACTATGCCACTTTTGAGTTTTTCTAATAACAAATCCATATGTTTTCAATTACCTAATTATAGAGAACACGTTATATTTATACACAACTATTATTTTCATAATTCATAATGTTTTTATACTTTTTTCTATTAAAATTATTACATCCATGATATTTTAAGGCCTCTTATTAGTGTTATGTAAGAGGACCTTAATAATATCACACAATTCTCTTTTTAAATGGTAGGTCTTAGTATCTAGGACTAAACTATATTTTTCATCCAAAGAGAGGGAAAAAATAATCATAGAATAAATATAAGAGGGTTTTAATATCTATATATATATATATATATATGAACAATTTTAGCATAGAAAATAATATGTAAAGTCAATGTTATATAATTGTACAACATACTTGTCTAGCCTATAAAAAAATAAATTGAAAAATACATATGTAGAGTGGTTTTCTAAAAACTTGAGATTTTGATGTGTTTGTAGCCCAAACTACTAGGCTTTTCAAGGTAACCTTATATCTGAAGCAACAAATTCACCATACACAAGCTTACCATGTACAAAGATTTGATTTCAAAATAACATGAGTATGTTGAAGTAATAACACATGCACAACCTTGCTCTACTTTAAAATTTTGGAAAGTTTATGTGTTTTTATTTTGGCATATTTTTGTACATGGTTTTTTATTTTAGAAATATTATGGCACATGGTGGTTCAAACCATAATTTTTTAATTCTAGTCGAGAAATTATTGTTGTATTCTAATATAGGGTTAATGGATTTGGGGTTTATGGACGGCCCAAGATAATAATATTATATTGTAACATTGCAAATAAAAATATATTGAAAAATATGGATAGTCTTCCACTTTTGCGTGTCCACATAAAAATATTTGAGTTAATGTGTGTGTGCCATTGTATCTTTTTGTTATACTAATAATTACAATGAGGAGGGAGGGTGAATAAGGGTAATGGACAATTTAACCAATTTCAAAAATTTAAAAACTAATCATAATTGTAAACTTAACAATTAACATTTTTCATGCAATTAGTACCATAACAATTAGGATATCCAAGAATATACTCAATATCAAGAGCAAGGTGCATTTAAAGCAAATCAAAATGAGTAGAGAAGTGATAGAGAACAAGGAGTAGGTATCTATGAAGGTATGAGATTATATTGTAGGATGTTTAGGATCAATATGCTTACAGGAACCAGGATAATGAGCATAAGACTCCCAGGATGTTTCTATGGAAAATGGTAGGAAAGGTTTCTGGTTCAGCGGAAGCAAAAATGAAAACATATGTGTACCTCCCGTCCTAAGAGGGAGTGTTTATGTTTGTAGTTTGGGTAGGTACTTCTACACATGCCTATGTGTTTATGCATGGAAAATTCACCCAAATATCCTTAAAACATGTTATAGTGTGAGTGATTTGCCTTTGTAGCTTGGCTTAAGTTATACTTAAGAAAAGCACAAAATTATTATGTTTTCTTATTGAGCTAAAGTAAACCTAGGAAAAGTAAATTAATTAATTTAGTGATTATTTTTAATATCATCCCTTGATCTCAAGTGAGGCAGGTTCTAAACTCTACCACCAATCACTTTGGAGATTAGGCATTTAGCTCCGTGTAAAGTAATAAAAGAAAGGCTAAAGAGAGGAGAAATACATGCCATACAACAACACAAGACTGATAGATGTGTTTGAGTGATTGTGTTAGGTTCAAGGAAGGGGAAAACAAGGAGACCTATATCAGCCAAAGAGGGTTTAATAAATTTGATAAGATACATTTTTTGTTATATATTTCCTATGTTGGGCCATTTTCACGGAATGGGATCCAAAGTAATTTCTAAAAGTTAATGAAGAATTGTATCTTGGTCGAATCTATTATGTCATTGTGATTGAGATTGGTTATATTTTTCTTCCACTAAATGTATTGTGTTAGGAACCTAGTTATGAAATCAATCAAAACTTTTCTAGGTTAAGTGGCCTGCTAGGAACTATCATAAGGATAAATCCACTAATTATTTAATATTTAACTATTTTTTAAAAATTTCCTTGAACTTTTAAAATGTTACTATATCAAATATCAATTTGAACTTTTATGAATATGACTCCATAGTCATATTCCATAAATGAAAATCCAATGGTTTCTCAAAGTAATATGGATGCTTTATTGGGTTTATTTAGGTCGAAAATATATTTAAGAATTGATCAATTTTGATGTGAATTTTGTGTTTATATTTCTTAGTATTATTATTTGACAATGTAAGTGCTTTGTCGTTTGCTTTTAAGATCCCCATGAACATATTCAACATAAGTTTTCCTTCTCTAATTTCTTAAGTGTTTTCATTTTTATTTATATATACTATGGTGCTAATGATTTCATTCTATAATAGTAAGCATCATTCTTACAATAACATTGTAATTGGATTTTGTATTTAATGATTTGTTTATTTGAGATTTTACTATTGCGTTATTCATATTTGGAAACAATATTTTGTATCATACACTATAACATTTGAACATCTTTTTGTTCCAACCCAACCATGAAGTTACATAGCAACATTGATCTCATATATTGCATTACGATGTTAGATATGGAGAAAGAGCGTGCATTATTTGTGAGTGATATAGAGAGACAAAGGAAAGGCAAAGGGAGATAGAGATATAGATGGGAGGTGAAGAGAGGGGAGAAGAGAGAGATAGAGAGAGGGAGGGAGGTAGATATACATATATATGGAGAGACAATGTGTGTGTTTTTTGGGGGGGTAAGATTAATATAGAGAGACAAAGAAGGAGAGATGAAGGGAGACATAGATATAGATGGAGGGGGGAGAGAGGGAAGAATATTTCTTGCACAAGATGCATTGATTTCTCTGTAGATGATGCTTTATAATCCTATTTGATTTCGTGCACTAGATGCATTGATTTTAGTGTAGATGTTTATTTCTAATTATATTTGATTATTTGCACTAGATGAATTAATTTTATTGTCAATGTTTATTTCTAATTGTATTTGATTACTTGCTCTATATTCATTGATTTCATTTTAGATGATGATTTCTAATCCTATTTGATTGCTTGGACTAGATGCACTGATTTCATTATAGATGTTGATTTCTAATTATCTTTGATTGATTGCTCTAGATGCATTGATATCAGTGTAGATGGTGATTTCTAATCCATTTTTATTGCTTGCACTAGAGGCATTGATTTCAGTATCGATGTTGATTTCTAATTATATTTGATTGCTTATATTAGATGGATTGGATGTTGTTAATCTTGAGACTGTAAACTATTAAAAATATTTTTCAAGATTAGATGGAGGGGAGAGAGTGGGAATAATATTTCTTGCACTAGATGCATTGGTTCCAGTGTAGATGTTGATTTATAATCCTATTTGATCTCTTGCATTATATGAATTAGATGTTGTTAATCTCAATGTTTTAGATAATTACGAAAAAATATTATCAAGATATATAGTAATACCTACACTATTAAGAATTAATTAGGTGTCAAAATTTGTGATACCTAGAATTAAAATGAAATAGATAGGGAGGATCAATCCTCCTGCAAAGTGAAAATTAATCCTTGATAAGATAGTCTCCCTTCTACATCACCAACTAATTACTAATAGACAATTACATATATTTAAAATTACTAATAGATAATTGCTTATAATAATGTATTCATAATGTTTATAAGAGGAAAATATATATTTATAAACATTGAAAATAAATCAAAATGTTCTTGAAGGAGATGTGATAATTTTTTGGAGAAACAAATATTGTAAATATTTTATAACTCTAGCCACTCATTAAAAAAAAAAGTACATTATTTCATGAATTTGTTGAATAGACTATAGATAAAAAAATCATCAAAATATTCTTGAAGGAAATAAATTATTTCAAACACTAGCAAAGGAAAAAAATATTTCAAGAGTAATCTTGACACAATGTGTTATTACAACTAATCTTCAAGATGTATTTAGTAACACCTAGAGGGACACTATTAAGAATTAACTAGTTGTTAGAAGTTGTGGTTCCTAAAATTAAATGAAATAGATGTGCAATCCTCTTGAGAACTATTGACAATATTTTCTCCCTTCTTCATCACTAACTAATTACTAATTGACAATTGCATACACATAAAAATATAACACAACAAATGTAACATTCAAAAACATTATCATCCAAATCCAAACACATAAACACACAAACAACTTAAAGAATCCAAACGAAGATGTACAAACCATTCAAGGAAAGAAACATAGACTAAATTAAAGAAGAGAATGATATGTTCATGCCAAGAAAATAAAACATAATGTGAATTTTGAAGTTAATCTCAAATATATACATAATAATGATAATATAAAAATGTGACATTGTTGCCCTCAAGTGGAACCAGCTTAGATCCATATAACACTAGATCTATCATGCGTCGATAGGGATTAAATCCCTCAAGGTGAAAACCTTCCTTTTGGAGTGTATAATTTGAGGAAAGGTTTACACCTCGAGGGATTTGATCCCTCTCGGCACATGATAGATTTGTTGTTAGATTATGTATGTGTTTGTGGCCTCATTTGCATCACACTTAGAAAAAATATTTTCTCTACATAAATTCCAATTTCCCCACACAACCCCTTCATCTAATACAGTTAAAAAATCCACACACTCTCACCATATATCTTTCTCAATGACAACTATTGCCATTGCCACTGTTCCGCTCATCCCTAATGCCTTTTTCCAGGTTGTTCAAGTATGCTACAGTTCATGCAACCATCAATTAGACAATTACCATTATCGTTAGTCATATTTTTATCTCCCTCAACCAACATAATTTCCCTTGTCCCTCACCAATGTCAACAAATTGTTCCCCTTTTAAACTTCAAAAAATACCCCTCCACCGATGTTAACAAATTGGAGCACGAACCATAAGCAAAAATTTTAATTATTAGTTTTTTTGATATTGTCTAATAGTGAGTTTAGGTAAAATTATATTTAATAAAATAAACTATATATTACACTTTTAAGTTAATTTAATTTTTAGTATATTAGGATGTTTAGTTACTAGTTATTAATCATAACATTTTTTTCTATGTGGTTCACAGACCTAGAGATTGGTGATCGTTACATCAATAGAATATTTGCACTAGGAAGATCTGCCTGAAGGCATCACTTCCTATAGGCTCAATCATAGGGTCAAAGGAATTGAACCCATGACCTCTGAATAGCAACATTGATTTAATAGTGTGGAATCCACTAATTGAACTAACCCTAGAGAGTAATTATTAGGTATTAACTGAATAACAATAATAATAATAATAGTAAATCTTCAAGAAGAAATTCAAGATGGAGCATAACACACTACTAGTTACCCAAACAATGAGAGAATTTAGCAATATATTGGAAGAATTTGAGAAGAAACTTGTTGGTAATGAGACTGTAGCAATGAAATTTTTTAGCCATCTCATGTAATCAATTAATGATGTAACTACCAAACAACAAGACTCTTTGTTAAACCTGGAAATCCCACCTCGCATTCCCAAGTCTTGATATTCATATTCCATGCCGAATCCTAAAATCAGTATACATAATCCTCATAATATGATGATTCCTAACTAATTTCCATCATACCCCAACCAATCAATTATCACATACCAACAATGGTAAATTTTGAATTGTCAAAATTTGACAGTAATGTGAAGCATGATGTGGTATGGTTCAAATAAAGAAGAGGAATATTTTGAAAATCATAACATCTATAGTGATGATGAAAACTTGAAGCGTGAATCCATGCAAATTTAATATGACACATATAACTAGTATATGTGGTGGAATAAGTAAACATATAAAACCAATTGGAATAAATTCAAAGACGAATTCATTAAAACAATTCACGATATTAAGGAAGAAAAATTCTTCAAAGAACTCACCAGAATACAACACAAAAAAGTGTGGATGAGATACTCTAGAATGTGAAACACTCACTACAAGAGTACATGGATTATCAATTCAATACCTTATTCAATCATATAATATTTAACTTAAACCCTACCTCGAGAATGAATTTAGGCTTCAAGATATTACAAGTATGGAAAAATCAATTTGTAAAGTAAAAACAAATGAGAAATAATTTTAATTACCAAGATTTGATAAATTATAGTCAAGAAAAAATCATGTACAAACTACAAATACCAAAAATTTAAAATTTTTTCCACCTCATTTAAGAGAAGATGTAAAGATTAGTCTAGAAGTCTAAAGACTAAAGGGAGGAGAGCATAAATATTATGGAGAAAAATGGGACCGCAAACATAAATGTATTAAAAGAAATAATACAAAAAAACCTATGTACATATGAAGCAAAAAATGATTCACATTGTGAAGAGTTAGATGAACGGGAAGACGGAAATACGCAAAAAAAATTCTATATTTTGAAAATGAAGAAGAATTTCAAATATGAGTTGTGGCTATCATAGGTACTTCCCAATTACAAACATTAAAATTAAATTGACATATAAAAAATAATAATATGGTGGTCTTAATAGATATTAAAAGTACATATAGTTTAGTAGACATGAAATTGGAAGAAAGACTCAACCATTTGTATATCTGATGCCGAATATGAAATTCATAGTAGCAGATGGAAATCAGATTGAAAATGTGGGGAAGTTCCAAAAGGTTGAACTAAAAATTCAAAACTACAACTTAGAATCTCCTTTTCACATGCTGCGTCAAGGAGGAGTAGATGTAGTCTTAAGAATATGGTGGCTACAAAAATTAGGCACCTATTTTGCTAATCATCAAAAACACTTTCTTAATTTCAAATGGCAAGGACAAAGGTACAAATTATTTGTATTTCGACCACCCCATAATAAAATTGTATCTTCTAAGCACATGATGAAGTTAATTTGGAAAGGAGCACCAACCTATATGATTCAGTGTCACACTACTACAAATGAGGGGTGTTTAGGATATTATTTCAGACAGTTTTTGGTAAATTATCCTAATTTGAGACCAAAAAAAAAATTATCATCTTAAATATTATCTTTAGGTGGGTGTCTCATATTATTGTCTTAAAAAATTGTCTCCATAAATACAATATATAACACAAACATTATTGTCTCTTGGGGGACAATTTCGTTTTTGTCTCTCAAGAGACAATAGTTGGGATTAAAGACATATTGTCTTTATAGAGACAATAAGTCTTTAATATTAGCTATTGTCTCTCTAGAGACAATAAATAAAAAGTATTTAAAAGGAATACAATATCACATTTGTCTCTTTAGAGACAATATAAGACAATGAATCTAGAAAAATATGTCACCATTGAAATAAATAAATATAAAAGATATCTGATTTAAAAGTAAAATATAATAACACTCGTTAATTCATGTTAGGGCATAGTGGGATAGAACAAACAATATCCTACTTACAAGGAAAGTGGTGTTCCATTAAGCTAGCACCATTTAAAGAATTATGTGTGGAGTTATAGAAAACCTTGAAATTGAATATGTAGTCATTGATTTAAAAAATACTCGATGCATAATGGAACAATATTTATAAAATCTATAATCATGCAACACCTATTTTTAACTTTGTAAAAAATAGCTCCTTGGAGTACACTAAATTTCACACCCTTGTAGCATGACCCACACAAAAAGATAATAATACATAATAATCTACAAATAATTTAATCTATTCCTACAAAGAAAAGTAACTAGAATTAGCACAAGCTTGTTAATATATTACCAAAACTATCAACTTTCAGATTGCTTTCTGCATTAGAATTTTTCAATAAATAAATACAAAAAAGGATCCCAAAAAGGCTTCAAATGGCTTCATTGAAACCATTACCGCATGGTTTGATTGATTGAAGAAAAATGAATAGTTCTTTTAACCAATTTGAACTCTCATGTCTATATGAAAACCTCATTTAGCAAACTAAATAGCTCCTTTAACCCAGCCTATGCTCGTCCCTACCATGTCTATATCAAAACCTAGATTTTGTTATTTGTCAAATGATTTTAATATAAAAATGAAAACAATGAAAAGTCTCCTACATGATCTTAGATCCAAATTAATTTAATTAAATTCTTGAGATGAAATATTAATTTTATCTTAATTAATTTTCTTAAACAACCCCCTGTGTACTAGTGCATAAATATTGCATATTCGTGTCTCCTGCTACCACTATGTTAGGTCCCTATAATACTAATGATGCCCCCATTAATATTGTAGTTGTATCCCTTATTAATATTGTTGTGCCCCTATTGTCCCCATATTGTTATTACTATGCACCATAGAATCCCTCTATTCTTATTTTTGTGCCTTTATATTATTATTGTTAGGTCGGCTTGGTTATATTATGACCCCTTAGACTGCTATATATAGAAATGAGGTTTTGTCATTTGAATAACCCAAGAATTATTCATTTATGTAATGTAAAGGAGGTTGCCCCCTCAAAGAGGCTAAATTCTAAGGCATTGATCTATATTTTCTACCTTTTTTGTGAGTTGGTTTCATAACATTTGGTATCAGAGCTTTGGATTCTAGGGTTTCACTACTCCAAATAGGTCATCATGGAATTTTCGCTATAACACTTTTTCTGCAACGTTTCAGAAGTGAAAAAAAACCCATTTGAGACGAAATCGCACTGAACCTCAGGTACAAATTTCAGAGCTTTTCACGCTATATTTGTGGAGATATGATCTGAGGAAGTTGGTCTTTTTGCAGACTCCTAAATTACATTCCAAACAGGTGACCTGGGGAAAATCATCATAACTTTCTCTCTGAGCATCGGATTGAAATTTTTTCAGAATTTACAGAAAGAAGACAGACTATAGTTTCTTGTATATATTTTTTAGAGCCAAAGGTCGAAACAGTGATGCGTGGCATGTCATACAAGTTCACTCTACTGAACTAGTCTATAATCAGGTCACTGTGGGAGATTTGGCATAACTCTTCCCTGGAGAATCCAGTTTGGATCAAACTTGGTTTCTTGATATCTTTCTCTAGCTGTATATGAGACCTATCTATCTCATCTTTTTCCATAACAGAATTTAGATTCTACTGGTCTTCTTCCTTCTTCATGACAATATCAGCCAATTGTCCTTCACTTGCAAACATACACAAATTTTCAAATTTAAAGCCATGTGACCCTTCAACCTTACTTGAAGTTTCAATCTTCAAGTCTTCATCTTCACTATCTCCTAGAAATTCTCCTTGTTCTGGTTTGCAAAGGGATTCTTCCATTTCTAACTCAACTTCCTTGAGTTTTCCCTTCAACCACTTCACTTTCTTTTGTTGCAGCGTTCTCTGCATCTCATGCAATTCTATTGGCTTCTTCCTCAAGACCCAACCTAGTCTCTGGCTTTCCTCAAGCATTCTCCTTAATGCATTGAGTTGTTCTTTTAATTCCACAACCTCTTTGTCAATTTCTTCCTGACTCATCTTCTTGCCATTTGCTTTGGAATCCTCTTTCTTATATCTTTTACTGTGGCTTCTCTCTGAACCTCTGCTATGATTATCAGTAGTCATCTTCTTCTCTTCTTTCTTCATGAGCTCCTTTGCAACAAGCCTCTGTAACAGCTAGTCCTCCTGGCTGCAATCTTACCTCACTAAGCTATCCTCACTCAGGCTTTTGGTAAGCATGGGTCCTCTATCTGGAACCTCCCCTTCTTGAGCAACACCTTTGCTCCTTCTAGGCTTCTGCAATCTCTCACTCTCTCTTGAGAACACTTTAGTTGTCCTCTCTGTCCAATTTCTTATTGGATTCTTCAGGTTCACTGCCACATTTCTATCAGAGTATTCTCCTTACTCTGTCTTCAAGAACTCATCTGTTCTTCTCACAGCTTCTTTTGTTATCACCTGTACATTAGTATAAAAACACACATTCCTAATTTAAAACAGCACATACCTTCAAGATCTCAGCATGATTTTGTTTCACACATTCTTCTGCACTTTGAATGGATTGTCCTCTGGTTGGTTTCCAAGTCCTCTTTCCTTCAGAACTTTCATTAAGCAATCTTGCTTTCTCCTTCCTTCAAGGAATATTCTGTTCTTGCTATTCCAAACCTCTTCTAGAACTACAAAAATCTCCCATTGTAGTCTTTATCATTCAGCGCATCACCTTTTCCTCTGTGCAAATTCCTTTTCGCATAAATCTTCCCCGCCTTATTTCTACTTTGATAGTAATTTTGCTTTGACCTCAATTCTACTCTGATACCACTAATGGTGCAGGGCTACATCACCCGCACATACCCACAATATGCATTCACAACTGTCCCAAGATATTTAACTCTGTCATGGAGTTAAATCTACAGACCATAAGTGGTCAAGTGGCACATTCATCAGTTCCTATGTATAGGAACTTAACCACCCCGCCAATACCTCTTATAAAATGGGATCATATATATATATATATATATATATATATATATATATATATATATATATATATATATATATATATATATATATATATATATATATGTATGTATGTATATGTATGTATATGTATGTATATGTATATGTATATATATGTATATATGTATATATGTATATATATATATATAGATATAGATAACACATAAAACCATATATCGACGCTTTTCCCTTCTAAAAACCATTTATAAAGGAAAAATACCTTTACAAAGGAAAACTTTGCTTTCTTAGCTTTTTAGCCTTCTCGAATAAACTCACACAGTTGTCGTGGTTAAAAACTCATTGCAATCGGCCATCGCATGTTCAATGGTCATATATATATGCTATCGCCCCTCCTCCGACCCCAATATGACTATCGGATCGTGTAACACATACTTTCACATTATAAAAGGTCGTGCTATATAAACTATCGAAATATCAAACATATGGGAACACAAAGGAAATTTGCTCCTTACGGATTTCAAATATTATATATTCCCATTCATATCCCCATCGGGTCTGCCTCCTCTACGTTGCCTTCACACCCTCCAATAGCCGACCTCCGATCATCGATATACAGCGAACACCAATCACCGATATCATTATCGATAATATCACATATGCACTAAACTGCTGACCCTTGGCACCTCTGATCACTGATATGCAATTTAATCATGACCGTTGATCTAGTCATGATCCAACAGTCCACGATTAATCACTGCCATTCTTTGCAAACATCCAAGGCTCATTCCTATTTTTATTTAGTGATCAATCCTTTAGTTCTCTGCTCGTTCCTTTACTTAGATTTATGCCTTTTCAATGATTTCTGCAGCTCTTTTGGGTTTTCGCAAGGTTCTTCCTCCTCCACTATCCACTGTGACTCTTCCTTCAGAGCTTCTCTTCGATTGCTCCTCTAATTGTTGTTACTTCAAAGTAACTCTTGGCCCTTCAATTGGATCAATACAATTTCTCCAATCGTATTCTTCCCTGCAGTGTCATTCAAACTCCACTTTCTACTTCCATTGTTCAGCTTTCTCTATGGTGGATTCCTTAGCGAATTCTTACTTCACTACTCCTCTCCAAGGCAACTCTACCTTTCACTTGGATTCAATGATCCCTCTATAATTTCTCTGAATCATCTTCTCTCCCCTGTGTCCTTCAAAATTCTTTCTGCAACCTACAACAAAGCCTATGAATTCACAAGTAATTCACACATAAATTACTTCTTACGCATCATGACACAGATATGAAATAATCTTGCATATATTATTGTAAAAGACAGATTACATCCGAGACTCCTCGGTCTCGCACCCACACAGAGGCCCAATTCTCAATATTTGTGGCCTTTCCCTATTGAACGCATAAGTTCACTTATTTATAAGAATGCATTGGATTACTATGAAGGACCTGATCCCATCCTTTAACAAAAGCCTAAAGCTCGCTACATGCATGCATATGTGGCAGATTTTATCCACTCTAGATTTTCTCTATTTTAAAGCAGAAAAGTCTCCTTATCAGATCAATGATCCATATCTATTCTCTCTATTATGCCTAAAAGCTCTCCCTTGCTCCTAGGATCATGGAACTACTCATGTTCTCATTTATTTATTTTGAGAGCATCTAATAAAATCACACTTAAGGCCTAAATGTTGCATAAACTTGCTACTTAGAAAAACTAAGTCCTAAAATGCATCACCCCCTATGTCTACTATTTGCAATGATTTTCCTATGGGTGAATGCTCCTGCATCATCACCTACAACCTTATTTAAGCATGAAACATGGAAAACTGGGCACACTCAAGAAGATTCAGGAAGCTCCAATTTGTATGCCATAATACCAATCTTTTGCAACACCTTGTATGAACCATAATACTTTGGTGATCATTTACTATCCTTCTTATCTTGCATGAGGGAAATTTTTTTGTATGGTTGTAGTCGTAGAAATACCTAGTCGCCTACATCCAAAATTATTTCATTACGATGTTGATTTGCTTGTTGTTTCATTCTATTGTGCGACAAATTGAGGTCATCCTTTAAGAGTTGAAGAACTTGTTGATTCTCGATGTGATATTCCACTGCTTGAACCTTATAATTATCTCTTAAAGATGATGTGATGGATGATGGATGATATCCATAAATTTCCATAAATGGGGCCATTTTCTCTATAGTATGGAAAGAAGTGTTATACCACCATTCAGCTAGAGGAAACCACTTGACCTATTGTGTTTGTTTATCAGTTACAAAGCCATGAAGATATCCTTCCAAAAAAAATTTCACAATCTCAGTTTGCCCATCATATTGACAATGATAAGATGAGCTATGACCTAACTGAGTACCCAGACATGAAAATAATTTTGTCCAAAAATTTCTAGTGAAAATGGGATCTTTGTCACTTACAATAATCTTTGGGTTTCCATGTAATTTTTGTATTGTTTCCATAAATGAAGTAGAAACGGTACTGGATTTAAATGGATGAGATAATGCACAAAAATGTGCATACTTGGTAATTCTATCAACTACCACCAAGACAATACTCTTTCCCTCAGACTTGGGTATACCTATGATAAAATCCATTGAAACCTCCTCCCAATGTTAACTTGGAATGGATAAAGTTTGTAAGATACCCGGGGTCTTAATTGTTTCAACTTTATTTTGTTGGAAAACCAAACATTACGCCACAAACTTTTGAATATCATATTTAAGGCCATCCCAAATCAATTCCTTCTTAAACCTGTGATAGGTCTTTAAATATCCAAAGTGCCCTCCTAACGGAGAGCTGTGCAATTCCACAAGAATATTTTGCTTGAATTGGGAATTCTTATAGAGGTATAAGGGATATTTGTACCATAACGAATCATTTTTATAGCTAATGTGCCAGATGCACTCGGATCTTTGTGCAACTTTTGTATGAGTGCCCACGCTTCTTCGTCATTCTTCCATTCATCCCTCACTTTGTTTATCCAATCTGGTTGGATAATATAAATGGAACAAAGCAATTCTTCCAAATCCTCATCCTTTCTTGAGAGTGCATTTGAAACAACATTTTGCTTCCCTCTTTCCAGACTATTTTGAAGTCATAACCCAACTAATTGTGACTTGTTTTTTTCTCTTATGAAGATAATATTTGTTCTAAACAGTATTTAATACTTTCATGATCCTTTTTTACCTTGAAGTGTCTTCCCATTAGGTAAGGTCGTCATTTCTTAAGTGCATGTAGTATTGCCAACATTTCCTTCTCATAAATAGATTTCTGTAAATACTTTCCTTTGATTGGATGACTTTCAAAAGCAATGGGTCTTCCTTCTTGCATTAAAACAACACCAATTCCATTTCATGAGGCATCACATTCCACAATAAAGGCTCATGTGAAGTCTAGCATAGCTAATACCGGTGCTTGGCGCATTTCCTCTTTAAGATGTCCAAATGCCATTGTTTCTAACAATGTAAACTTTGAAACGGGAACTGATACTGTTACCCGTTTCGTAGAGATAGCAAAAGGGTCACCCGATTTTGAAAGGGGGTGTGCAGAACACACATATTTTTTTTAGAACATAGTTTTTGGCACTTTAAATTTTTTTATGTACATTACGTTTTAGAATGTTAGTAATATGCATGCTGATTTAAAAGAGTGGTGATTCTGCATCATGCCCTTTTTTTGAAAGACCTATTTTTTGACTTTAAATTTTCTAATGAATGAAATTTAAATAATTATTTTCTAAATTTAACAAATTTTGACACTTTAAATTTTTTATGTCAAATTAAAAAAACAAAACAAAACAAAACAAATATAAAAATATATATAAAAAAAAAAACATAAAATATATATATATATATATATATATATATATATATATATAGATATATATATATATATATAGATATATATATATCTGTGTGTGTGTAAACCATAAAAAAAAGCTGGCCAAGAAAACAAAAAGAAATTAAAAAACTATAAAATTAAGTAACTAAAAATAGAAAAAAATTAAAAAGAATTAACAAAAAACTACAAAAATAAAATAAATAAAACAAATTAGATTAAAAAAAAGGGAAAAAAAATCCAATAAAAATCAAAAAAACTATTAAAATCAAGATTAAAAACATTAAAAAACAAAATATACTAAAAAAAACAATTAAAATTTAAAATATATATATATATATATAAATAAATAAAATAAAATAAACAAAAAAAACCTTAAAATATTTTAAATATATATATATATATATATATATGATTTAAAAAAAACCATTTAAAATTTAAAAAAACAACATATATTTTCAATTTTTAAAAAATAAAAAACATTTAAAACTTTAAAAAATATATTTGCACACAGCTCCGCCACCCAGGGCCACTCCCCCACGGGCAGCCGGACGGTGGCTATCCGATTCTGAGAATCGGATAGCCACCCCCATGGGTGGTCAGGTGGTGGCTATCCGATTCTCGGAATCAGATAACCACCGCCCGACTGCCGTGGGGGTGGTTATCCGATTCTTGGAATCAGATAGCCATTGCCCAGCCACCCCCAAGGGCGGCCAAGCGGTGGCCATCTAATTCTGAGAATCAGATAGCCACTGCCCGACCACCCCCGTCATGCCCCTACACCTACGGTCGTCTTTCAACTTCTTATAGCGAAGTGCGGCTCTAGCAATCGTTTTATTTTCACCAATACTTACGATTGTAGACTATGCCTAACATTTCACATTTAGTTTTATTTTTCGTTACCAAGTATTATCTTTGTCCCTTATATAAGTGAAAGCCCATAACATTCACATAAACAACATTATACAAGAGAAATGCACAATAGTATAAAGGGAGGGGCAACTCCCTGCAATATGAGTCTGCCCAAATCAATGTTTATAATCTTCACTTTTACAAAGTACAAGTTCAATCTTGGGAAACCCCAAATTTACACTTAGCCAATTTTCAACTTCGGCAAACTCGGTTGCGCAGCTCGTTGGCGCCTCCACACGGTCGTCGCACGACTCACCAACCCTTAGTTCACCTCATCACACGATCGTGTTGTTTGCCCAACTTGGGTGCACCTCATTGTAACCAAGTCACTACACATGGGTGCCTCCGCACGAGTCACACCTCCATTCAAAATCTCAACACTTCACCATTTCCACCGTTTTGTCATGCACGACACACCCTACCCAAGTCGCATGTCCGCACGATTCTTCGTTTCGGCGTGCACAGCATGCCCTCGCCCAGCCACCCGTCCCTGAGTCACCACACGACTTCACCTGAGTCACCACACGACTTCACCTGGTTCGCCACACGACTTCACCCGATTCGCCCGAACAACCTCACCCGGGTCACCACACGACTTCACCCGGGTCGCCCCAACAACCTCACCTGGGTCGCCACACGACTTCACCTGGGTCGCCCGAACGACATCACCCGGCTTGCCCGAACGACCTCACCTGGATCGCCCGATGACATCACCTGGATTGCCCCAACGACCTCACCTGGTTCACCCAAACGACCTCACCCGAGTTTCCTCCTTGATGACGTCGCCCGAGTTCTTCCTGAAATACCTGGCTCGAGTTCTGCCTGAACGACTTTTTTGAATGACCTTCTTGAACGACTTTTCCGAATGACTTTCTTGAACAAATTTCTCAAACGACTTTCTCGAACGAGTTTTACACCCGAGTTCCGCCCATCATGCGGGCTCATCCACGCATTGTAGAACTCCTTGTTCAAACTCGTGTTGATTGAATGATGGTCGTTTGCCTTCAAACGCCCTCTAATATATACAGGCAGGTGGTGGGTTATGTCACCTAGCCGACCCACACCAGATGCCCAAGCCGACTCATTTACAATGTGTTGTCTCACCCAAGAGGAATGTCGTCCCACCTAACTCATGGGACCGCCCCCTCAACTCGCCCAACACCTTATAAACTCGTCCAAGGTTCGTTTCATTTCATATTTCACACGTTCTTTACACGGTGGAGTCACCTTTCCCGTCGCACAGAGTGTAGGTCCTAACATCCTCCCCCACTGGAAGTCATTGTCATCCTTGACAATATCTCATCCCAGCAACCATCTGTCACCAAGATTACCATACCAAGGTATACACCCCATCGATATGTCATACATCGGAAATCATCTCAATCCATGATCATCAACCACCCTATCACAATCTCCACATGCTGCTCCCCATCATGGAAGGCTGGCCCCTCCATCTCAAGCTACATGCTTCCTGCAACATATCGTGTTGACCTCATCATGTATTGTCCTCGTGTGAACTGTTGCCATGAAACTCCAACAAATGCTAACACATCTCTACACACTACGCGTCCCCATGTTTGAACTAGTTGGGTAGCTAATCCAACCGTCACGTCCAAACCATGAGAGTGAATATCCTCATGCCATCATCAGTTGTTTCTCAGAACATTCCATCACATCCTCAACTCTATCAAGAATCCATATCCATATAAGTAAGCCATGCTTAGGTTCATGAAGTAGTCCTCATCTCATTTGCAACATGTTGTCCATGATGTCTGGTACTAATGTGTTGCATGAAATCAGCCACATCTACCGCAACGTCATCATCCATATGAAAAACATCCATCTCAAAGTGAAGAGATCATCTCATCAAACTCCAACTCTCGATGTGCCACATCTAGGTCCATGAAGCAACCTCCATCATATCTGTAATGTTCCCTCCCTCAAGTCAGCCATAGAAACAAGTATACACCTGTCCCATCTCCCATGTGTCAAAAGTTGTTAAGTCTCGGCTCAACCCATGCCCAAGTGTTACCACCAAGGCATCATCATCGTTGTAACTCCATCACTTCAAAGTGTCTCATATTAATCCTCCACATCAAGTCACTCTTCCAAGCCACACCCATACATGTACTCGGAAGTATGCACCCCATCCTGCATCAAAGCCTCTGACCTCAGATCCCCAATGCATCAGATCCTCCAAGTCCACCATATATGAAGTCCCTAAAAGTCACAACCTCATGTCATCATGAGCTCCATGAGTCATCTCCAACCAACATCTCAACAAGCATACAAGTCTCAGCCCAAAGTTCTCTGCAAGATGCCTCAACTCTGCATGTAGTAGGAATGCTCCATATCCTACTCACAGGTCCATCCAAGTCCATGGCCTTCTTCTAAAAAATCGCACAACCTCTCCATCAGTTCATAAGTAAAACATCTCCATGTCACACTAGCAAATCCACCTGCACAACATCCCTGCCTTGGCACTCCTCATTGGATGCCCATAAGTGACACCTCTACAAATGCTCCTGCACAATGTCCTTACATAAGACTGCCATGCTCCATGTCTTCAACCTGATGTCCATGACTAAGTTTCCCATGTAGTCCAACCAAGTAGACCCATCACAACAATCGGTCATCCTCATCCAAGTTTGTAATATTCGGTCTAGTGAACTCAGTCACCCAACCATATCATCATCATCATGAGTCCCTTCCATCATAGCTCCCCCACTAAAGGTTTCACCAAGACTTGCCTCTTAGTCTCGGCCATGAGAATTCCACCCAAGTATCATCATACCTCAAGTGTGTGCCCTCTTCAATCTACCCATGAGCCATGTCGGGCACTTAGCCAATTCTCCATATGGCTAAAGCATGACCCAATCCTTTGCAATGATCATCATGTTCCTCCCTTGTCATGGGCCTTTGCACCTTCTACCATAAAGTCACAAACAACCCCAACAAGTCCTGCAACAATCAACAATCCTTGCTCCTCCATACAAGGTCTCATCATAGACATCCATGGTAAGATCCTTCTCTACATCGGCAAACTGATTTTGCCCTTCCCTGCATATGGTCCATCTACCAAATGCTCAAGTGAAACACAAGTATCAATACTTACTTCATCATCATGAGGTTCCTCCATATGAGTATCCTCATTCACCCATGTCTGCAAACTGCACGATCCTGGTCCAACTTGATCAATCTCAATTTCATCCCCCATCATTATCACATTTGCAACATTCTCAATCATCACGGCTTCCTCTTCCTTGTTAGCACAATCTGCAACTCCATCCTGCTCCATTGTCCAACCAAGTTGAAGAAGTTCGTCTTCAACATTCTTTTCCAAGGGTTCAAGTTTCCCTCAAATCCAGGGATTCTCTTCTTTCATCTGCTTCAACATGTATAAGGTAAGTAAGAGCTTCCCTTTGCATTCTTCTAAACTTTTCATGCCTTGTCATTCAGCTTGGCCCAAGCACAAAGCTTCACCTCTGCTAAACCTGTTTCACCATTCACCTGAATCACCCTGATATTCCACCTGTCCCTGCAAAACTTGAACTTCCTTCCAAGTCTTTGGTCTTTGTAGAATCAACTCCTTGATTCAGTTCACCAAGTTTCCTGCAAAACTTGGACCGGCTCTGATACCACATGTCACGATAGTGCAGTGGGATCAGCACTTCATCATCAACCCGGTCATCAGCCTGCTCTGATACCAACTGTCACGCCCCTACACCTGCGGTAGTCTTTCAACCGCTTATAGCGAGCTGCGGGACTACAAATCATTTTCTTTTCACCAATACTTACAATTGTAGACTACGCCTAACATTCCATACTTAGTTTTATTTTTCGTTACTAAGTATTATCTTTGTCCTTTATACAAGTGAAAGCCCATAACATTCACATAACCAGCATTATACAAGAGAAATGCACAACAGTATAAAGGGAGGGGCAACTCCCTGCAATATGAGTCTGCCCGAATCAATATATATAATCTTCACTTTTAAAAAGTACAAGTTAAATCTTGGGAAAACCCAAATTTACACTTAGCCAATTTTCAACTTCGGAAAACTTGGTTGCCTAGCTCGTTGGTGCCTCCGCACGATCACCGCATGACTCACCAACCCTTCGTTCACCTCGTCGCACGATCGAGTTTTTTGCCCAACTTGGGCGCACCTTGTTGTAACCAAGTCACCACACATGGGCGCCTCCGCACGAGTCACACCTTGTTCACAATCTCAACACTTCATTGTTTTCACCGTTTTGTCGTGCACGGCGTGCCCTACCCAAGTCGCCCGTCCGCACGATCCTTCATTTCGGCATGCACAGCGCGCCCACGCCCGGCCACCCATCCGCACATCCAACCGTTCACCCAACTCGTTCACCCGAGTCGCCACATGACTTCACCCGGGTCGCCACACAACATCACCCGGTTCGCCCACACGACCTCACCCAAGTCGCCACACGACTTCACCCGGGTCGCTCGAACAACCTCACTCGGGTCGCCACACGACTTCACCCGGGTCGCCCGAACGACCTCACCCGGCTCGCCTGAACGACTTCACCCGGCTCGCCCAACGACCTCCCCCGGCTCGCCCAAACGACCTCGCCCGAGTTTCCTCCCCAACGACCTCGCCCGAGTTCTACCTGAACGACCTCGCCCGATTTCTGCCTAAACAACTTTTTTGAACGACTTTCTTGAATGACTTTTTTGAATAAATTTTCCGAATGACTTTCTTGAACGACTTTCTTGAGTGAGTTTTACACCCAGGTTCCGCCCGTCTTGCGGGCTTATCCACACACTGGGGAGCTCCTTGTTCAAACTCGTGTTGATCGAATAATGGTCGTTTGCCTTCAAACTCCCTCCAATATATATGGGCAAGTGGCCGGTTATGTCACCTGGCCGACCCACACCAACCGCCCAAGCCAACTCATTTACAATGTGTTGTCTCGCCCAGGAGGAAGGTCGGCCCACCCAACTCATGGGACCGCCCCCTCAACTCGCCCAACACCTTATAAACTCATCCAATGTTCATTTCATTTCATATTTCACACGTATTGCACATGGTGGAGTCGCCCTGCCCTTCACACGGACCGCAGGTCCTAACAACCCCCATGGGTGGCTGGGCAGTGGCTATCTGATTTCGAGAATCGAATAGCCACCCCCATGGGAAACCGGGTGATGGCTATTCAATTCTGAGAATTGGATAGCCACCCCCATGGGCATCCTGGCGATGGCTATTTGATTCCGAGAATCAGATAGCCACCCCCATGGGAAGTTGAGTGATGGCTATTCGATTCTGAGAATCGGATAACCACCCCCACCGGCGGTCAGGCGATCGCTATCCGATTCTAGGAATTAGATAACCATCCCCCGGTCGCCCTTGAGGTGGATATTCGATTCTTAGAATCATATAGCCACGGGCGGCCGAGCAATGGCTATCCAATTCTGAGAATTAAATAACCACCACCCGACCACCCCCACAGGCAGCTAATTGGTGGCTATCCGATTCTGAGAATCGGATAGCCAACGCCCAACCGCCCGTGGGGGTGGACGGGAAGTGGCTATTCAATTCTCGGAATCAAACAGTCACCGCCCGGCCGCTCGTGGGGGCAGTGGCCGATAAAAGTGTTTTTTTAAATAAAAAATAAATTTTGTTAAATGTGTTTATTGTATTTAAAAAAAATGAAATTTATTTTTTATTTAGAAAAACACTTTTATCGGCCACTGCTGCCACGAGTGGCTGGGCGGTGGAAATTTGATTCCGAGAATCGAATAGCCACTTCCTGGCCACCCCCACAAGCGGTTGGGAGGTGGCTATCCAATTCTCAGAATCGAATAGCCACCACTCAACCACCTATGGGGGTGGCCAGGTGGTGGTTATCTGATTCTCAGAATCGGATAGCCACTGGATTGTTATCCGATTCTCGGAATCAGATAGCCACCGCCCAACCGCTCATGGGCGTTGCCGGGAAGTGGCTATTCGATTCTCGAAATCAAATAGCCACCGCCCGGCCGCTTGTGGGGGCGGTGGCCGATAAAATTGTTTTTTTTTATATAAAAAATAATTTTTGTTAAATACGTTTATTGTATTTAAAAAAACAAAATTTATTTTTTATTTTAAAAAAAATACTTTTATCAGTCACCACCCCCACGAGTGGCCGGGCGGTGGCTATTTGATTCTGAGAATCGAATAGCCACTTCCTGGCCACCCCCATGGGCGGTTGGGTGGTAGCTATCTGATTCTCGGAATCAGATATCCACCACTGAGCCACCTGTGGGTGTGGCCAGGCGGTGGTTATCTGATTCCCATAATCGGATAGCCACCGGGCAGTCGAACAGTGGCTATCCGATTCCGAGAATCAGATAACCACCACCCCCATAGGCGGCTGAGTGGTGGCTATCCGATTCCGAGAATCAGATAGCCACCACCCAACTGCCCGTGGGGGTGGCTGGGAAGTGGCTATTTGATTCTCGGAATCATATAGCCACCGCCCGGCCACTCGTGGGGGTGGTGGCCGATAAAATTGTTTTTTTAAATTAAAAAAAAAAAAAAAAAAAAAATATGTTTATTATATTAAAAAAAAAAACCAAAATTTATTTTTTATTTAAAAAAACACTTTTATCGATTGTCGCCCCCACGAGCAGCTAGGTGGTGGTTATTTGATTCCGAGAATCGAATAGCCACTTCCCGGCCACCCCCACGAGCGATTGGGCGGTGGCTATCCGATTCTAGGAATCAGATAACCACCACTCAGCCGCCTGTGGGGGTGGTCGGGTGGTGGTTATTTGATTCTCAGAATTGGATAGCCACTGCACAGCCGCACATGGGGGTGGCCAAGCGGTGCCTATCCAATTCTGGGAATCAGATAACCACCACCCAGCCACCCCCACAGGCAGCTGAGTGGTGGTTATCCGATTCCTGGAATCAGATAGCCACCACCCAACCGCCCGTGGGGGTGGTCGGGAAGTGGCTATTCGATTATCAGAATCAAATAGCCACCACCCGGGCGCTCGTGGGGGCGGTGGTGGACAAAATTGTTTTTTTTAAATAATAAAAAAAAATTGTTAAATATGTTTATTGTATTAAAAAAAAAAAAACAAATTTATTTTTTATTTAAAAAAACACTTTTATCGGCCACCACCCCCACGAGCGGCCGGCCGGTGGCTATTTGATTCCATGAATCGAGTAGTCGCTTCCTAGCCACCCCCATGGGCAGTTGGGCGGTGGCTATCCAATTCTCAGAATCAGATAGCCACCACTCAGCCGTCTGTGGGGGTGGCCAGGTGGTGGTTATCTGATTCTCAAAATCAGATAGCCAACAGGCGGCTGAGTGGTCGCTATACGATTCTAAGAATTAGATAACTACCACACAACCACCCCCATAGGTGGCTGAGTGGTGGCTATCCAATTCCGAGAATCAGATAGCCACCACCCAACCGCCCATGGGGGTAGCCGGGAAGTGGCTATTCGATTCTCAGAATCAAATAGCCACCGCTCGGCCACTCATGGGGGTGGTGGCCGATGAAATTGTTTTTTTAAATAAAAAATAAATTTTGTTAAATATGTTTATTATATTTAAAAAACATTTTTTATTTAAAAAAACACTTTTATCGGCCATTGCCCCCATGAGCGGTCGGGCAGTGGCTATTTGATTCCGATAATCAAATAGCCACTTCCCGACCACCCCCATAAGCAGTTGGGCGGTGGCTATCCAATTTTCGGAATCAGATAGCTACCACTCAGCTGCCTGTGGGGGTGGTTGAGTGGTGGTTATCTGATTCCGAGAATTTAATAGCCACTTCCCGGCCACCCCCATGGGCGTTTGGGCGGTGGCTATCCAATTCTCGGAATCGGATAGCCACCACTCAGCCACCTGTGGGGGTGGCCAAGTGGTGGTTATCTAATTCTCAGAATCAAATAGTCACCATCGAGCGACTCATGGGGTCGGTGGCTGGTAAAATTGTTTTTTTAAATAAAAAATAAATTTTGTTAAATATGTTTATTGTATATATATATATATAAAATGTTTTTTTAGTTATATATATATATATATATATATATATATATATATATATATATATATATATATATATATATATATATTTTTTTAAGTTATATATATATGTATATATATATATATATATATATATATATATATATATATATAGATATATTTGTAAAATATATATATTTTAAAAATGCGCACGCTCTGATCTGCGAGCTTCCATCTAGGTCAGCGATCGCTGCCAGGACTGCCCGCCGCCATGGGTGCACCAGGGGGTGCGGAGCCCTCTCCCACCCCTCCATCATCAACAGCAGAAGCCTTCCGTAGCCTGCTATTGCAGAAAGGAAAAAAACGACCACATCCCGAAGTCCCGAAGTTCATCAAAAAGCTTGATGAAATCCCAGAAATTGCTTTGCCGGAAGATCAACCGATCAAAATCGCCCTTGCCTTGGCTGACAGAGGTTTAGTGGGGCAATTTATGGGTCATTGGCCAACAACAAAATCGACTGATGAATGGGTTCAACGAAACTGGAGGCCCCTGCTGCCCAACAACGTGATTTGTTATGCGGTCGGTAGAGGTTTTTTCATCTTCGAATTCACTACCAAGGAAGATCGAGTTCTGGTGTTCAGAAACGGTCCATATTCATGGAAAACCAAGGTCTCTTTCTGAACAAATGGACCCCCGACTTCGACCCTTCAGTCGATGTCCCAAAGGAGGTCCCTGTTTGGGTTCGTCTACCCAACCTGTCAATACACTGCTGGAGCTTCCAATCCCTGCAAAAGATAGGAAACGGACTGGGCAGATTCATCAGCAAAGCTGATAACAAGGGCCAATACACCTGCGCCAGAATCTGCGTGGAAGTTGACTTGGAAGCTGGTTTGCCGGAAGCCATCAAACTTACAGTTGGAGATTGGCACCACTTCCAGAAGCTAGACTACGAGAAACTGCCTTTTAAGTGCAGAATCTGCCATGAGCATGGTCACTTTCAACAAAACTGCCCCAAAGCACCATCAGGGGACAAAGTGGAAGAAGAAGGATGGAAAGAAATAAAAAAGCGCAAGGTAGTCTCAAAGCCAAATGAGCAGAAGAAAACAGGACCAAGGGGGAATCCCCAGACCAATGACAAGACCAAACCAGTCTCAAATGAAGGCCCCTCCTCAGGGGAAAAGGTGGATGCCTCAGAGAACCATGAAGAAACTGAAGATCAGTCGAAGAAAGGGAAAGAAATCGAAGAAGAAACAAATGTCCCCCTAACAGAGGTAGATCAAGGGGAAAACGCAGGCAACGACGAGCACATTAGTCTTGCATCTAACTCAGGGGAAGAATCGGAAGAAAGAGACTCCGAATCAGATAGCTCACAAATTTCTCCTATCAAATCGACCAGGGGCCAGAAATCCAAGAAGAAACAGAGAGAGGAGAAAACTTATCTGGATGTTCTCCAAGGCTCCCAGAAAACTCTCAAAGGAATGATGAACACCAGATCTGGGCGCAAGCACAACAGGGCTCCAAAAGGAGCCACTCCTTCCCAACCCAGTAAATAATGAAATACGTCTCCTGGAATTGCAGAGGATTAGGTAGCAGGCTGAAAGAAGATGCCCTGAAAGACATTGTGAGGTTGCATTTGCCTGAAATCCTTCTCATCCAGGAGACAAAGCTGGAGGACACTCTCCTCCTCCACTCCAGCAAAACATTCTGGCGCAAAGGCCCTGGTAGAGCTGTCAGTGCTAGAGGCGCCTCTGGTGGGATTGCCTCCTTCTGGGACAGCTCAAAATATGACTTGATTCAAGAAGAAAATTGCCAACACTGGATTTTCACTCAGCTCCTCCACAAAGACTCTGGTCAACAAGTAAGTATGTTCAACCTTTATGCTCCGGTCTCTCCAGCGGAGAAAAAAATTTGCTAGGACTCGCTTCAGTCTTTTCTTTTATTGAACAATCTAGAAAACATCATTATTGCAGGGGATCTGAACGTTACTCTAGCCGCTGAAGAGAAAAAAGGTGGTTCTCCTATAAGGGATCCAGCTAGAGAATGGGTAGAAGATATAATGATTGGCTGGGATCTGGAGGATATCAAACCATCAGCTAGGAAATAAACTTGGTCTAACAAAAGATTAGGTCCTAGCCATATAGCTGCTCGTTTGGACAGATTCCTCGTCCAAGCCTCCTTTCTTATTAGTGGTCTAATGGCCTCATCCAAAATTCTTCCTAACTACACTTCCCATCATAAACCCATTAGTCTCAAGCTCTCCATGGATGGTTTTCTTGGCCCCATTCCCTTTAGATTTAGCCCTTTGTGGATTCAGCAAGAGGGTTTCAATGAGGTGGTTTCTGAAGTCTGGAACTGGCAAATCCTCGGATCCCCTTTCTTTGTGTGGGAAGAAAAGTTGCGGGCTCTTAAGATAAGGCTCAAGGAGGGGGCTAAAACTCTGAAAACTCCAGCTGCCAAGAGAAAAGAGTCTTAGAAAACCTTGCTGCCCTCCAATCATCAATGGAGGATTCTACTATTACCCAAAGTCTGCTCCAAAAAGAAGTTGAGTTGCAAAAAGCCCTCCATAAAGCTAGTAGGGACGAAGAGGAGTATTGGAGGCAAAAATCCAGAAACTTATGGTTACAGGCCGGCGACAAAAATACTAGTTTTTTCCACAAGCATGCCGAAGCTCGCAAGCAATTCAAAAATGTATCAGAAATCCACTCCTAAGATGCAGTGGTTAAAGATTTTGAAGGCATCAAGAGAGCAGCCTTCTCTTTTTTCAAATATCTTTATTCAGCGCCTGCTGACCCACCTATAGATCCCCATGCCTATCCGTATAATCTAATCCCCTTCTGTGTGCAAGACTCTGTCAATAATATGCTGACTGCACCGATCAGCATGGATGAGCTCAAGAAAGCCTTGGATTGCATGGAACCGGATAAGGTGTCAGGACCTGATGGGTTCACTGCTAGGTTCCTTTAGTCTTGCTGGTCAACTATCAATAAAGACCTCCTGAGAATGGTTAGGAAGTCCCAATCTTGCTCAAAGATAGGAGGCAGTACCAATTCAGCCTTCCTTGCATTGCTACCGAAAGAGAAAGGAGCTTCAGATTTTAGTAGATTTCGTCCCATTTCGCTGTGTAATACTAGCTATAAACTGATTACCAAAATAATATCCATTCGACTCAAGAATATTCTGCCGGACATCATACCGGAGAATCAAGGAGGCTTCATCAAAGGGAGAAAGATACTGGATAATATTGTGCTGGTTCAAGAGGCAGTTCATTCAAGTGGCCAGAGAAAAGAGAAAGGAATGGTAATAAAACTCGATTTGGCAAATGCCTTTGACAGGGTGAGGCATGACTTCCTGTTCACTGTTATGACGAAAATGGGCTTCTCAATAACCTTCATAAATTGGGTGAAAGCCTGCATTGCCTCTCCTTGGATTGCACCGTTGGTAAATGGTCGTTCTACTGAATTTTTTAATGCATCTAGGGGATTAAGACAAGGTTGTCCGCTGTCCCCTCTCCTCTATGCTATCCAAGCCTCAGTGCTTAGTTTCCAGCTAGACTTTTGTCAACAAGTCCAAACTCTGCCAGGCCTCAGAATGGTGCACAATGTTAAAGACATAAACCATGCCCAATTTGCCGATGATACTTTGCTCCTTGGTGGAGCGAGCATTAATTCAGCTAGATCTTTTAAAAAGGAACTGGACATTTATAAGGAGGCCTCCAACAGCAAGATAAACTATTCAAAAAGCACAATCTATGGTTGGAACTGCTCGGTCAAAGATCTGGCTGACATAGCTAGGCTCCTTGAGATGAAAGTCTGTCAGACCTAGGAGTCATTCAAATATCTTGGGATACCTATCTTCAAATCCACTCCTAAATTTGCCCACTGGATGCCCCTCTTAGACACGCTTAAGCTCAGAATACAAGCCTGGGGAGCCTCCTGGCTGAACACTGCTGGGAAAATAATTCTTATAAAATCTGTTCTAATAAGCATGCCTCTTTTTCAACACTCCATTCTTCTTGCCCCCAAAACCTTTCTCAGTAAAATGGATGGTATGCTGAGGAGATTCCTTTGGGAAGGGGGGGAAATAATGAAAGAAGACTTCATTTAGTTAATTGGGATACCATTAAGAGGCCAATCCTGGAAGGAGGTCTGCAAATGAGAGATTTGGCTGCACAAAATCTCGCTCTAGGCTCTAAAATCCTGTGGAATATTGTGGCTGGGAAAATAAGCTGGAGCAAGAAAGTCCTGTGGAAGAAATATTTTCAAGGTCAGCGTTTGAGATGTTTGGATCATCCGCCAAAAACCACCAAAGGTTCCCCAATTTTCAAGCTTTGTATCGCTGCTCTGGAGCATTTCAGTCCCAATCTCTACTGGATCCCAGGTAATGGGAAAAAAATCAGAATTTGGGAAGACCAGATTCTAGGAGATCAGCCATTGAACCATATAGAAGGCCTTGCAAATATTAAATTTTGGCTACAGTCCAACAATATGGAAACCCTTTGGGACATATCCACCTGGACGGAGGACTCTGGTAGACGCTGGGACAGCTGGAATCTGGGAGGTTTTCCACATCGTCTGCAAACTGAAGCTTCATTACTATTAGACAAACTCCAAGTAAAATCCCCCATGTCAGCAACAGCCAAGGACAAAAGAGGGTAGGGCTCCCATTCTGGTTCTTTCTCGGTTGCTGAAGGTTACAAAAGTTTGATTGTTGTTCCTAATGTCCCTCCTGATCCAACGCAATGGAATTTTATTTGGGGCTTCCCTTCGCTCCCAAAAGTAGACTTCTTCTACTGGACGTTAGCTCACAAAAGTATTCTCATAGGAGATAACCTGAGAAAATGTGGAATGGAAGAGCCATCCAGATGCCCTTTATGTATGTTAGAGGAAGAAACAGCTGATCACCTGTTGTTGTTGTGCCCTTTTGCCAAAGTAGTTTGGAAGGGGGTTCTGAGATCAAGGGCTGACAAGGTTGAGCTGCCAAGAAATATGCCAAAACTGCTTCACAAGTGGGCCAAGATATCTTCGTTCTGCCTCAATAAAAAAAACCTGCTTAAGACTACTTGGATGTGGATCCCTAAATTCACCTGGTAGAAGTTATGGTTCGAAAGGAACAACAGATTATTCAGGGGTGAAACCTGCACTTCAAACAACGTTATCTCCAAAATTAAAGCTCTATTGGGAGAGACATTGGATGCTATACCGGCTTTAAGGAATGAAGCGATTCTAGACAGTGAGGAGGAGCTTTGGCAGAAAGATATTGTTCCAAATAAACAAACCAATCCTATTTCTCTGGCCTCTTGCCATGCTATGTGGGAAATTTGCCTGGAAGAACAGGAGTTTCTAAAGTGGCGTTTTGCTCTGGATGACCGCTGTCTATTCTTCGACGGGGCCTCTAAAGGAAACCCTGGGGCTGCGGGTGGGGGTGGAGTTCTTCTAAATCCCGATGGCTCTACATTGCTCAGGTATCATTGGGGTCTGGGATTCGAATCAAACAACAGAGCTGAGGCTCTGGCATGCAGTCCCTGACGGTCTTCAGAGACTCCAGACTTATCATTCAAGCGATGAACTCACTTTCGAATGCTTCGCAGATCTATTTAGTCCTCATTCTCAAGAAAATTAGATCAATGCTGGCCAAGTTTCAGAAAATTTCCTTCTATCATATCCTGAGGCAACTGAATTCACAAGCCGATCTGGAAGCCAATCTTGGCTCAGCTCGTAGCCAAAGAACCCTTTCAGTCAATTCTGAAGAATCTCTCTGCATCATCCCATAATCTTCTTAAGACCTTCACTCTCAGAAAATCTGTTCACTCTGATGCATTAGGGATCTGCACCTGAACTAGTAACATTGGGCTTTGCAACAGGCTATTCTCAGGTGTCCTCCAATCCCTGACCGACTGTTATTGATTCAGTTTGCCTTCACTCGCACTAGGCTCCATTGGTAGGCAATCAATACAGAAAATATTGATGCTCTGTAAGCTCAGTCCCTATCAGTAACACTGGAAGCTCATACCTCAGCAGATGCATATGCCAGAGTGTGAATTTCTGAAGATAAGTAGACAACAATCCAAGCTGTCCTATTTATAGGAAGGGTTCATCATGAACAAAGGAGAGAAATCTTGGGCAGTAACCTTTGCAAACTGATACGTTTTCCAAACATGACCACTCCCAAACTGAAAGATGTTCTTTCTTGCGATGACTTGGATAATGTGTGTGCATCAAAGGTAGTGTCAGAAGCACTTCTTTTGAAGGCAGATGCACCCCACAAAATATTGAATCAAAGGGTGTACCAGCATTTCCCTGTTACAGTGGTGGAGTTTGATGACCCTATCAAGGAATGCATGGTGTTTTGGTACATATCCAAAGATTCTTGTTCTCGGTTCTCTCCTGATGATGAGCGGCTGTATTCTCTACCTTTCTTGTTCCGTGGCGCAAATACAATCTGCAAAACTGTAGGAGGTAACGTTCTGATAATGTCTCAGAATCTCAATTGTATCTGAGACCAATGCTTTTGGTTTGAGCTCCGAGGCTTTGCTGTAGAATTAGCCCAATTTCGCACCCCCAAACAGTGGCGCAGAAACTTTTATGCTCACTCCTTCTTGAGTTCATCCAGAAGGCGGTTGGTATTTCATTTGTCGTGGATTTAGTGGAAGGACGAGGAGCAGGCATTGGTCCTAAACGCTTGTACAGAGCAACACAATGAACAGAGCAAATTCTATCCCGGCAAATTGGTGGTATCTCTGACATCAAAAGGCGGTCCAGACAAGTCCAGCAGTTTCAAAGCACCTCCAAGCATGGATTCAGCGAAACAAATCCTCCAAAGGGTGGTCCAGTTTCAAAGCATCTTCATGGACCTGCTGTATCAAAGAGCAAAACCCTCTCTGTGTAATAAGAAAGCCTAAGTGACAAGAAATAATGGGTAACAAATGAATTACTGTGTAACAAGTACGCGGCAGCTGTTTTGCCGCCTTTCAAAGCAAATTAACCATTAAAGTCAATATATATATATATATATATATATATATATTAAATGTTATTTTAAAAAATATAAAAAAAAATATCCTTAGCTTTTTAAAAAAAAAAAAATTTAATCAAAATATATATTTTTTTATTTTAAATTTTTTTGATTTTATTTTTAATTAGAAAATATGAATTTTTTTTTTTAATTTTAATTTTTTTTGTTTTTATTTTATTTTTAATTTCAGCATATTTTTGTTTTTAGGGTTCTCTGAAAATGTTTTTAATCTTAATTTTTGTAGTTTTTTAATATTTTTTTCATTCTTTTTGTTATTTTTCTACTTTTTTTTTAATCTAGTTTGATTTTTATTTTATTTTATTTTTTTAGTTTTTTTTAATTCTTTTTTAAAATTTCCTATTTTTACTTAATTTTATGGTATTTTTATTTTTTTTTTCCAAATTTTTTTATGGTTTACCACATTATATATATATATATATATATATATATATATTTGAAAATATGTTTTTTCTTATTATTTATTTCTTTAATTTTTTTTAATTCTTGTAGGTTAATTTTGTTTTTTTTTTTTTTTTACATTTTTGTGATTGATCCTTTTTTTTAAATTTTATGTTTTTTTTAATATATATTTTTATTTACGTTTTGGTATTTTTTTGTGTTTTTTCATTGTTTTTATTTTTAATTTTTTATGTTTTCATTATTTTTTTGAAATTTTAATGTTTTTTGGAGTCATTACAAAATCTTTTACACCGTTATTTCAAAATGTTGAAAATTTACCCAAAAAAAACTTTTTCCAACATCAACATTTTTCATTTTGAGGGTGTTTTTTGCACAATTTTTGCACATAAAAATTCGGTTTTACTGGCATTTTTTTAAAATGTTGGAAATTGACCCTAAAAAAAAAAAACCATCATTCCATTATTAGCACTTTTCATTTTCAAGTTGTTTTTTGTACAATTTTTGCACAAAAATTCATTCTCACTACCATTTTTAAAACATGTTCAAAATTGGGCAGAGTTCTTGTTTTGAGTTTATAGTTCCCGTTTCAAAGTTTACATTGTTTTATTCTGGAGTCCAAGAAAAATGCATCTTTCTTTACTAATGTTCTTAGAGGTGGTGCTATTCTCCCATAGTTCTTAACAAACTTGCAATAATACCTCGTCAACCCAAGAAATCCTCGCAGATGCTTTATGGATGTGGGAATTATCCATTCCTTAGTGACTTTAATTTTTCTAGGGTCTACTTTAACACCTTCATGAGATACAATACGACCAAAATATTGCACCTCCTATACTCCAAAGAAACATTTGGAGGTTTTTGCTTATAATTGTTTCTCCTCCAATAGTTTGAACACCCTATCAACATGTTGAACATGATCCTTCCAAGGCTTTGTGTAGATTAGTATATCATCAAAAAATACTAACACAAATTTTCTAAGGGTTTGAAAATGGAACTCATCAAACCTTGAAATGTAAAAGGTGCATTGGTAAGGCCAAAAGGCATGACCAAGAATTCATAATGACCCTCATGAGTTCTAAATTCCGTTTTTGGAATGTTGTTTTCAATCTATATTCTGATTTGAGGATATCCTGAATGAAGATCCAACTTGGTGAAGTAAATTGCTCCATGTAATTCATCAATGATTTGAATGGGAAATTTATCTTTGATAGTGAGCTTGATGAGATCCCTATAATCTAGACACAGACCCCATGATCCATCCTTCTTGTGCACCAATACTACTGGAGTAGAGAAAGAACTTTGACTACGGTTAATTATACCATCCTGATGCTTGGATGAACACTTCTGGGAATCAAATGAATAGCATGGCCATGATCAAGAATAGGTGGGAGGCCTTTGGGAGTCTCAAATACTTTTTAATGATTGTCTATGACTTTTTGAAGATCTTGAGAAATAGATGATTTCGATGTGGGAACCTCTAGTGAACATAATTGTACAATTATGCCTCATTGTTCTTTATTTAGAATCTTTGTCATGACATTAAACCTTATTATCTTTCCCAATTTCCCTGTGATACCCCTTAATTCAACTTCCTTTCCATCCCAAAAAAAATTAAAGAAAATTTCTTGAAAATTATAAGCTGTTGTACCCAAATATTGTAGCCATTGGACTCCTAGTACAACATCAGCACCAGCCATTTATGGTTTCTCCATTTGTAGCCATCACTTGACACTTATGACCTTTAGTGTATTTGTTATCAAAACTATAACAAATCCCTTTTTCTCTTTTTTATTGCAATTGTTGTGGTGTCAGCCCTGTAAGTTGTGAAAGGCTAGGGGTAGCAACACTTCCATCTTTCTAGTTGTAAGTGGTAGGATTCGTCATTGCCATAATTTTGCTTTCAATTTTTATTCCCAACCTAAATTCCTTTTCCAATGAATCAAGTTCCCAAAGGCGAACCTCATGTTGGATGTTATCCTTTAAAACCCCTATGGACACATCAATCCTATGCTCCTCTATAATATCATTTACCCTTATATTCAATTTTTGGAAGTCCTCAATGTTCTCCACCATTAAACCCTTTTGTTTGAGATTTATCAATTGACTAAAGAAGTTGTTGTATTGTATCCTCATAATGTGCTATCATTTCCTCCGTAAAATTTGACCAAGTGACAATCTTTTTACGAGACAAAAGCCATCGATACCATACAAACTAATTGGCTTCCAATTATAAAGTTGCAATTTGTACCTTTTGTTTGTTTTTCACATTATGGAGATCAAAATATTGCTCCATTTGTAATATCCATGTTACAGTATCCTTGCCATCAAACTTACTCATATCGATCTTTGGAACATGGTGGGTCTTCAATCTAATGTTAGAGTCTATGAAATCATGATTAGCGTTTATTTTTTTCTAATCATGAGTTTCATCTAATACCTTTTCACCATTAGGAAGTATTTCTTGTAGCAACCTTTTCAAACCTTCCTTGAAACCTTCCATGTTTCCTTTTAAACCATTCTTAAAATCTTCCATATTATCTTTCATGTCATCCATATGATCTTTCATGCCATTCTTCAACAATTCCATGTTTGATTCTAATTTATTCTTAAAACCATCCATCTTAACTTCCATTTCATTTTTGGTTACTCTTTGTGAGAGCGAAAATTATTGCACTTGGTCTTGTAATTTTGATATTCTTCTTCTTCATGCACCATAGTAGAAATTTTGGGTTTCTTACTAAGTGTTTCCATTTTATTTCTTTGGGACATAAATTAACGATTATTATTCTTCACTATGCCCTTTGAATCACTTCAAATTATTTTTTCAAACAAAACTTATGAAAATTTAAAAAAAACACACACCTAGTTGTTTCTCTTTGTAGGAGCTTGATATTGAATCTGTTGTATCTCTGTAATTGTGGTTCTACAAGCCTGAAATTCCGTTCTATAGAAGCCCTTCGAGTACTCTTTCCAACGCCACAATTCTGATCAATATTGGATTCTCAATGAAAGAGTTATGCCCAATCTCCCAGAATGACCTGATTATATACTTGTTCAGTAGAGAGAACTTGTATAAAGTTCCACATGTCACTGGTTTGACCTTTGGATCTAAAAATGATACCCAACAATCTAAATTCCATCCTCTTTCTATCAGAATTTATGAAATTTGAATCTAATGTTCACAGAGAAATTTATGATGATTTTCCCAAGGTCACATGTTTGTGATGGAAGTTGGCAGCCTACAGAAACCCTAAATTCCTTGGATCATATCCCTTAAAATATAGCGATACAAGATCTAAAATTAAAATACGACATTCATCATGATTTTTTCTCAAATGGGTTTTTTTTATGCTTCTAAAACTACGTATAAAAAATGTTATAGCGAAAATTCCATGAGGACCTGTTTGAAGCAACGAAACCCTAGAATCCAAAGCTCTCATATCAAATGCTATGCAACCAGCTCACAAAATAGAAGAAGAGATAGATCAATGACATCAAAATTAGCCTCTTTGAAGGGGAAATATCCTTTACATTACATAAATTAATAATTCTTCAATGATTCAAATGACAAAACCTCCTTTCTATATATAGGAGTCTAAGGGGTCACAATATAATTAGAGCCAACATAACAATAAAAATGTAAGGGCACAAAAATAACAATAATGGGATTCTATGGGGAACAATAATAATAGCATGGGGGAAACATGGGCACAACAATACCAATAAGGTCTACAATGACAATAATAATGGGGGAGTACACTAGTATTATAGGGAACTAGCAGAAAGCAATTCTAGGTGGAAAAAGTACCTCCCTCACTAAGAGGGAGTGTTGATGTTTGTATTTTTTGTAGGTACTTATGGAAAATTCACCCAATATCACCTTAGAAAACTCGATATAGAGTGAGAAAGTTTCATTTGTCACTTAGCCTAAGTTAGATTTAGGAAAAGCACACAATTATTATGTTTTCCTATTGAACTAAAGTACTTCCAGGAAAAGTAAATTAATTACTATAGTGATTATGTTTTAATCTCAACCATTGGTCTCAAATGAGGAAATATCTAAATTCGATCATACATCACTTCAGAAATTAGGGTTAGCGATTTATCATAATGTAAAGTTATAAAAGAAATGGTAAGGAGAGGAGAAGGACACACCATACAAAAACACAATATTGAGAGAGGTGTCTCACTGAGTGCACTGGGTTTGAGGAAGGGATCAACAAGGAGATATAGATCAACCAACAAGGGCTTGATAAGTCGGATCAAAAATAATAGTTGTATTCATTTCCATAGTTGGGCCATTTTTCCTAGATGGGAGCCCAAGAAAGTTGTGAAAGTTAACAAAGAAATTTGATTGAGAAGGGTCTATTACGTCATTATTATTGAGATTGGTTATATTTTTCTTCCACTTATTTATTGTGTTATGAACCTAGCTATGAAATAATAAATACTTTCGTAGGAATTAAGTGCCAAGTTCTAGGATTTTATTAAATAACATATGTATTTAATTAATAAAATTATACTCTTTATATGTTATTTAATTGATATAATTATACTCTTTAATCTCTAATATATTTATTACTAATTCGTTAATATATTTATTCAATTAGTCGATATTCACGTCTATTTAGAAACTAATAAACGTCACACCATGTTTTACGACAATTAAGAAATGTAAAACCATGTTTCTCGCAATTTATTTTTCAATTGTCATGATGGATTTTTCTATTCAATCTTGTGAAAAATACACTCCCAACCCATGAAGAGAAAACCTAACAAACCCTTGCGCCTATTTATAAAATCCTATTGATCTCTCGTGAAAAGTCACCTAGGCCATATTTAACTGAGGGTTTTATACGACAATTAAGAAATGTAAAACCATGTTTCTCGCAATTTATTTTTCAATTGTCATGATGGATTTTTCTATTCAATCTTGTGAAAAATACACTCCCAACCCATGAAGAGAAAACCTAACAAACCCTTGCGCCCATTTATAAAATCCTATTGATCTCTCGTGAAAAGTCACCTAGGCCATATTTAACTGAGGGTCTTCATTATAAAACAAAATTTATATATCAATTATTTTTATATTTTTATAAATACATTGATATTTATTAGACATTCAATTTTTATTTAACAAGATAATGACTACCTAATGAGATTCTAGGAAAAAATATAATAGTTGAGGTAAATGAGAGATATTATTATTAAATAAAAGGTAAAACTAAAGTAAGAATTAACTATATTAAATTAAAAAAAAAAAAAGAGAGATTAATTTAAATTAAATTAATCATTAATAAATAAATAAAAATCACAAAACTTTACAATACACCTTTCATCAAATGTATTTAATCTATTGAATAACATATTTATTTAATTAATATAATTATATTTAATTAATTAATATAACTATACAACTATTAAGAGACCTAAAACCATGTTTCTCACATTCTAAAATACTATATCTATTTAATTAGTATTCACAACTATTAAGAAACCTAAAATTGTGTTTCTCCATTTTGAGTTGTCAAGGTGGTTTTTTTTCTATTAAATCTTCTAATTCAAATGCATCTATCCCCATAATACACCACCATGAAGAGAAAACATAACAAAACAATTCGCCTCGCACCTCACTTGTACCTATTTTGAAAATATCATCAACCACATATTGGTTGGTGTGACACTCTCACCATTTCCATGTTTCTGTTGATTTTTATTCCTATAAGTGCGAAGAATAATATTCAAGCGAATCTATATAATATTCAGTACATAAATTATAGAACATAAGTGGCGGGTTTTTAGTCTCCATTCATGAATTTTTTCATCTTAACCTAGTGTGGCTATGTTTTTCTTTTTATTTTAGTTGAATTGGTATTCCATTCCCTTTGAATTAGAAAGTTGTATTTTTTTCTTTATGAATATTAGAGAGCAACGCTAAAAACAAAATCAAAGAGGCAATGGAACATATTCAAATACAACCCCAAGATCATGTTGTTCCACAACAACAATAGGCAGTTGTTGATGTAAATAAAAATCAATCCTTAATAGAATGTATTCAGAAGAAACAACAAGATATTGAAGAGTCCATGAAGACGATGATTCATGATCAAGATGTACGAATTTTCTTGCATGGAAAAAATTCCAAGATAAATGTCTACATCCTAAGTAGAAGTCCTGATAGGCTTTTGGAAGGTAAGAATCTTGAAGAAGCATTCACAAGTCAGAAACCACAGGTTGATCATATGACAATTATTTGTTGTTTAATGTTCATACATGTACCCAAGGATAAGAGAAACAAATTAGATCTTTCTGGTAAGAAGGAAATATTTTTTGGGTACAATGAATCATCAAAATCCTATAGGATCTATGTTCCAGGGTGGTGATATGTGGTTGTAAGTAGAGACGTGACTTTTGATAAAGATACAGCTTATTGTAAATCTAGATAAGAACAAACAGACACTAAAGATGAAGAGAAGAAGCATCTAGCTCCTAAAAAATAAGATACAATTCCTCCCTCCTCCTCCAAACATCGTCAAGATCATGAAGGTATGCCAGAAGGACCTTGTGAACTATTGGATCCTGTGGTTGTTCCCAAAATAGAAAAAGGCAAGCTTCGCTAAAATATACTTTGTAAGATGTAGAAGGACATGTGGCTCCACAAGGCACCTTCAAAGAATCTAAGAGACATAAGAGGTATTATGGTTATGTATCTTTAATGACTAACGTGATTGTCTTCGAACCTTCCAACTTTGAGGAAGAGAGTACTTCAGAAGTGTGGAAGGATGCAATGATGGAGGAATACCAATATATTATGAAAAATGATGCTTGGGAAATTGTTCTAAGACCTAAAGGAAAGTCTATGGTAACCTCAAAGTGGATTTACAAGATCAAGCATGCAACAGATGGGAGCTTTGACAAATACAAGGAAATATTCATGTTTAGATGATTATCCAAGAAAGAGGGAGAAGACTATGATGAAGTATTTGCACCAGTATCCATATTAAAGAAGGCCCCATATGAACTCAAACAATCTCCGAGAGCTTGGTATTATAGAATTGATGGATATATTATGAGATGTTAAACACATACAAGGCGAAGGTAGAATATGAATGATAAACATTGAGTTACATCTATTATTCACAATGATACATAAATATAGTACATTGGTGTGACCCTTGGATTCAAATTCCAAGTTGTCTCTTGGACTCCAGTGGTTGTTGATATTCCACACCTACCCATAGGAGATTAGGTGTCCAACATTCCCCCCCCTTAATCTGAAGGGGTATGTATGAGACCAAGAAGAGAGATGTGATACAAAATGTGCAAAAATCCATGGCAGCACTAGGCGGAATGTGCTCTCTGAAACGTTGGTATAAGTAGGTGATTTAAGGATGACCACCAGCACTAGAATGCTTAGTGTTGTTCCCGGAACTCTTCCAAGTCTGGAAAGAAGTTGAAAACTTCTACAAGAGGAAGTGTCCCTAATGCTTTGGAGAGGGATACCTTCAACCTGAAAAAGGGAGGTTTACAACCTGCAGTGATTTAAGGATGACCACCAACTCTGGAATTATTAATGCAATTACTGGATCTCTTCCAAAACTGGAAATAAGTTGAAGTCTTGTACTAGAGGAAGTGTCCCCAATTCTTTGAAGAGGCATCACCAATTGAAGGCATGCTCAGGTGCATCTTTGTCTCTGGTTACAACTCTGAATTTGGTATGGCAGGTTGTGGCTCAAGCTTGCTTGATGTGGCTGTGAAACTTGTAGACAACCATCACTTTCCCCCTTTCAGGTACAAGGTGAGATGATGGATAAAACTCAACTGCAAGATTGTTCAATACTCTAGAACAAGTTCTGACATATGACTAAAATGTCTTCTTGGCTGTTGAAGCCCATTTCCAAGAAGTGATCCATCCAAGATGAATCCTTTTTCTTGCAAGAGGCTTGTTTTTGAAGCATATGTTTGAAGAATGAGTGGTTTTATGACAGTGCTCACATGGATGAAGAAAAAAATAGTGATATTTCATATGGCCAACTTGGTCACAGTGTTGGAATTTAACAACTTTTGGTTGTGAATGTGGAGGAGCATAATCTAAAACAGTTGAAGGTGAACTTTCATGAACAAATCTAGCACTTTGAAAATGGATGGGCTTTGAGTTATCTAGAATGTGAAAGGAAACCTCCTTATCATATCCAAGTCTAGTTTTGTGCTTGTTATGGACAAGCTCTTCCCAAGGTATGTTGATTGGCTTGGGAAGTGCAGGATGGATTTCCACACCTGTATTCAAATATGCTTATGAAATGAAAACTTGATCTAAATTAATCTCAACTTTACTGACTTTATGGCTTGCTGGCTGTTGATAGGATCCTGTTTCAATTTCAAGTAGGGAATTATTCTGAACAAAAAAAAGTTCAAAAGGATGTCTTTTCTATTGTAACTCTTCTTGCTATAGCTGAGATGCAACTTGCAAAAAATCAATCTATTCTTGCGCATTTTGCAGAGAGGTTTGAATATCTGTGAGAGTGTATTTGTTGACTTTAATTGTGCTTTTAGCAGTTGAAACAATTAGAATTCTCAATAATTCTAATAAATTATCAATCTTAGCAATTTAAAACTTCAAAAAAGTGTATTGCAACTCCACCTTATGTTTCAAGAGTACTAGTTAATCCACTCTTCTTTGAGCAAAAATATTCAAGCATGAACCAAGGGTAGAAATGGGTGTTGGCAGGTCTATTTACACCATCAATTGAAACTGTAACCTTTAACCAAAGTCTTGATAGTTATTAACATTCGATAACAATGAGAATAAGAGGTAACACCCAGATTATGGTTGTGAAGCACTATTCATACTAAGAGGTAAAAATATTCTTGTCACCACTGTCGCTCACTCACAATGGTCTATTCAACTATTAATGCTCGTATTTTCATTATTATTCAATATTCATACCCACTGCTGCAATGAATATCAATAAAGCTACATATAATAATACCTTATATTTTCTAAGCTTACAGCCTTACTTAACACATTAGCCTTCACATAATAGTTGGATCTTCATCTAGATTTGAACTTACAATTTATTCAATCACCTCACCATAATCAATTTCAAATTTATCTAATCTCCTCACAATCATTTCTTCTTGGCAAAGGATGGAAAATTTGGACATGGATACAAAGTCCGTCCAATACAGAGAATTTTCAGCAACCAAAACAGCCAATAGTGACCTCGGTTATGCCTACAAACTACAGTTGCATGAGGCCCTTACAGCCTCCATGGGAACAACCCAATACTAGTGTCATGAAACTGCTAAGAGTGCCTCCAATTCTAGTGGAAATTTAGGATGCTCTGATATGGGTGGTGGTGACGAAGGGAAGATGACAATGTTATTGAGAATGCAGGCACTCGAGTTTGATAAATTCCAACAGGAGGTCACTAACCACAAGCAAGCAGAGGAAGAAATATGGTGTTTGTTTGAATACATTTACAAAAAATCCATGACGCTAAATTTTCCAGCAGCATTCAAGCAACGTCGAAGGATGAGTGGGAAGCCACTAGGGAAAACTATGAGAAGCCCTTCGATGTCAAGCAGATTAGTAAGAATGACAGACAGTTTAAAATGTATTACAAAGGTATGATTAGTGCTGAGAATTTGGATGGGATAGTCATTACCAATAAAACTATCATTGTCTTCTAATTTCATATGCTCTAATTTCATATGATGGATAAAACTCAACTGCAAGATTGTTCAATACTCTACAACAAGTTTTGACATATGACTGAAATGTCTTCTTAGCTGTTGAAGCCCGGCTCCAAGAAGTGATCCATCCAAGATGAATCTTTTTCTTCCAAGAGGCTTGTTTTTGAAGCATTTGTTTGAAGAATGAGTGGTTTTAACAAAACAATGATCTTTCATATGGCCAACTTGGTCATAGTGTTGGCATTTAACAACTTTTGGTTGTGATTGTGGAGGAGCATAATCTAAAATAGTTGAAGGTGAACTATCATGAACAAATCCAGCATTTTGAAACTGGATGGGCTTTGATTTATTTAGAATGTGAAAGGAAACCTCCTCATCGTATCCAAGTCTGGTTTTGTGCTTGTTATGGACAATCTATTCCCAAGGTTTGATGATTGGCTTGGGAAGTGCAAGCTGGATTTCCACACCTGTATTCAAATATGCTTATGAAATGAACACTTGATCTAAATTAACCTCAACTTTACTAACTTGATGGCTTGCTGGCTATTGATAGGATCCTATTTCAAGTTCAAGTAGGTAATTATTCTGAACAAAAACAAGTTCAGAAGGATGTCTTTTCTGTTATAGCTCCTCTTTCTATAGTTGAGATTAAACTTGCAAAAAATCAATCTATTCTTGTGCATCTTGTAGAGGTTTGAATATCTGTGAGAGTGTATTTGTTGAATTTAATTGTGATTTTAGCAATTGAAACAATTAGAATTCTCAAGAATTCTAATAAATTGTCAATCTTAGAAATTTAAAAACTTCAAAAAAGGTTTATTGCAACTCCACCTTATGTTCAAGAGTACTAGTTAATCCACTCTTCTTTGAGAAAAAATCTTCAAGCACGAACCGAGGGCAGAAATGGGTGTTGGTAGGTCTATTTACACCATCAAGTGAAACTATAACCTTTGACCAAAGTCTTGATAGTTATTAACATTTGGTAACAATGAGGATAAGAGGTTATGGTTGCGGAGCACTATTCATACTAAGAGGTAAAAATATTCTTGTCACCACTATCACTCACTCACAATGGTCTATTCAACAATTAATGCTCATCTTTTCATTATATTATTCAATATTCATACCCACTGCTGCAATGAATATCAACAAAGTTACATATAATAATACCTTACAGTTTCCAAGCTTGCGGCCTTCCTTAACACATCAACCTTAACATAATAGGTTGGATCTTCATCTGGATTTGAACTGAGAATCCCTTTCAGTAGCCCAAATACCCAATAGTGACCTCGGTTATGCCTACGAACTACAGTTGCAGGAGGCCCTCACAGCCTCCATGGGAACAACCCAATACTAGCACCATGAAACCGCTAAGAGTGCCTCCAATTCTAGTGGAAATTTAGGCTTCTCTGAGATGTGTGGGGGTGAAAAAGGGGATATGACAATGTTATTGAGAATGTAGGCCCTCAAGTTTGATAAATTCCAATAGGAGGTCGCTAACCACAAGCAGGTAGAGGAAGAAATACGACATTTGTTTAAAGACATTTACAAAAAAATCCATGACGCTAAATTTTCCCACAACATTCAAGCAATATCGGAGGATGAGTGGGAAGCCACTAGGAAAAATATGAGAAGCCCTTCGATTTTGAGCGGATTAGTAAGGATGATAGACAATTTCAACTATATTACAAAGTTATGATCAGTGCTGAGAATTTGGATGGGATAGTCGTTACCAATAAAACTATCATTGTCTTCTAATTTCATATGCTCTAACACTCCTCCATCCCTTCAACTCATCAGAACTCTTAGAGCATATTATTATAGCATACTAAAGCAACAGAAGTATTGGGAAGATTCATCGCTCTTACATCTATTTTAGGAATATTTCTACTTACTTTGATAGGCAAACAACAATCCTAAGCTCTATTATCTCTGTCAGTTTTGGAACTGTTGCAATGCATTTCTCAGGGCTTATAACACCAGGAGCATCTCTGTTGGGTCCCTATAATACTAGTGATTACCCCATTACTATTGTAGTTATACCCTTTATTTATATTGTTGTGCCCCTATTACCCCCTTGTTGTTATTTCTGTGCCCCATAGAATCCCTCTATTGTTATTTTTGTGGCTTTATATTATTATTGTTAGGTCGGCTGGATTATATTGTGACTCCTTAGACTCCTATATATAGAAAGGAGGTTTTGTCATTTGTATCATCCAAGAATTGTTCATTTATGTAATGTAAAGGAGGTTGCCCCCTCGAAGAGGCTGAATTCTAAGGCGTGGATCTCTCTTTTCTATCTTTTTGTGAGCTGGTTTCATAACATTTGGTATCAGAGCTTTGGATTCTAGGGTTTCGCTGCTCCAAACAGGTCATCGTGGCATTTTCGCTATAATTTTTTTCTGTGACGTTTCAGAAGTCAAAAAAAAACCCATTTGAGAAGAAATCGTGCTGAACCTTGGGTCCTAATTTCAGAGCTTTTCGCGCGATATTTTCGGAGATATGATCTGAGGAAGTTGGTCTTTTTGCAGACTCCTGAATTACATTCAAAACAGGTGACCTGGGGAAAATCGTCATAACTTTCTCTCTGGGGATCGGATTGAAATTTCGTAAGAAGGTACAGAAAGAGGATGGACTGTAGTTTCTTATATGTGTGTTTAGATTCAAAGGTTGAAACAGTGACTCGTGGCACGTCGTACAAGTTCGCTCTACTGAACTAGTCTAAAAGCAAGTCACTGTGGGAGATTTCACATAACTCTTCCTTGGAGAATCCAATTTGGGTCAGACTTGTGGCATTGGAAAGAGGACACAGAAGGCTACTACAGGTCACAATTTCAGAACTGGATGATCCGAAATTACAGAGATACATCAGATTCAATATCAGGCTTCTATAAAGTGAAAAAAAGGTGTGTAGTTTTTTTTTTTAATTTTTGTGTAAGCTTGGTTTAACGGAATTCAAAGGGCATAGTAAAGCATTATTATTGGTAACTGATGCCCCGAGGAAAGAAAATGCAAACACCTAGTAAGGAACCTGAAAGCTCTAGCATGACTCATGAAGAAGAGGAAGAAATGCTACATGATATATCAAAATTACAAGAACAAGTGCAACACATGTCACGCTCACAAAAGCTAACAGAAGCTAAGATAAGTGGCGTGGAATCTAAGATAAATGGCGTGGAATCTAAGATAAATGGTGTGGAAGCTAAGATAAATGGCGTGGAAGCTAAGATGGACGATTTGAAGATAGATTTGAAGACAGATTTGAAGAAAGACATGGAAAATTTGAAGACAGATTTGAAGACAGACATGGCAGATTTGAAGACAGATTTGACAAATTTTCTACAAGAGATACTTACTAATGGTGAAAAGGTTGTAAAGGAAACTCATGATGTGAACAAAAGTAATGTTAATCATGATTCCATAGATTCTAATGTTGGATCGAAGACCCACCATATTCCAAAAATCGATATGAGGAAGTTTGATGGCAAGGATCCCGCCACATGGATATTACAGATGGAGCAGTTCTTCGATCTCAATAATGTGCAAAACACACAAAAGGTACGTATGGAAACTATATATTTGGAACCAAATCAGTTTGTATGGTATCAATGGCTTTGCTCTCGTAAAAAATTTATCACTTGGGCAATTTTTACGGAAGAATTGATAGCACATTATGAAGATACAAAAAGCAACACTTTTTTTAGCCAATTGATAAGTCTCAAACAAAAGGGTTCAGTAATGGAGCACATTGAGGAGTTCCAAAAATTGAACATAAGGGTAAAAGATATTCCAGAGGAGCATAGGATTGATGTGTTCATAGGGTCTTTAAAGGATAATATCCAACATGATGTTCGCCTTTGGGAACCTGATTCATTAGAGAAGGCATTCAGGTTAGCAAGAAAAATGGAAAGCAAAATTATGGCAACCAGGAAGCATACCACTCACAACTATAAAGACGGAAGTGTTGTTGCCCCTAGTCTTCCACAACCTATAAGGTTGACACCACAACAATTGGAAGAAAAAAGAGCAAAAGGGCTTTGTTACAGTTGTGATAGCAAATACACTAAAGGTCATAAGTGTGCTGAGAAGAAATTATTCTACATAGATTGTGAAGAGGAAGAAGAAAAGGAGCAAGAAAGGTCAAAAGAAGAAGATATACTCCAGGAACAAAGCCTAGATGAAGAACAAATAAATCCGACCATATCTTGTAATGCATTGGCGGGAATTACCACTCCTCAAACCATCAAGATAGAAGGACAAATCAAGAAGAAAAAGGTAATAGTGTTGATTGATTCAGGAAGCACCCACAATTTTATTCATTGTAGGGTAGCAAAAGAATTGAATTGCTTCCTATATCCAGCACCAGAGTGTCAAGTGATGATTGCAAATGGAGGAACAATAAATTGCTCTGGAAAGTGCCATAATATCAAGCTATCCATGGGAGAATATGTATTGACTAGCCCAATGCTTTCCATTCCAATGGGAGGTGTTGATGTTGTACTAGGAGTCCAATGGCTACAATCCTTGGGTACAATAGCTTTTAATTTTCAAGAACTTTTCATCAAATTTTCTACGGAAGGAAAGGAAGTTGAATTAAGGGGTATTGCAGGGAAACCAGGAAAGATAATCAGCTCTAATGGTATGACAAAGCTTCTAAAAAAGGAGCAAAGAGGTGTAATTGCACAATTATGTTCGCTAGATGTTTCCACATCGGAATCATCTATTTCTCCAGATCTCCAAAAAGTCCTGGACAATCATTCCAAGGTATTTGAGACTCCCAAAGGTCTCCCACCTATGCGTGATCATGATCATGCTATTCATCTGATTCCAGGAAGTGTTCCTCCAAACATCAGGCCGTACAGATATCCCTATGCCCAAAAAAGTGAAATTGAACGTATGGTTGCAGAAATGCTAGAGGCTGGTATAATTCAACCAAGTCAAAGTTCTTTCTCTGCTCCAGTAGTATTGGTGCACAAGAAGGATGGATCATGGCGCATGTGTCCGGATTATAGGGAGCTCAACAAGCTCACTATTAAAGATAAGTTCCCCATTCCTGTCATTGATGAATTACTGGATGAATTGCATGGATCAATTTACTTCACCAAGTTGGATCTTCGTTCGGGATATCATCAAATCAGAATGAAGATTGAAGACATTCCGAAAACGGCATTTAGAACTCATGAGGGTCATTATGAATTTTTGGTCATGCCTTTTGGCCTTACCAATGCACCTTCAACATTTCAAGGTTTGATGAATTCAATTTTCAAACCATTCCTTAGAAAATTTGTGTTAGTATTTTTTGATGATATACTAATCTACAGCAAGTCTTGGAAGGATCATGTTGAACATGTTGACAGGGTGCTACAACTATTGGAGGAGAAACAATTATATGCAAAAAGATCCAAATGTTTCTTTGGAGTCCAGGAGGTGGAATATTTGGGTCATATTGTATCTCATGAAGGAGTTAAGGTAGACCCTAGCAAAATTAAAGCCATTAAGGAATGGAAAATTCCCACATCCATAAAGCATCTGCGAGGATTTCTTGGGTTGACAGGGTATTATCGCAAGTTTGTTAAGAATTATGGGAGAATAGCAGCACCTCTAACAACATTATTGAAGAAAGATGCATTTTCATGGACTCCGGAAGCAACAAAGGCCTTTGAACATCTTAAAGAGGCAATGTGCCAAGCACCGGTCTTAGCTACACCGGACTTCACAAAAACATTTATTGTGGAATGTGATGCTACAGAAAGTCGTCCAATCAAGGGAAAGTTTTTAAGCAAAGCTATTTATGAGAAGGAAATGTTGGCAATACTCCATGCACTTAAGAAATGGCGACCCTACCTAATGGGAAGACACTTCAAGGTAAAAACGGATCATGATAGCCTTAAATACTTTTTAGAACAAAGATTATCCTCTGAAGAGCAACAAAAGTGGGTCACAAAGATGTTGGGTTATGACTTTGAAATCATCTACAAAAAAGGGAAGCAAAATGTGGTGGCAGATGCACTCTCAAGAAAGGATGAGGATGTGGAAGCATTGTTGTGCGCCATTTCTATTATCCAACCAGATTGGATAAACGAAGCAAGGGAGGAATGGAAGAATGATGAAGAAGTGTGGGCACTTATTCGAAAGCTACAACAAGATTCCAGTACGTCTGATACATTTAGCTGGAAAAATGATTCGTTATGGTACAAAGATCGCTTATACCTCTGTAAGAATTCCCAGCTAAAACAAAAGATTCTTATGGAATTGCACACTTCTCCCTTAGGAGGGCACTCAGGATTTTTAAAAACTTACCACAGGGTTAAGAAGGAATTTTTTTGGGATGGCCTTAAATCAGATATTCAAAAGTTTGTGGCGGAATGTTTGGTTTGCCAACAAAATAAAGTTGAAACAATTAAGACACCGGGTCTATTACAACCTTTATCCATTCCAAGCCAACGTTGGGAGGAGGTTTCAATGGATTTTATCACAGGTTTACCCAAGTCTGAGGGAAAGAGTGTCATCATGGTGGTAGTTGACAGACTTACCAAGTATGCACACTTTTGTGCATTATCACATCCATTTAAAGCCAGTACAGTTTCTACTGCATTTATGGAAACAATTCAAAAGCTACATGGAAACCCAAAGATTATTGTAAGTGACAGAGATCCCATTTTCACTGGAAATTTTTGGACAGAATTATTTTCTTGTCTTGGTACTCAGTTAGCTCATAGCTCATCTTATCATCCTCAATCTGATGGGCAAACTGAGATAGTAAACAAATGTTTGGAAGGATATCTTCGTTGCTTTGTATCTGATAAACAGACACAATGGGTCAAATGGTTGCCTCTGGCTGAATGGTGGTATAACACTTCCTTCCATACAGCAACAAAAATGACCCCATTTATGGCACTTTATGGGTATCAACCACCATCCATCACATCATATTTAAGAGAAAATTCTAAGGTTCAGGCAGTGGAACATCACATCGAACATCAACAACAAGTCCTCCAACTCTTAAAGGATAACCTCGTGTTGGCACAAAATAGAATGAAACAACAGGCAGATCAACATCGCAGTGAAAGAAGTTTTGATGTAGGTGATTGGGTATTCCTACGGCTACAACCATATAAGCAAATGTCCCTAAAGCAAGCTAAGAAGGATAATAAATTATCACCAAAGTATTATGGTCCGTACAAGGTGTTGCAAAAGATTGGTACTATGGCATACAAATTGGAGCTTCCTGCAGCTTCTCGATTGCACCCAGTTTTCCATGTTTCATGTTTAAAGAAAGTTATAGGCGACAAGCTCCCAGTTCAAACAATATTGCCAGAACTTGACGAGGAAGGAAAAATTATATTGGAACCGGAAGCAGTCACAGAAACAAGAACTCGACAGCTACGAAATCGATCAATTTCAGAGTATCTTATCAAGTGGAAGAACTTATCCGCTGAAGATTCCACATGGGAGGATGAGAATTTTATGCAGAAGTATCCAGAACTACTCAAGCGTTGAGGACAACACTTTTTTGAAGGAGAGGGGCATGTTGGGTCCCTATAATACTAGTGATTACCCCATTACTATTGTAGTTATACCCCTTATTTATATTGTTGTGCCCCTATTACCCCCTTGTTGTTATTTCTGTGCCCCATAGAATCCCTCTATTGTTATTTTTGTGGCTTTATATTATTATTGTTAGGTCGGCTGGATTATATTGTGACTCCTTAGACTCCTATATATAGAAAGGAGGTTTTGTCATTTGTATCATCCAAGAATTGTTCATTTATGTAATGTAAAGGAGGTTGCCCCCTCGAAGAGGCTGAATTCTAAGGTGTGGATCTCTCTTTTCTATCTTTTTGTGAGCTGGTTTCATAACAATCTCTTCAAGGAGATAGTGAACTGGAGCCAACGGTGGTATGGGAGAAGTGTATTACCAATTCTGTTTCACATCAAGAATGCCAATAGAGACAGATATTCTCAATGCATCTAGAGAAATCTGTAACTAGCAATCACAAAGCGTGGTTCGAGACTATGCCCACTCGCTCAAAAATGCTCTTCCAAATAACTTCCATTGGTTTGCATGAGAAAATAAAATGATAGTTACACGAAAGATATTGATCTAAATTGGATCCATAAAACACTATCAAAGAACCATGACTGTATCAGGACGGGAAAATTCTCTAAATAATTTAGAAACCGCAATCAAAAAACACCCTTGAACCAATGCCAATGGCAGCCAGCGTGGAACGACGAGGACCTCGGTCAAATCCCGCTAATCGAGGCCCATGGAGACTGCGCGGGAGGTCAAAGTAGCCCCTGGGAGCCCCAAATCGGGAAAAGGAGGTGGATTTTGATGCACAATTAGAGCTTATCGGTAAGTGTTGGGCGAACAGTGCCAAAATGGAGGAGCCTTGAAGCACTCAGTCGCATCGGGAACCAGAGAACCGCGGGCGGAAAAGCGAAAAGCTCTAACATACAAAGGTGGGACCCATGCTTTGGAAAACTGGAAGTATTGATCAGGGTGCCCACAAAGGGTAAGCGGTTCTGGAGAAATTGAAGCTATCCCATACATCGATAGACACATGGCAAGCGGAGGTGAGAGAAAACCATCGTTGATCACACGCTATCAGTCAAGCAAGTCAACCGCGCGGAATGTGCATATGATGTTGGATCTGGGGGACCAGATCGAACAGCTGAGATTGCACTTGAGGGAGGAAGTGGAATCGATGAAGGAACACGCCGCGTTTTAGAAGGATTTGGAATCCATTTGACTGCCACAGTGGAAGAAATACTTCATCCACGACGTAACTGAAGAAATGAATTGACGAAGCAGGCTGGCACCGTTTAGAAGTGGACATGTGACCACTCCCTGAGTGTTTATGATGACACTGAACAGGGAACTCCAAGTGCAACTGCATAAGGTGAATCAAAAAAGGCAGAAGAGGAACCGAATAGGCATAGGAATGAATGGCTAAAAGCCATGAGCAGAGACAGAATACATAGTTTTTGGAGTCAGCCATTGCGAACCCTGAGAGGAGGATTGAACACTAAGAGACAAAAACCAGAGAAGAAGGTAGTAAAGCAAAAGCAGAAAGAGACAGAGGGCTGAGTTGACCAACGGTAGCATCGAGCAACAAAGAGCTTGAGAGATTCAAGCCATCCCATAGAGGAATCTGTCTAGACTGAGCACCACATTTGGCTCTTTCCACTGAAGACCAGAAGGTCACAGAGCTGGTAGGAAGAAGAAGAGTCTATGTACTCCATTGGCTTGGGGAATCCAAGAACCACCCTGCCAAGCAAAACCTGCTTCAGGAGAACTCACATTGAGTCCCTGTATTGTAATTCTCTACTTAAAGGCACAATAAAACAAGGCCACCACTGAAAGCTGGACCAGAGATGTAGCCCTGGAGAATAGGGTGAACACCTTATTAATTTCTTGTGTCTTTGTGTTCTCTTACTGTTTTTCTCTACTGTCTTTCCATTTTATTGTCTATGTATTGGCAATCTGATTGATCCGTTGCTTAAATAACATAAACGCACACCATCACATGAGTCTGTAATACCTTTAAACAATAGATCTTTAACTGATGTCACTCATAGGGTGAATATCAGATCAAGTGGTATCAGAGCAAAAGGTTGTAAGGTTAGACAAGCTTATGTTGGTCTAGCTGTTGAATGCTCACTAGATCAAAGCTCAAATTAGGAGAAGGAAAGTTAGTTGAAACTAATCCTGAAATCGGGACAGTCTATCATCGGAAGACAATGTCAGAGGAAGGTTCTATCGAGCCGGACCCTCAATTCATGGAGAGTTTCCTAGCTATAATGTCTATGGTAGAAGAAATGTATAGGGACTTTAGAAAGCATAAGGATGAAGATTCATCAGGTTCTAAACAAGATAAAGAAGAATATGAGTCTCATTCCCATGACCACTCAAAAGGAAAAGGGAAAGAGGAAATCTTTCTCACACCACCTAATAGCCCTGTGCATAATAAGAAAACATCTTTGATTAAGGTAGATGTTAAATTTGATTTGCCTATATATGACGGAGAGTTAAATGCTGAAAAGTTGGACAATTGGATTAGACAAATTGATGTGTATTGTAGGGTACAGAACATAGACTCAGACAAGAGAATAATTTAGTTGGAAAGCCTACATCTAGGAGGCACTACCTTGCTTTGGTGGGAATGCAGAACCTAAGCTAATATGAAAAAACATGGTAAGACCATCTCTGTCTGGAGTGAATTTGTTGCTGCAATAAAAAAGTAGTTCTATCCATTGGCCTACATGCAACAAGCCATGATGAGTTGGCAAACTCTTCGGCAATTGAAAGGGAAAAGTGTGCAAGGGTATACTCAAGAGTTCAGAAAGAGAGCATTGATGTTGGGTATCTCATTAGACTCACCAGAGACTCTTTTGAAGTACATTGGTGGTCTACATAGCTACATGAGGCATACCATCCTCATGTTTAATCCCACTAGTATAGATGAGGTATCTGTACAAACTACTCATCTAGAAGCTAGAGGAAAGAATGGAAATCAAGAAGTTGGGGGACATGATGATGAGCACTATTGGATTCTGCATCTAGAGTTGAGACCTAAGAAGTCCGAGGGAAAGAAGAAGAAGACTGTTGCAGCTATTCAGAAAGATTTGGGGTCAGACTCGGGAGATGAAACAATCATTGCAGCCACAGGTATAAAAGGTAAGAATTCTAAAGCATCTACTAGTAATTCTGCTCAAACTATTATTGATGAAGAACATGAGAGAAAAAGACATGAGCTTTTCCATATTCAAGTTATTTCCAAACATCAAAAGATTGATACTTTGTTTGATAGTGGCTCACAAGTAAATTTGATTTCTGAAGAAATTGGGATTAGCAACTACACCTCACAAGAAACCATACCCATTAGGATGGTTGAATGATAAAGCACAACTACAAGTGACTAGACAGTGCAAACTCAAGTTTTCTTTTGGGTAAGCATTTGTAGATGAGGTTGAGTTAGACATAATTCCTTTGGATATATGCGGAATTGTTTTAGGAAGTCCTTACTTGTATGATAGAAAGGCTATTTTCTATAGAGTTGAGAACAAGTATCTACTTTTTAAGGATGGAATCAAATACTTTGTAAGAGCTCACAAGCTCAAGAATAATTATACTCTCATAAATTATGGGCAAATGAAAAGAATGATAAATTCATGCAAATAATTCTTACTAATGGTTGTAAAGGAAAAGAAACCTGATAAAACCAATGTATTTGAGGGTTGTAATGCTCAGAAGCAAGCTGATATAGAAAACATTATTTCAAAGTATGATGTCCTGTTTTAGGAACCTAAAGGTCTGCTACCCAAAAAGGAAATAGTACATGATATTATTTTACAGCAAGATGTTCCATTGCCTAACATTGGGATGTACAGGTTGTCTGCTTTAAAGAATGCTAAAATCAAGAAGCAGGTGCAGGAGTTACTCGAGAAGGGGTTCATCAGGCCTAGCACATCACCATGTGGGTCACCAATTGTTTTGGTGAGAAAGAAAGATGGCTCGTGGAGAATGTGCATTGGCTACCAAACGCTGAATAAGATAACAATCAAAAATCGTTATCCCCTTCCTCGCATAGATGATCTTTTAGATTAATTGAAGGAAGCTGTTTATTTCACCAAGCTGGATTTGCACAGTGGATACCATCAGGTCAGAGTTGCAGAGCAAGATGCATGAAAGACTGCTTTCAAAACAAGGCAGGGATTGTATGAGTGGTTGTTTATGCCTTTTGGCTTGACCAATGCTCCTGCTACTTTCATGAGATTAATGAATGATGTAATCAGGCCTTTTCTTGATGATTTTGTTATTGTGTATCTGGATGACATTTTGATTTTTAGTAAAACGTGGGAAGAACACTTAAAGCATGTTAAGCATACATTAGATGTTTTGAAAAGAGAAAAACTTTATGTTAAACTCTCAAAATGTGAATTTGGCAAAACATCTCTAAATTATTTGGGTCATATAGTAGGTGGTGGTGAATTGAAAATAGATCCCTCTAAAGTGGCAGTCATTGTAAGCTGGCCTAAACCCAAGTCTGCTACAGAAGTGAGAAGCTTCTTAGGAGCAGCACAATATTGGAGGAAGTTCATTTCTAATTTTTCCTCAATTGCAACTCCCTTACATGCTTTGACAGGATTGAACAAGGTGTTTCAGTGGGGAGGCAAACATCAGAAAACCTTCAACACCTTGAGAGAAAAGATTAGTACAGCACATGTACTAGCATTGCTTGATCTACAAAGACCATTTGAAATCCAAACAGATGCCAGTGACTATGCCATGGGAGCAGTGTTGACACAGCATGGTAAACCCATAAGTTATCATTCTGAGACTTTTAATCCTGCAGTAGTTAACTATCCTACATATGATAAAGAATTGTATGCATTAGTTCAGAGTGTGAAAAAGTAGAAACATTACTTAATGGGCAAAGAGGCAATAATACATACTAATCATCAACCACTTCAATATCTACATTCCCAAACTAAGTTGCAGCAATCAAGACACTACAGATGGATGGGTTTTCTACAGCAGTTTCATCTAGTCATCATATATAGAAAGGGCATACACAAAAAAGTTGCAAACATGTTATCTAGACCCATTATAAATGCATCTACTATACTTAAGCATAATTTTGTACTACATGAAAGTTACATTGAACAATGTGCTCAAGATATAGACTTTAAAGATGTATAGAAAAAAGGTAGAAGAATTGGACTATCATGTGAAGGATCGACTATTATATCATTGTGGGGAACTCTGCATTCCACAAACAGAGAGAGTAAAGATAATTAGAGAGGCACACACTTCTTTGATATCAGGTCACTTTGGGGTAAGTAAAATAGTTGCACAGCTGCAAAGATTTTGTTATTGGCCGAAAATGAATGAGACAGTTTCTAGGTATGTAAGAGGGTGTACTATGTGTGCTAAAAGCAAGCCCAATGATAGAAAACTAGGCTTGTACACTCCTTTACCAGTTCCTTCTCACCCTTGGGAAAGTGTTTCCATGGATTTTGTTGGAAGACTGCCTAAATCTAGGAAAGGTCATGATTATCTATATGTGGTTGTGGATAGGTTCAGCAAAATGTGTATTTTGATACCTTGTAATAAACAGATTACGGCTGAACAAACTGCAAAATTATTCTTTGAACATGTATGGGTTCATTTTGGATTACCCCCTTCTATTGTATCTGATCGAGACACCCAATTTGTGGGGAATTTTTGGTCAAGTCTGTGGTAATTGATGGACACCCAACTGAAGAAAAGCACAGCTTTTCATCCACAAACCGATGGCCAGACAGAAGTGGTTAACGGGACAGTGATCCAGTTACTCAGGGGATATTGTAGCAAACATCCTAAGCTTTGGGATGAACATTTGTGTTATGTGCAGCATGCTTACAATAGAGCAAAACACTCTTCTACACATAGATCTCCTTTCGAGACTTGTTTTGGTTTCATACCAAGGTCTCCTTTGGATTTTGTCTTTGGTAAAGATACCATGGTTGATGGACACAGTGATGTGGACACGGCAATTAGGTTCATTGAACAGATCCAGGAGATCCACCAGGCAGTACAAGAATAGCTGGAAAAGAGCCAAGCCAAATATAAGGCTAGGCATGACAAGCATTGGATGGAGCATAGTTTTCAAGTTGGAGACCAGGTCTGGCTGTATATTAGCAAGGACAGAATGCAAGGTGAAGGTAAAAAGCTAAAGCCTATTAGGTATGAACCTTTTAGGATACTTGAGAATATTGGTGAAAATGATTTTCACCTTGATCTACCAGCTTACATGCACATCTACTCAGTCGTAAATGTAGATTGCTTGAGATTGTTTGAACCTTCAATGGTTGAGGATCCTAAAGAGCAAAGTCAATTGCCTTCTATTGATGACTTTCTATCTGAATATCTTAATGAATTGCAAGAAGACACAGTCTTGGATAGGAAGGTGAGGACGACGCATAGAGGAGATGTTGAGTACCTCGGAATTGGACTCAAAGGTTCAAAGCCGAGCAGTGCAAAGTGGATTGAGATTGGACAAGTGAGACAGCATTATCCTCACTTATTCGATGCTTGAAAGAAAACCAAGTTTTGGTGGTCCAAAAGCTTTTCAGTGGGAAGGTCGTGATCCGAATTGGATCCATAAAAGACTGTCAAAGAGCTATGACTTTATCACGATGGGACAAATCTCTAAAGAATTCAGAAACTGCGATAAAAAAACACCCCTGAACCAGTGGCAATGGCAGCTAGCATGGAACGACGAGGACCTCAGTCAAAGCACGCTGACCAAGGCCCATGCAGACTGCGCAGGAGGTCAAAGTAACCCCTGGGAGCCCCGGATCAGGAAAAGGAGGTGGATTTTGATGCGCGATTAGTGCATCGCTAGGCGAACAGGGCCAAAATGGATGAGCCTCGAAGCACTCAGTCGCGTCAGGAACCAAAGAACCGCGGGCGAAAAAGTGAAAAGAACTAACATACAAATGCGGGACCTGCACTCTAGAAAACCAGTAGTATTGATCAGGGTGCCCACAAATGATAACCGGTTCTGGAGAAATTGAAGCGATCCCATACATCGATCGACGCGTGGCAAGCGGAGGTGAGAGAAAACCACCATTGATTATGTGCTATCGATTAAGCAAGTGAACTACATGGAACGTGCATATGACATTGGATATGGGGGACCTAGATCGAACGACTGAGATCACCCCGATGGAGAAAGCGGAATCGACAAAGGAACACGCTGCGTTTTAGAAGGATTTGGAATCCATTTGACCGCCATGGTGGAGGAAAGAGTTCATCCACGACGTAACTGAAGAAACGAACTGACGAAGCAGGCTAGCGCTGTTTAGAAGAGGACATGTGGCCACTCCCTAAGTGTTTATGATGACGCCGAATAGGGAACTCCAAGCGCAGCTGCAGAATATGAATCGACAGAGGTGGAAGAGGAACCAAACAGGTGTAGGAACAAATGGCTAAAAGCCATGAACAGAAACAGAATACATAGTTTTTGGAGTCGGTTAGAGCGAACCCCGAGAGGAGGACTGAACACTGAGAGACAGAAACTAGAGAAGAAGGCAGTAAATCAAAAGTAGAAAGAGACAGAGGCCGAGCTGACCAACAGTAGCATCGAGCACCAGAGAGCTTGAGATATTCAAGCCATCCAATAGAGGAATCTGTCCGGACTGAGCACCACATTTGGCTCTTTCCACTGAAGACTAGAAGGTCACAGAACTGGTAGGAAGAAGAAGAGTCTGTGTACTCCAGTGGCTTGGGGAATCCAAGAACCACCCTGCCAAGCAAAACCTACTTTAGGATAATTCACATTGAGTCCCTGTATTGTAATTCTCTCCTTAAAGGCACAATAAAACAAGGCCACCACTGTAAGCTAGATCGGATATGTAGCCCTGGAGAATAGGGTGAACTCCTTATTAATTTCTTGTGTCTTTATGTTTGCTTATTGTGTTTCTCTGTTGTCTTTCCATTTTATTGTCTGTGTATTGGCAATATGATCGATCTGTTACTTAAATAACATAGACACACACTAGCACATGAGTCTGTAATACCTTTAAACAATAGATATTTAACTGATGTCACTCATAGGCATGTATATTCCTTATATTGTAACTGGATATATCTTAGGTGGTTAGGATAAATTTTGTTATCCTCCCCACATTGGTTCAATTACTACATGTGACATGTTGAGCTCATAATGAGTATATACTTGTAATGTTTGCAAGCCTTGTTGTATGAAGGACTTTCAGACCGAAACATGTATACTCCTTATATGGAATATAAAGATATTTCTTCAAGGAAAAAATCTCTTTACATAGTCTTGTATTGCTTATGGAATTTGTTCAAGACAAAAAATAACTTAGTAAACTTTTAGTGGGATTTCTCATTCTTTATTTTTATTCCCAAAGTGCAATATTATACTAAGAATGGATGAATGTGTTTACAGTGTCAGCCTCTTGTAATAGTTTGCAAAGGTGTAGTGTAATGGACCTAACATTCAACATTAAGGCCCAATACCATTTCCATTATGTAAAAGTAAATATAATGAATCAACATCATTTGACCATTGCTTAAGGATCCAATTAGACACAACTTAAAATTAAATATTCTAGAATATTACATCATAAACATTCAAATATTTATTCATTCCACTCTCTGTAATCAATATAGACTGAAATGATTCAATCACTTTAAAAATGATAAAAAGTCAACGAATACAACCCATTTTGAGGGGGAAACATCATTTTACGATTGATACACTACAAAATACAAGAAGGGATAATCCTAAGACTAAGTACATAGGAGAAAAAGGGTACAGTGAAAGGTGTTGGCTGACATATTGATATAACAATAGAAATAGAATAACTCACTATCTAGGGCTTGATAAGGTGTTTTATGTGCTTAAAATGACCCTCCCATTAAAAAGGGCTTTTATCAACACTTGACTAATTGCAGGCGTTTCTGCATGAATAATTAATTTTTTCATGTTGCCTCTTCCACTAGTAGGTTCTTCCATTTAATGATCTAATCAATAATTTCTCAAGTTTGTAGTTGCTTAATCCTTGTTTCAAGGTTTGTTTATTGTTCTAGTATGATTTCCTTTCTTCATTAATATCTAGTAAAATAGTTTGGAATAGAATCTTGTCATCGATTACCTTCTTTAAGCAAGAAACATGGAAGACTAGGTGTACACTTGAAGATGGAAGCAACTCCAATTTGTAAGCCATAATTTTAATCTTTTGCAACACCTTATAGGGACAATAATACTTGGGTGGTAATTTATCATCCATCTTTTGTTGATTGGGGGACATTTATTTATATGGTTGTCGCCTAAAAAATACCCAATCCCCCACTTCAAATTCCCTTTCACTGTGATGTTGAACTAAGTTGTTGTTACATCCTATTTTTTGTTATAATCAAGTTGTCTTGCAATAGTTTGAGAACCTCTTATTGGTGCTCTATTTGGTCTCGCACTACTTAAACCTTCACAGTCCCTTTCAAGGCTGATGTGATGGATGGAGGATGTTTTTGAGCAAAACAATTGACAATTTAAATCGGAGTAACAAATCCACTCTTACATTTAATCATCGATCTAAGTAGGCTTAATTTTTACAAGATTGTTGCACAAAGTCTATTCTAAAGAAAATGGTGACTAGTATAAAATAATTTCAACCAAAAGTCATTGCACAGCAATCATCAAAGTTATTATAAACTCCACACAAATTCAGTGCAAGGAAATATTGCAGAATAAACTACTTTGTCACTCAACCACTCTCACGGAACTCCTTAAAACCATTACTCATTCAATCTACACACAAAAGAAATTGCAATCCAGATTGTAACAACAAAGAAAATATTATACTGCCACACTAAAATGAGGGACAAGTCTAGGACTTAAGTTGTCACACCATCCAAAGCTTACTTCAATCAATTAAATTACACACAAATTTAATTGTAACAGCAACAGTAACAACAATCACATAACTGAGAAGAATTTATGCAAATAAGTATTCTACTCTACCTAAATAGTGATACTTGCTAAGAAGGTAGTCGCTTCCTCCTCAGTAGGGGTTGGTGCAATAAAAAGAATATGTGTTACTCAGAGGAAACTATTGAATCACAAAGTTGAGATTTTGCATTAATAAAAGTATCAGGATTACAAAGCTCTAGTGTTTTCCCCTTCCAACCCTATTCTTTAATTCTTCTCTCTCTATCCCTCGTGGGCAAATAGTCCTTTCTTTTATAGATCTTATTTACAATAAGACGATCATCATGAGAATCTTTTGATTCTCAAGTGATCTTAAAATAAAAAGATATCTTAAAAATTACACAATGATTTACATGGAAGGGGTGAACTATAATAGTTTCCTTTAATTACAAATAAAGTTAGAAAATATCTCAACCAAATGATCTAGATGCTCCACAAACATCTCTGAGTTATGAGATGTTTCTTTTGATTTTGAGGCGCTCCTAGATTTGGTCTTCAGAACTAATTAGGAAAGGCACCACGCACTTAAGAAAATTGTCTATGTAAAAACAACATCTCATGGAGCCTTTAATCCAAAACAGTAAAGGAACTTAAATGTAATCTTGTAATAGCAAGCTTTGATAGGCCATTCAAACCTGAAACAACCCATATATTAGTTTTCTGATACAATGTAGCCTAAGACAGTAGTTCTAATGTCAAATTATAAGTAGAATTGGACTAAGAAAGCGACAAGTGAAAAAGGACATACTTAGATGAATAAGGGTTGTTACTGTAATAAGATATTGTCATGTTGGTCAAAAATGAGTAAAGGAAATAGGAAAATAAGTAGGAAAAATATGACAATTATGTTACCCAACAAATGTTATCCATAAAGTTCCATAAATGGGGACATTTGTATGAAGTTTAGAAGGATATGTTGTACCACCATTTTTCCAAGGGAAATCGCTAGACCCATTGTGTCTATTTATCAAATGCAAAGTAATGAAGATATCCTTATAAACATTTATTCATGATGTCAATTTTCCGTCAGATTAAGGATCGCAAGATGAGTTGTGATCCAGTTGAGTACCCAGCTAGAAAACAATTCAACCCAAAAATTTCTAGTGAAAATTAGATCTCTATCACTTACAATAATCCTCAGGATTCTATGTATTGTTTTGTGTTGTTTCCATGAATGGTGTTGCCATATTATACTTGCTTTAAAAGGATGAGAAAGATAACAAAAAATGAGCATACTTTATTAGTCGATCTACTACTACCATAATGAAATTCTTTCCTTCGAGTTTGGTTAAATTTGCAATAAAATCCATCAAAACTTCTTCCCAACATTGACTTAGTATAAATAAAAGATGTAGCTTCAGGGGTCTTGATTGTATCTCCCTTACTCTATTGGTAGACCACACATTCTTCCATAAACTTTTGAACATTATTTTTAAGACCTTCCAAGAAAATTCCTTCTTTATCCTATGATAAGTTTTCAAAATCCATGAATTTCCTCCTATAGGAGAAGTGTGCAATTCCAAAAGAACTTTTTGTTTGAGTTGAGAATTCTTACATAAATATAGGCAATCTTGATACCACAATAGATCATTCTTCTACACAAAGTTATTAAATGCACTTGGGTCATATCGTTATTGTTGAATGATTTTGCATAACTCCTGATCTTTCTTCGTTTTGTCCTTGCTTCTTCCACCCAATCAAATTATGGAATAGTATAGCACATAATAAACCCTATATATTATTCTTTCCTTAAAAGTCCATCTCCCACCATATTATGTTTTTCTTTTTTGTAGATAATTTCAAAATCATAACCTAGCATATTTGCAACCCATTTTTGTTGTTCTTCTAAAGATAATCATTGCTCTAAGAAGTACTTCAAACTATCATGGTATGTTTTTAATTTCAAGTGTCTTTCTATTAGATAAGGGCACTATTTTTAAATCACATTCAATATCCAACATTTATTTCTCATAATTGGGTTTGATCAAGTTCTTTCCTTTAAGTTGACTATTTTCAAAGGCAAGGGCCTTATTTCTCACATTACAACCACACCACTTCCATGGCTTGAGGCATCACACTCCGCTACAAAGCTTTGTGTGATGTTGGGTATGACCTAGACATGAGTTACACATATAGCCTCAAGAATTTCAAAGGATTTGGTTGCTTGTTGAGTCTAAGAAAATACTTCCTTCTTTAATATTTTTTTTTAGAGGTATTGTTACTTGACTACAATTCTTGACAAACTTGCAATAATGGCCTATCATTTACAATAATCCTCTAAGTTTCTTTAAGGTTTTTTGGATTGGTCATTCCAACATAGTTTTAATTTTGTCAAGGTCCATTTTGACACATTCATGAGATACAATATGACACAAGTATTACACTTCAAGAGGCCCAAGGCCCACTTGGAAGGATTTGCATATAGTTGTTTCTCTTCAAATAGTTTTAAGACCCTATCAAAATATTGTATATGTTCTTCCAAAGTTTTTTTTATAAATTAGTATCTCATCAAAAAATACTAGCATGAGTTTTCTAAGGATTTGAAAATATAATTCATCAAGCTTTGAAATGTTGAACATGCATTAGTAAATCCAAATGCCATACAAAAAAAAAACTCATAAATATTTTCACTTGTTCTAAAGGCTATTTCAGGAGTTTATTCTTGCCTCGTTATGATTTGATGATATCCCAAATAGAGATCCACTTACTGAATAAAACTACTCCATGTAATTCATTTAATAATTCACAATGACAAGGATAGGGAATTTATCTCAGATGGTCATTTTGTTGAGTTGCCTATAATCGGGACACATATTCCATGAACCATCCTTCTTTTGTAACCATCACCATTGGTGAAGAGAAAGCACTTTGGTTGGGTTGAATGATGTTATCCTCTAACATTTCTTGAATCAGATGCTCAATCTCCCTCTTCCTGTATATGAATACCTATAAGGCCTAATGTTAGGTGTACACTTCTAGGTTGCAAATGAATAGCATGGCCATGATCCTGAGCAAGTGGAAGACCCTTGGGCATCTCTCCAAATACCTTGGAATGATTGTTGATAACTTTTTGGAGATTCACTAGAGCATAAAATATATATGTTTGAAAATTTAATAAGAAAAATTGTGCAATTACACTGTGGTGTCATCTTTTAAGTAATTTTGTCATGTTTTTAGAGATTATCACTTTAGATTGTTTCCCTTGAATACCTCTAAGCTTAATTTACTTTCCTTCCGAAAAAAATATTATGAAACATGTTAAGCACATAAAACACCTTATTAAACCCTATATATTGAGCTATTACATTTCTATTTTTATATTAGTAGCTTGGCTAAAACCTTTCATTGTACCCTTTCATTATAATTTCACCCTTTGTCTTTTATATGTACCAAGGAGATCTAGATTCTAGCCTTAGGATCATTCGACCTTGCCTTTCGTATCAGATTAATTGTAAAATGAGGTTTTACCCTCTAAGTGGATTGTATTAATAGATTTATAATCATTTTTAGGCACTTGAATCATTACATTTGGTATTAGAGCCTATGATCCTATATTTTTTCTCTTTCAATTAAGATAAAGTGGAATTGTCACTATAACTTTTTTTGTCTATGGGAATCTCCAAACAACAAAATTTTGGTAGAAATGAGGAAAATTAGCAAGGTACAAGTGGTGACAACTTTAAGTTCTAATTCACTATAGGTTTGGAGATATATCCTATGAAAGTTAAGGTTTGTGACTAATCCTTAAATGAGTCTCAAACGAGTCATATTTGTTGAATGGTGTTGTCATTGGTTCCAAAATGAGTTCATGAATGCTCTTAATATTTGTCTAGATTACATTGATTAAAGCTCGAAATCACAAGAAGCCCTGGGAATTCTTAGTATCCCCGCTTTCATTAACCAAAATGACAAGAAAAATCAAGTTATATGGGCTCAATATCCTTGTCAATTATGCCTTCTTGTTGTGTTGATTCCAACATTATATGGCACGCTTCGTGGCTCCTCACAGTTTGCAAGATATACCTTTCGAAAGGTCAAAGCCCCCATCATATGGCCAAAGTCTCAAAAATGCTAAGGTGATGTGGCAACCTACTAGTGGCTAGTAAAATAATGAAGCTAAGACTTTCATTAAAGATTTAAATTAAAATATTTTTGTGGCTCTATTATCGTGAGGTTTAAAATTAAATTAAACACTCTCTCTCAAAAGTGCAATTCGACCCAAATCAAATTTGGGTTTTTGCCTCTAAGATCAAATTTCAAATCTTCCCTCAAATATTGATCTGGTTGACTCCTCTTATCCTTCATTCACTACTATAAAAGGAGACTTCATTTCATCACAAAGGCAAGAAAATTGCATGTTGATCCTAATTGAGTAATGACTTGTGGCCAGGCCTGGAATTTGACGTCCCGCGGTATGTATTTCATATTTTAAGATGTATTTGACAGTTGCTGTAAATTTTTACCTGTCAAATTTGACGTGCTTCATAAATCAAAAACTGTCATTTTGACATTTAATTTAGGATTTGTCCCGTCAAAATTTATAGTACCCATCTTTAAGTTAAAAACACCAAAGTCAGACTAAGCCCAGGGTCATAACGCAAATGCATACAATACCTCTGGCTCACATGGCAATGGAGCCTGGCACACTTTCATAGATTTGAATCGTATAAAAAATTATCTGGCTATAGTCCTTTCGTAGATTTGAACTTTATGAAGGGAGATCTCGCCCTAGGAAACTAAGAACAACTACATTGTAGTCTAGGTGTTACATTCAAGGAACCGACCAACCAGTCTACGTCAAAATTGTGAATTCAGCCATCAAACTGTAAGCTAGTACGTGATTGAAAAATACTAAAAATATACATGCATTTTTTCGTGTGTATAACACTGAGAAGGGGTGGTGAGCTTGTTTTTGTAGGCTTCCCTCAATCGTTCCACACTCTCCCTCTTGTTTGATTCTTCCATCCTCCAACATCGATGGAGAAGTGTGATTGAGAAATAAAAGCAGCCGCAACCGAGGAACAACTCGTGACGTGAAGGGCAGTTACAATGTTTAATTCAAAAACATCTTTTCTGAGGCTTATCAGAAGTCACACCAAATTAGAAATAATGGTAGGGATCCCTGCTGCGAAAAAGTTGGGCTCAAGAAGGGCCCTGGACACTCGAAGAAAATCAGAAGATCGTTACTTACATACTGTAGCACAACCATGGAAGCTGGAGGGCTCTGCGGTAGAAAGTTGGGCGTTGAGATAAGAAAGAGTTGGAGATTACATTGGGCTAACTATCTAAGACCAAATATCAAGGGGAAAAAGTCAGCGTGCAGGAAGAGAAGACTATTATTCAACTTCATGCTCTACTGGGAAATAGGTGGTCTGCCATTGCTACTCACCTTTCCAAGCAAACAGACAACAAAATAACAATGAAAAGGGGTAAGCAAAAGGTGGACTTTAAACTCATTCAAAATAATGTCATGCTATTTTCTTGAAAAGCAAGGATAGTTATCAATTTGAGGCTCTTGCGATCTATATTATGTGTGGTGTTGTCTTCCGGAATCATTGCATACAAATTGTATATTATGTGTGGTGTTGTCTTCCGAAATCATTGCATACAAGTTTTTGGAATCAATGTTTCGAACCATTCTTGTGGTTCATGAACCACGAAAGATGGTTTGAAACGTCGATTCAAAAAAATTGTATGCGATAACTCCAAAAAACAACACCACAACCAAAAATAAGTCACTAAAAATAAATATTGAAGCTTTCTACTAAACTTGCCCTCATCATTTTCGGGTCTCAAGTAAATTGCCTTCTTCAACCAGTTTCAATCTCATTCCGTTGTTGTTTTTTATTTCTTTCTTAGTATTTGTTTTATGTGAAATAAATGTTGTGAAATTATACAAGCTTGTCAAACCCTGAGGTCCATTCTTTTTACAGGAATAATATATCATGTCACGTTAAAAAAATGTCTTAAATATTAGAAAAATAGCTTGTGATTTATTCCATAATGAAGTGCTAAATTACCATTTTGAAAAGCCCATGCTTATTTTGACTATTTTTGTTTTTTGAGTGCCCTGGCTTATTTTGACTAAAAATAGCTTGTGATTTATTGCATAATGAAGCGCCCAATTACCATTTTGAAAAGCCCAGGTTTATTTTGACTATTTTTGTTTTTTTAGTGCCCTTGCTTATTTTGACTAATTTGTATTTTGAGTTTTTTACTAAATGTTTTGAAATCAATTTCATTTTTACCGTAGTGAATTTCTCTTTAAAAAAATAATTATATAGTTATTAAGCTAAACTTCTCTTAGAATAAAAATAATTATTGAAGATGTTACGAACTCATATTTATTTAATATACCAATTTAGATTGTCAACCATTTCTAATATAATTGTATTTGGAGGATTCAACTCGTACTAAGTACATGAATAGAATAAGTGATGGTATTGTCTAGGGCAATGTTTTGTGTAATTGGTTGGGTTGTATATTTGGTCTATGATGTGGATAATAATGTGAATCTAATTTTTTAAGATGAGGAAATCATAGGCTTATATTTAAGATATTATGAAAATGGTTAGTTAACAACGTTCAAATGCAGATGATGAGTTGATTACCTCGTAGATAGATTGCAGAGTTTACCTCATAGATTGAGTTTGCTTAGTCTTGACATTTTTCAGCATCATGGTTTTAGGAATAATGTGTTCCAAATATGTGTAATGGATATCAAATTAGTTGAAAGGATATACAAATATTTTAAAAAATATTTAGCTATCATTACTGGATTTATTATTCAAGTAGTTCAAGCAGTTCACAGTTGATCGAAAGTGCACTTATAGGGATTAAAGTTATCTTGGTATATGGACAATAATGTGAATCTAATTTTTTAAGATGAGGAAATCATAGGCTCATATTTAAGATATTATGAAAATGATTAGTTAACAATGTTCAAATGCAGATGATGAGTTGATTACCTCGTAGATAGATTGCAGAGTTTACCTCATAGATTGCTCAGTTGGCTTAGTCTTGACATTTTTCAGTGTCATGGTTTTAGGAATAATGTGTTCCAAATATGTGTAATGGATATCAAATTAGTTGAAAGGATATACAAATATTTTAAAAAATATTTAGCTATCATTACTGGATTTATTATTCAAATAGTTCACGGTTGGTTGAAAGTGCACTTATAGGGATTAAAGTTATTTTGGTATAAATAAAGAATTCAGTAAATAAAATATGTAGTGAGTAAATAAAGATGTGTGTGTCCATCTGTAAATAAAATATTTGGTGAAAACAAGTTATTAAGAAATAGTTAAACATGTAATTATATGTTTAATAAATTTGACATGTGTAATAGATTATTGGATTTAAATAAATTATAAAAAGGGATAGTAGTTAAATTCTTGATATTTAAAAAAAATTACTCTATCTCATTTACTTGCAATTGAGAATCCTCATCATCTTAACTATATGGCTTTCTCTAGTTTCTTTCATATGTCAAAATTTATGTACATAATCAAAATTATTAACTCCCAAAGGCAAAAAGCTTTATAAAATCTTACAAATATGGTTGTATACTAGGTGGAAACACATATGCTAACTTACGAAGAAACAAAGGCACTCTAAGAGAGAGATTAAAGGAAGTGGATACATGGTGAAACACATATGCTAGGGGATTCGAAATTCCAGGCCTGCGAGTGGCCCATTCCAATAACAAACTATATGAAGAAGAGGAAAGTTCACTGATTTATGTGGGTTTTTATTGTTTAATTTTATTAAATGGTTTCACGCGGTTTCAAATGTTAGTTAGGGTTTATTTTATTTTACGGTCATGATGATTCGTTGTATTTGGCCCTCTATATTAGGGTTGGTTGGAGCAAAAACTGAAGACCATACAAACCTATTGAAGCTTCTCTGTGGTGAATTTGTATTGATCTTTGTTTTCATTGGGTTTTTTTGGCATTCAAATCCTACAAATGAAGATCTAATTCATGGCTATTTGATGAAGGGATTCTCCTACTTATTTCACATACAACATATTTTCATCATAATGAGAATAAGGTACATAGCCACAAAGTGAAGTTCTGGCGAAAGTTTGGCGAGACAAATCTTGATGAGAGTGTTCCCCTTTGATGAGTGCCTTTGGAGTGATCGGCATAACAATATCCTCATATAATTTTCCTTGAGGAGTTATCTCTATGTTAAACGGCATCTTCACGTTGGCTGAGGGAGCAATGACCGGGAGCCGAGGGACTACAGCGATGCAGTAGCGGGAGTAAACATCCACGACATGTCATGGAGGGGATTTTTCAGGTAGGAAGGACTAGAAGTTGTTGGGGAACAAGAGATGCATGGAACAGTCTACGATTTAACTGAAAAGGAGCCAGAGATGGAAACCTGTGTCTTAAATAAGCTAATGGTTAAATGCAGGTACTAAGAACATAAGGGTCCAGCTCAGGGTCACAGCGCTACTCCACCTTGATCGGGCATCTTGGTGAACATAAGATTTATATTAACGACGGGTCACATAAAAATACATCGGAGCCAGTGATGGATGGAGAAGATTGGGACTACAACTCTCTCAAAGTTTATTTCTCTTTGATATTTGGTAGATCTTCGACTTCTTATCCTTATGCCGTAAGACTCATGACATCCGGAAGAGGTTGATAACCAAACTTCACAAAACGAGAGCCAGTCGTTACAGTTCTTCAACTGGGGGACTGGCATTACTGTTGATACTTGATACACGTTTCAGCTAGTTTCCATATTGTTACAGAGTAACAATAGAAGCTTTCGAACTACAGAGATTTGGATGCAGATGATGGACGCGCAGGATCAATATGTTCACTCTCATCTAAACTGGTATATGTTGGCTCAACGCTTATAACTGTCGAATGTGACCATGTGGGGGATTTTTACGATAGTGCAGTGTCTTTGGTTTATCTTTTGTTCGTGGTTTATCTTCGTTGCATAGGGAAACAAAGATGGAAGGATCAGTCATGGATATTAACTGAAAAGGAGCCAGAGAGAGAAGGAAAAACAGAAAACATCGCAAACAGGGTCACAGCGCTACCCTTCATCAACCGGGCATCTTGATTATCGATTTCGTGTTTCATGCAGTAAGACACTGGACTTCCAGAAGAGGATACCCTCTAATTTCACACATTGAGTGTCAGTCGTTACAGTTCCTCACCTGGGGGATTGGTATTACAGTTGCAACTATCCTCAGCAAGGTTCCTTTAGTTTCAGAGATATCATTGAGGTTTTCGGGCTACAGCGAGGGCATCAAGTTTTAGTGTGGACCATGTTCTACACATCAATTTCAACTAGTCGTTTTTGGAGTTGTCTATAATGCGACTTTTTGAGATTCGGTGACGGAATCCGGCGGAAGAAATTGAGATGAAATCATGATTTGTTGTAGTTAAAATGGTTTTTTAACTGCATATTCGGATTCAGCACCCTGAAAAACCCCTGGGACGCTTTCATTGTGCAGAAACTAGTTATCAAACTTCGATTTAGTTATCAAACTTCGATTTCAATAAATCACTGCCGGATTTTCACCGGAAAAAATCGCCGGAAAAGCTTTCAAAAAGTCGCGTTAAAGAATACGGCGTCGTTTTTCTCTGTGGGCCAGGATTCAGCGCGCCATTGGCTTCTTATTCGGTCTCAGTCGGTTGGACCACCTACATACTTGCCGTGGGGAAATCAACGTACCATTCCGTCGCTTCTTACATCTCGGATGCCGGCCTCATGAGGGGATGAATTTGTTTATATTTTTCTCATTGATGTTTGTGGTCTCGGACATGAGGTGGCATTACCTGATTAGGTATCATACTTCTGTCACTGACATTTTGGGTACTACGACGATTGTTTCATCATGCAGTTTCCCACCTCAGTTGATCCTGAAGGACTCGTCGCTATTACGATCCAAGCGGAAAATCGGGCGCGAACAAACCAATTGTGCAAACAACCTCAGGTTCCTAGGTCTGAGCCCCTCGGTGGAACTTTTACAGAGGTAACAGAAGACTTTGGGATTTTCTCCCACAGGAAGGGTTCTGGGAAGCCATCGAAAGCCTTGAAAGTGATCACCATGCCGAAGCATCTGACTCTTAAAACAGAGGCATTCTAGGACAGTATTGAGCGCCTGAAAATACATGCTCTAAATGGACGGTGGCAATTTATTCATATGACAAGGGACCAGATTAATCAGTGGATATCTACCATTTGGATTCCCAAACTCGGTTATTGGCCGAGAATCAACATGATGCGCAACGGATGGGTCTTCTTTCATTTCCATAGCCAGGCAGACGCCGAGCTCATTTTGGGTTTTCCCTGGGTGAAAGGAAGGGGTTTTCTTATCCTTTAGAAATGGAAAGTCGGTTCCAACGCACACAAGGAAACTCCTCGCCGGAATATTGTTTGGGCAAAACTATTGGGTCTTCCTATCGAGCTGTGGAACCCCTCGGCGATTTCTGATATTTCCAACTCCATCCGAAAATTCTACTTTTGGGATGAGTGGTCTATTGGACAGATGGATAAGAAGATTGCATGGGTACTTGCTGAAGTTGATTTTAGAGGGGGCTTATTATCCTCGTAGGATATTGCATGGGGAGCATTCACTCACAGGTTGAACAGTGATTTTTGGGGGATTCCCTATAGATGTTTGTATTTCCATTCCACGGAGAATTTGCTCACATCTTGCCTGACTTGTTTTCAATCTGGCCGCCAGATTGCTCCACAGAGATGGCCTCAACCTCCTATGGACAGAACAATTGATGGTTCTGCCTCTATCCATTTGCAGACGATTATCTTGAGGTTCCAGGTAACTTTATTCCCTCCTCTGCATTCTTTTCACACCCTGACGCAGGTTCTTCTCCCATTTCAGTCCTGAATGGCTCTCCACAATATTTGGGTGGGGTTTCTCTGCTTCCTTCCCAACCCTCACTTGCTACTCTTCCCTCGTTGATTGAGCATTGTGTCTCCTAACTCACCTCAGCTACAACCTCCCTTAGAATGTGGCTTGGATTTACCTTCTGCTTCCCCCATATCAATTGTACAATTTATGTCAGCCTCCCTGGATTCTCCCATTTCGCCGGATCAAGACCTCGAATCTCTTTCCCTCTCTCACTCGGTTGATATGGATCCCTTTACCATTAAGAAATCATTTTTCCACCTGAGGGAGGGGTTTAGGAATGGACCTACCCATTCAGTTTGGCTCTAGATCTTTCATCGCTTCCTTGGAAAAAGAAACCTACCTGATATAAGAAAATCGCTTCTTATTTGAAATCGGTCTTGCCTATGGATGACCTGCCCTCACCTCCCTCGGTGATTTCTTGGCATTTGTCTCTTATGCTCATTGGGTCCTTAGAGCGAATGATCCCGAATTGGTGATTTCCTCATGATCATTTTGTCCCTTAACATTAGGGGGTTGGGGGACGGCTCAACATAACGCTCTCTCAAAGGGCTTATACACATATACAAGACAGACATTATTCTACTTCAAGAAACCATGGGCTTATACACATATACAAGACAGACATTATTCTACTTCAAGAAACCATGATTCTTCAGGGGAGAACTTGGGAATTCTTGCTACAAATATGTCGTGAGTGGATTGTTTGTGCATCAAATTCTTGTAGTATTCTTGGAGGTTTGGTAGTGGCATGGAAACCCTCCAGACTTAAGTTTTTCGCATACTTCACTCATGTGGGGATTCTTTTCTCTGGGCACATGTGGGGTTCTCCTATATGTTTTCAAATCCTTAATATGTACGCTCCATATTGAGGTAGGAGAAAATTTTGGGACTGGGTTTCGGACTCTGGGTTGTTGGGTTTGAATTCTCTCATTGTGGCAGGCAACTTGAATTTAACTATGAATCGTAATGAGATATGGGGTGTTAAAGCCAAGTCTAATTAATTACAGTCCCACTTTGTTTCATTTTTCAATTCTCTGTCCATGTGCAACATTTCTCCACCAAAGCTTGTTCCCACTTGGAATAATGGTGGGTCAGGGCCGGCATGCATTTCTAAGCAGCTGGATAGGTTTCTAGTTAAATATCATCTTGCAGCGAGTCTAATAGAACTTTTCTCGATCATTCCTTCTTTTGGATCCGATCACCTTTTGATCCTACTCTCCTGGGAAAGGGAATCCTGTCAAAAGGATCTTCCCTTTAAATTCAACCATTCATGGTTGGCTCATAAGGACTTTGAAGAGATTTTCCATCGCTCTTAGAATGTTCCTTTAATTCATCAGAGCTCGTCCTATATGGATCATCTTTGTTGCAAGATAAAAACCTTGAAGAGGGAGGTCCAAATATGGGCATTGATACAGAAAAAAAAGTTGAATCTCTCCGATTGGACTTTATTGAAGCATCCTTGAGTGATCTTAATAATCCGGATGACCCATCCTCTTCCTCTTGAGGTCGCAAATTACTGATTTTGGAATTGGAAGCTAGGAAGAGATCTATTTATAAATTACAGGAAGAGGCATGGCGCCTAAAAAGTTGGGCTACGTGGGTAGTGGTCGGTGACAAGAACTCAAAGTTTTTTCATAGATTTACCTCTATGAGGAGAAGTGAAAATGCCATTTGGAGCATCCATGATGAAGGGTTTTTTCTTTACTAGAAACCTCTTGACACATGCACAAATGGAGTTGATTAATCATATGCCACAGTTGATACATGGGCCCAAGAATGATATATTGGGAAGACCGGTTACGAGAGAGGAAATTCATAGCATTCTCCTTGCATGTGACAGGGACAAAAGTTTTGGCCCCGACGGACGGGGGGTGGAATTATACATTCATTTATTTCTTCTTTTGTCCTTAAAACCTATGGCGGTGGCTGAAGAGTCTAGGAACAAGGGTTTTATCTCTAGAGCCATAAATGTTGCTTTTATCACACTAATTCCAAAAGAGAAGTCTCGTATTTCTTTCAAAGATTTTTGCCTCATCTCCCTCTGTAACTCGGTCTACAAAATGATCTCTAAGCTCATTGCATACAGACTTAAGATTTATCTGTCGGGCTATATCTCTCCAGAGCTATTTGGGTTTCTAGAAGGGAGACAAATACAAGACACCATGGCCATTGTGCAGGAATGCATCCATTCTATTAAGGTGAGGAGCCTAAATTCTTGTTTAATGAAGGTTGATCTAAACAAAGCTTTTGAGAGTGTTGACTGGGAATTTTTTAGACTAATTTTACATAAAATCAGTCTCACTCAATGGAACATAAATTGGATTATGGCATGCATGATCACTGCTAGCTTTGTTGTCATCATAAACGGGTATCCACAACCTTTTTTAATGCATACAGAGGTCTACGTCAAGGATGTTCTTTGTATCCCATTCTTTTTCTCCTTGTCATGGAAGCACTTAGCAGGAGGATTTATGAATTCCGAGATAGAGGGTTGATTTTGGGCATTAGGATGACTAGACAAATCCAAATTTCTCATCTAATATTTGTCAACAATATTCTCTTTGGTGGAGTGGCTACTATCCTAGAATGGTCTCGCTTTCATCATCTCCTCTTGACCTTCAGTTCGACATCGGACTTGATATGAATAAGAACAAAACAGAACTGATCTTTGCTCATCATGATGAAGAGGTGACTTTGCATATTTGTGAACATATTGGAATTACATCTCGGGCCTTGGACTCTGGTTTTGTTCGTTTAGGTTTCCAGAGTAAGCCTAACCACTATCTGAATTCAGATTGGGGCTGGATTATTTAGAAATTTGTTGGAAAATTACCAAATTGGTCGTTCAATTGGCTTACCATGGGCAATAGGCTTATTCTGATCAGATCTGTTTTACAGTCTCTTTCGATATACTAGATGCATTTATATATGTTTCTGGATGCATTTATATATGTTTCCAATGGAAATCATCCATAATATAAATGCTATCTTGGTCAGATTCTTATGGACTGGTATAAATCAAACGAGAAAATTCACCTCGTTCGCTTGTTACGACTAGAAAAAGTTGTTGATGAGGGGGGTTGAGGGATATTGGACATGCTTACTTTCAATAAGGCTTTAATATGCAAGATTTTATGGAGAGGACTAACAGGTAGGGGCATTTGGTCACAATTCATCAGAGGTAAGTACATGGGATATAAGGATTATGAAATATGGATCAAGGATGGTGCAAAAATCACACAAATATCCTCCTTCATTTGGCGAAGCATGATGAGGAATGGGCATTAGTTATTTGGGGACCTCGGTTGGGAGGTAGGGAATGGATCTCGTGTTGAAATAGGTTTTAATGCTATTTGGGGATTGCAGAGCAATCATTCCCTATCGACACCTCTCCTTCTAAATCTTCACAGTAGAGGTATCATTTATCTTTCGCATATTGTTACTCTTCAGGAACATCCTTTTTATTTTCAGTCCTGGCTTAACACAACTGAAATTGGTCTTGTTGGTTGTATGGCGACAGAATGGGAGCATTACATATCTCATATTAATGACGCAGGGATAACTATTTTATAGGAACAGGATCAGATGTCATGCTCAGGACAAACACTCGAGAACTTGATTTTTGTCAAAGAAATATACAAGTGTATCTTACAATCTCTATCCACTGTGGAGGAACACATCTGGTATCAAAAACTATGGTCTATGGAGTTACCACTGAAACTCAATTGTTTTGGATGTTTGTACTTACACAACAAAATTCTCACTTGGGAGAATCTTACACATATAGGTTTCACTGGACCTAGCATCTGCTCCCTCTGTATGCAAAACTCGGAGGATGTTCTCTTCACCTATTGATGAGGTGTCCTACAACAATAAATATCTAGAATTTTGTCCTAAACATTTTAGGGATTGTGGCTACATGGAATTCTAATTCTCTACAGTCATGCCTTAAATACTGATTTGAGTCTCATAAAGAATGTTGCACTTTACCACTCTACATTTTCTAGGGCATCTAGCGATGCAGGGACCAAAAGATTTTTTAGCATAAAAGGGTGGACATGATTAACGAGGGTTGGAGATCGTGGCTTATTTCTCAAAAATTGGACAAAGGGAAAAAGTACAGAAACTAGGAAAGGCGCAAGCATTGGGTTTGAGGCAAAGTTTCCCTGTCGGTTTTTTCAATGGAGCTTGCTCAAACAATTATTGTGGCTGCACTGCTCTCATTATTTCTGAACCAAGCACATTCTATCATTTCTAGTGGGAGGGAGGCAGGGGCTCCAACGACAGGGCATAAATTATATCTTTATGGGGCACTCTCTTCGCTGCAAAATGACTCAACATCAACAAATTATAGGTATTCGGGGATTGTAAGTATGCCATTGACTAGGTTTTGGGCCTATCTAGTTTCCACCCTCCATTGTTAACAAATTAGATGAAACGCATTGTTGTGAAGATAAATCCCCTCTAAAAACAAAGGCGATCTCTCTAGCCCAATGAGTGGGTCTAGCAACAAACTGAACAAACTATGCAGACTTTGCTAGCTTATGTTTAAAAATATAGGGAGAAGGAGAAACCTACCTCGCTCTGATGTTAATCACTCAATCCTTTGGTGATGGCTTCAATCTCCTAGCTTCCAGGCTTGCTCCTTGCTTGTTCTTTACGTCTGAGTACCTCCAAGAGAGGTCAAAAGACAATACAAAATACAAAAGCATACATAGTACATATCAAACATAAACTACTTGATAGATCAAGGAGTATCAAGCTAAATGCATAAATATTTAAACATTTATGGAAAGTGAACATCAGATGTATATATTGATAAATCAAAAAGGGAAGAATACAACCATTTCCTTGATGTTGGAGACCTTCTTTTGGTGGATGTCCAAGTCCAAGCCAAGACTCTTCAAGCACTCCTTCTCCAAGTTAGACAAGCAACATTTAGACATAATTTCAGCATAGGAATGCAGGCAATCAATGACCAACCATTTGGGGATGGAAGGGATTTGATTTATAGGAAGGGAGAGGAAGTTAGGGATACACTAAACAGGGAGGAAGGTCCACATCGCAAGGGGAAAGCCCTTAAAGGTAGGAATGGGAGAGCTTGACCATATCTCTACCCAACAACATCCAGCTCATTTTTTCTCGAAGTTTCCAGCATACAAAGCTTCTCCTCCATTTTGAGAAAACCTACTAGAAGAGGTTCAACTTGACTTTTTATGTCAAAACTCGCACTAGCAACACTAGGTCAAAGAAATGAACACTGCCATCAACACGGGCAGGCAGTGGAGAAAAGAGCGATGGTCCTAAAATTTAGGGTTTCAGTCAACCTTCTCCAAAATTGACTCAGGGCAATTTTCTTCCATTCTTCAGGGATGTTTCAATATCTGTTTCATGATGAATACACTTCACAGTTGTCAACATTTTGGCACTTCATGATGTGGAACAGGAAGTGAACAAGAGGTATGATGAAATATTGTGTAACAGATTCCCCCTAAAGCATGAAGGTAGAACAGGGAGTGATGGGTGAAACGCTTTACAAGTCAAGCCAAGGACTAGAAAAACATCGTTAGGAGACCTGCAAATCAAGCATATACAGATATATATCTGACATCTATGATATAAATATGCCTAATGGTACAAGAATAGATGTACAATAATACATGAATCCACGGCATGGGCGCAACCATCTAAATAGAATGGATCATGTGCATGGATCCACGGTATGGAGGCGACCATCCAAAAAAAAAGGATCATATATATGGACCCACGGTATGGTCGCAGCCATCCATATAATCATGTGTACAATCATAAATAACTCACAACTCCATGCAAGCTAGATTTTATCAGATGGAATCCATGGTCTTGAGCTCTGTCCCGATCCGATCAATGTGCGAATTCTAGCATGAGAATATACGTGTCAAAGTCGAACGTGATAGAAAACCACCTAACTATCGGTCAATGATGTAAATTATTAACAAGCACAAGAGAAACCACCAATAATGACAATGGCTCTCAAGGTACAATCAGCACAATCCATGAGTGTCAATAATGAAGCTGAAGTCGAACCCCCGAAGAATCATTCAATCAAAGGCAAGTGATGTAAACATGTCTTCGAATGAGAAGAACTTGCCATTGAGGCATGCAAGCTCTAAGGTACTGGAAGGGAGTTTCTAGATCATCTTCCTGGATAATGAGCTGAAGTCGACAGGAAGCGATTCGTCAAAGGAGGGCCATAATGTATCCCACATCATCGACACAAAAAAAGGATATAGTAGAGTAGGTAAGTTTGATTCAAGACTGTGGCAAAAAGATCAGATAGCATAAAAGCGGTAAAAACTGCAGATAGGACTTCTCTTGAACATATCAGTGACACGACTCCGGAGTTTGGCACTGTTTGACTCAACACAAAATTAGAGGTCATGAAGACAAAGTAGTATAATCAGATGAGAGGCAAAATGGATTTCCCAAACCCAGGAAGGCAAGTGATGAAGTGAGGATATCCCAAAACTAACACAAGGAACAAATAAGTGTCATGTTTAAGAGAGACATGTTGCCTTTACACAAAATACAGGAGATGTTCCCTTTCATTTTCCCCCACTATTTATAGTCAGTACCCCATTATTTTTTATCGCAATCTTGAAGGGGATTGCATATGCTTGCCATATAAGTTCATCTTTCGGATGAATCCATCCTAGTAAGTTTAACAAGTCTTAGGAAAGATAAACTCAATCTCACCATGATGACAAGTCCTGCGTCGTTTAAGTTTTATGAGTCTGGCAAAGGTGAAACTCAGCATCTTTTTCATGTTTAGAGAGTTTGAAAAAGAGGAGAAAAATAAAACTCCAAAGGTCCATTTTCATAAATCATCTATTGAATCCGAAAAAGTAGAAAATGATATCCAAGAGAACCTCTTAGCCACGTTCGACTAAGGTATTCCTTTTTCGTACAATAGTCTATCTCAATGTGAAAAAGGGTTAAACTTATACTGAGTAGACGTCATTTCATTTACTTTAACGAGTCAAAAATGACAAGTACTTGGCAATCTTTTCATGTTTCGAGAGTCGGAAAAGAGCTTAAAGATGACTCTAGGGGGTCGCTTTTTCATTTTTTTTTTAGGAGTTCGAAAAAGTGATAAAATAAAACTCGTTGAATCAATTATAATTAATCACCATCACCATGTTCTATGACCCGTCACTGCACAAGTGAAACGTACATTACCAATTTCGAAGAAAAATATTAAAATATAAGTGAAAAATGCCCTAATTTGGTAAAAATGTCATTTAAAAACCTGTAAAAGCTCCAAAAAGTAAATCATTTTCACCATTTTGCAAATTAGAGATTATTTTTACCCTATTTTACCTCGATCTTCAGGCGGAGAGCACGATCAATCCCAGACACCATTCATCGAGTTGTTTGCTACAAGTAAGAGATACGTCCCTTCCCTTCAATTTAGTTGTACTTTTATGCATTTTCATCCATAAACTAGGCTACATGGAGGGCTTAGAAAAAAATCATGTTGATGGCAACCAACACGGGTTTTACCCATCGAACGCACGTTGTTCACCCTGTGGCCAACTGTGGCTACGCACTGGAAGCGTGGAAAAATTCATAGACAGTTGCACTGGTGCAGAGTTCGAATTTTTTGGAAAGTTCTCTAAGTTTAATTATTTATTTCTGGATTTGCTTCCACAGAAACTCATGAAATGTTGTTTGATGGATGTTTTACAGCTTAATCAACAAAAAATGGCAATCGAATAGAAATAAAAAGGACACGAAGACGAAGACCATCAAGCAGCCCACGGCCCAAATTACATTGCTACCCTTCGAGATTGTTGGTTATTGAAATTATTCCGGATTCCTGGGATTAGGAGCCACGTAGAGCTACTGCATCACTTGATTAGTTGGTGGGGCGTGGATCGCCAACTATTCATGATCGGGGACCAAGAACTCGAAATAGATGTCACAAACATTTATTTCATTACTGGTTTGTCTAGAAAGGGACAACAGATTCAGTTGTTTGCTTCTCAGATTGGAGGGGAAAACACAAATATGTTGATTTCTAGACATTTTCCAGGCACTCGAAAGGCCCAGAGTGGGAAGATAAATATAAATACCACCACAAATCTCCCATTACAAACAATCCTTCATATTATGGCCCGAATAGCCAGGGCTCAGGCGTTGCATGAAGCAACAAAGTCTCATTTCCAGTATGCAATCAATTGTTTAAGTCCCACGGTCTTCAAGTGGTATGAGGGTTTGTTGGTTAATATGAAGAGCCAACTACAAGTCAAGAAGGCTGAAACAATTTGGTTTTGGATCCATCTTGGTGACATTCTTCCTGGAACGTGTGCCATTGTTTCGATATCAATGAATAGAAGTGGATGCACCAACACCCATAGATCCACGGTTGACAAGGTGGGGTGAGCTTATGCCTCGACAGGGAGGCAGTCAGCAGATGTCTTTTCAAGGTTGAAATCAGATCTAGCTTTTCTTAAATGTTGCAGAGACTCCTCCATCATTCCTATCTTTTCCCGGATTAAGCACCGCCTTCACACTCCACGAAACCATCAGGTTTTCCTTAAGGCGAGTTTGGCATTAATAAGGGCGGAAATCAGTAGGGTCAGAAGATCCTTGAGTCAGCTTTCTCGGGTCCTTTTGGATTTGCATCTGGATCTTGGAAACTTATTTTCGGCCTCCCTTTGGGCCAGAATAGATGCCTGTTCTGCTTTGAAGTCTCTTCGGTTAGAGGAGATTCAGAAGCAGAAGCAAGCTTCTAAGTTTCTAAGACTAGCTGGTAATTCAGAGTCTCTTGATAGAGCCATGGGCGCTGCTTCCCATAGCCGTATCTCATCTGGGCAAATCTCTGCGTTGAATGACTGGTTATCTGGCCGCTCAGATGGAGTCTCTGGTTTCCAATCTCTGGATACCTCAGCGCACGTTGATGAGGCCGTTTCGTTCTCTACAGACCTGCATTCAGCTGCAATAGGTTTTGTCTTACCGGATGGGAGTAAGCAGGGTCTTCTCTGCGCAGAGCATGAAATAATGTTTGTCTCTCAGGGCAGCGTTATTCCTGGGACCTGCGTTACGGGGAAATGCTTCGATCCTGTTGCCGGGGATCCTAAACACGTTTCTTTAGGTAGCAACCATGGTGTTGTGCCTGATTTCGACGTTTCGGATCCAACTGCGATATCGACCGACGCATCCTCCGCCTCCCCAAACCAGTTGAGTTTGGTTAACATGGTGCCTTTTGATTCGAGGTCGCTATTGGGTAATTCCTCGTCCCCATCGCCTGGTAAAACCGTGTTCCCGGTAAGCGTTAGCAGGTTTGATGCAGCCAGCAAAGGAGAGGCTATCGATGATTCGATCCCCGTCCCCGTCCCCGGCTCTTCGTTCAATTGTGGAGATCCCACGGGGGTTGCTTCGCCTGAGGACAGCGCTGGTTTCGTTGATAGGAATCTTAATTTCATAAATAAGCGGAGCAGCTCTTATTATAAGAGTTATAATAACAGTAATGAACGCGTGATGATTAAAGATATTAATGTTATTAAGGATAACAATGATATGAATAGCACTCATAATAATGATATTGATAAGAATTTTAATAGACGTAATAAGAATTATAATAGTGACTGTAATGAACGCGTGATGATTAAAGATATTAATGTTATTAAGGATAACAATGTTATTAATAACACTCATGATAATGATAAATTATTTAATATTGATAAGAATTTTAATATACGCAATAAGAATTATAATAGTGACATAAAAAGTAATGAACGTATTGGTAATAACTTTATTAAGGATGATAATAATAATAACACTTATAATAATGGGAAATTCATTAAGAATCGTAATAATGGTGTTATGAATCATAATAACAATATGACATTATTACTTATAATAATTATTATAATAGTTATTGTGTTAATAATAATAATATTCATTTTAGTAATAATGATATCAATAATGATAATATTTTTAATAATAACTGGAATAAAAGGGCTGCTAGTATTTCTCCTTCTAGTAACAAGGTTATTAATCTTTCCAGTTTTGTTTTTCCCCCTTCTGTTTTTGAAGTTTTGGGCAAGGGTTTAAATTTTGCCTTAGCCCCTAGAAAAATCCCTGTGGAGGACATTATCTGTGATATTGAGTTTGGGATCCGAAGTTTATCTGATATGATCAAAGATACTATTAGGCAGGATTGTGCAGTTGCCTTGAGAAAGGCTAAGCTGCCTAAGAGTAACATCAGCAAGGAAGAATCTTTAGCTCTCAGATCCTTAAACCAGAACAAGGATATCATTGTTCTTAAGGCAGACAAGGGTGGGGCTACCGTCATTCTTAACAGGGATGATTACTGCAGCAAGATGTTGGATCATCGTCATAATAGTGGTAGCTACAAAAAGCTTCCCAAAAATCCTTGAAGAAGGTGGCTCGAAATGTGGTTGTGGCCATTAAATCCATTGGCTCATTGAGTTCCTTGCACCATAAGCTCATTGAAAGCAGCCCTATTACCCCCAGAATCTATGGCCTCCCCAAGATTCACAAGGAAGGTGCCCCCTTAAGGCCCATCGTCAACACCATTGGAGGCCCTACCTACCTTCTTGCGAAGTTCCTTGCGTTAAAGCTTAAGCCCTTAGTTGGTTGTACGGAGTCCTTCGTAAAAGACTCTGCTTCCTTTATTGAAGAACTAAAGGACATTAAGCTTGATCCTGGGGACATTCTTGTTAGTTTTGATGTTGTCTCCCTGTTCACTTGCATCCCTATCAATGAGGCCTTAGATGTGATCAACCGCCTAACAGATCCTGACACGGCCAGGTTGGTTGAGATCTGTCCCACTTCCACTTTCTTCAGTTTTGAGGGAGAGTTCTTCGAGCATACCTGTGGGATCGCGATGGGCTCACCCCTTTTCCCTGTTGTTGCGAACCTGTTCATGGAGGATTTTGAGTCCAAGGCTCTGAACTCTTCCCGGCTCTTGCCCAAACTGTGGAGAAGGTATGTGGATGACACCAATGTCATTTGATCTCATGGCCAGGATGAGCTTGATCTCTTCTTTGATCATCTCAACAAGCAATCCTCAGCCATTAAGTTCACTAAGGAGTAGGAAGTTGAAGGATGCCTTCCATTCCTTGATATTCTTATTTCGAAGAATAGTGATGGTTCCCTCGCCCATCAAGTTTTTCGAAAGAAAACTCATACGGAACAGTATCTTCATGCCAGTTCCCACCATTTCCCGGCTCAAAAGATGGGTGTTCTCAATACCCTTGCTACTCGGGCCCTGAGGATCTCGAACAAGAAGATCTTTGAGAAAGAAAAATCCCATTTGCTTGATGTCTTTGTTGAGAATGGTTATAATAGATACATGGGTCAGAGGGCTTTCCTTAAAGCTTCCAAGAATTCTCTGTCTAAAAGTGAACCGAAAGAGCGAATTCTTGGTGTCCATCTTCCGTATGTTCAGGGGACCACCGATAGAATTGGAAGGATTCTCAGGAAGCATAGTATCCCTGTGACCTTTAGGCCCCTGAACACCATTCGTATGTCCCTCAAATCTGTGAATGATCCGATCGACCCTAAGGATATGAAGGGCGTTTATCTGATCCCTTGTTCCTGTGGGACCCCCTATATTGGGGAGACTGGTCGCTCCATTAATCAAAGGATTAGCGAGCACGCAGCGCATCTTAGGCATAGGAGAGCTAAGTCTTCCGCTTTAGCTGAACATGCTGAGAAAACCAATCATGGTGTTTGTATTGAGAAAGTTAGTGTTATTGCTAAGGTCTCGCATTTCCATCATCGAAAATTTAGGGAAGCGGTTGAGATTGAAAAGAGACCAAGCAATCTTAATAGAGAGGATGGTTGGAAAGTCAGTAGGTGTTGGGTCCCTGCACTCTCGTCCTAGTCGTTTTTTCGCCCTTCTCTTTAGGTTTTTTCTTTTATCTTTATTTTTAATTATTATTACTTTATTTCATTTTTACTTATTTATTTATTATTTATATTTCTTTATTTATATTTTTTATTTTTATTTATTTATTTTCATTATTATTATTTTTTAATTAATTTATTTATTTATTTATTTTTATTTTATTTTTTTTAACTGACATTATTTTGAACTGATTTTTATTTATTTAATATTATTATTTAATTATTGTTCCCTTTTATTTATTTTAAAAATTTTAATATTACTTTTTTCCAATTTGCTTTTAACTTTGATAGTACTTAGAAATCGGCTCCCTTTTCAATTAATTTTATATATATTTTACATTACCTTAAGGTCCTTTATATAGCTAATTTTACGTTGAAATTCTAATCTAATTATTTTTAACTAATTTTCTAACTAACGTAACATCTTTTGAAAAAACTAACCATTAAATTATGATTGAATAAAAATACTCTCAACCTATTATTATGATTTTAAGTATAAAAATATTTATGTATAATACCAATATTAATTATTAAATAATTTAAATAAATAAATAAATTTTCCTTTCTTTTCAAATCAACCATTGAAATGATTAATCCTAACTTTTAGTAACCTAGTCTTATAATTATATTTATTAATTTTTATAAATAAATTCCTTTTTAAAACCAACCATTTACCTAATTTAACTTATTTCCATAGAAAAATAATAATAAAAATAGTAAAAATATTAAATTAATAAATTATAATTTTGACCTGGCTCCTAAGGTCAAAATTTGTCGTTAATCAATCTAGCCGTTGGAGACTCTACTCGGGCTATTTATCATGCTAAGTTGGATCTGTTTCTTCAACTTGTCCTGACGATGAACCACACTAGTTGGTTCGAAACGCGTCGACAAATGATACTCCATGTGATTTTCGCTGAAAAATCTCTCACAATCTTGATATGGATCACAGAAGCCTGAACTCTATAGATGTCTTTTCCCCAAAAACATTTTGGATGGCTGCGACAACAACTAATAATGATAGATGATTGGGCATATGTTGGCGTGGATTTTCGAGGAGATCCTGATCTTCCACTTCCACCAGGCGCATAGTGGACTGATGCAGGTGAAAACTAGTTTTTAAAGTTTTTGAAATTTTTAATTTTTTTATATGTGTACTGAGATTTGATACTTGTGATTTTTGCAGATGTTGGACCAGAGATAACTCTAGGGATTTCTCCAATAGCCAGTTGAGTGGCATGCCAGATAGAGGATGCTCCTTATGAGGAGGAAGCAAACCCGATAAATGAGGTGGAGTGTAATCTGGAAGTCCTGACAAGGGGCATTCCAGAATATGCATCGATTGATGAGGTGCCACTACGATATCAAAGGCACGTTGTAGGGGTACCTGCCAGACTACGTCGGTTACTGAACCGAGTCATTAGATTTGTGTTGTGCTATCATGAGCACCATGTGGGCGAATAGTCGTCTCTTCGTCTTTATTTTCTGCACTTATGTAGGCTTGAGAAGCCATGTGTCTTAGAACATAGTTTTTGACATTTTGATGTAATAAAATTTTTGTAAATGCTCTCTCTCTCTCTATCTCTTTCTATCTATCTCTCTCTCTATCTATATATATATATATATATATATAGTACATGCTTTCCTGTTATGTTCACTATGTGATTGTTTTTGTTTTATATATGTCGCATATGTCTATCTAATACATAATTAGCCAATGTATTTGTTAATGTGTTCAAACGTCTCGGAATATGTTGATAAGTGATATAATCAAAGTCTCGTTCCAAAAGATGAACTCGCAAATACATTCTCAAAATATGATGGTTTCTAACTGAATAGTGTTTGTTAAGTTGTAGCACAATAAATTGTGAATCAAGATTAATGACTAACTCTCTAATGCCAAGAGCAATGGCTTCTAACAAACGCTCTATAACCGCTCTATATTTAGCAATGTTATTAGTAGTACGTCCTAAACATATTGCTTGTAAATTCACTAACTCACCATTAGGGTCATAGATTGCCCATGCGGCGGAAGATAAATTTTGTGTACTACGAAAAGCTCCATCAGCAAAACTGACATAAAGGTTTGATGACATATGAAAACCAAGTAGAAAACATGGTAAGCAGAGGAAAGCACATTGCAAAAGCAAACAAACACACCAAAACTAAACTTCACACTAATGAATAACACAGTAGTGTACAAAGTACTTACACGGAATCACGCACAATACCTCTTGAGGTAAAGCCCATTTCAGGGCTTAGCCAACTGATTTCCTTTATAGTCAACCAACTCATAGATGTCTTTCTGTAATACTTGTTTAAAAAAGTAAGGCCCATGCCACATTGGTTCGAATTTCCCAACTCCCAATTTATCATTAGCTTGATAATATAACAAGACCAAGTCACCTTCAACAAAAACACGGGGAGTAACAGTTTTATCGTATTGTGCTTTAACTCGTTTCTTTTGAGCTTAAATTACTAATGCAGCAATATGATGAGTTTCATCAAGCCTTTCGAGGTAAAGTAATCATTCCTCCTCCGGTGAAGTGTCAAGGAGTAATTCGATAGCTAGTTTCAATGAAGGAATATTGCATTCAATCGAATGAGTTGCCTCTAGACCATACACCAACTGAAAGGGTGTGAATCCAGTTGTTGTCTTAGCTATGGTTTGGTATGCCCATAGAGCTGAAAATAGAATAAGGTGCCAATTTCATTTATGCATCCCAACAATACGTTGAATCATTGTAACCAAGACTTTGTTGACTGCCTCAACTTGGCCATTGGCCTATGGATAATAAGGAGTTGAGCTATCGTGACGCAGACCCAACTGAGCAGTTAGCTCTATTATCATATAATTTCGAAAATGAGAACCATGGTTAGTGACGATGGCTTGAGGGACACCAATTTGAGCTATGACGCCGTTTTTTTACCTTCGGAATCATATGTGGGCATCGCCTCAGCCCATTTAGTGAAATAGTCGACGGCGACAATGATATAACCATGCCCCTCGGCCAAGTGAGGGTTACATGTCATGAAATCAATACTCCACTTGGCAAAGGGTTAGACAGTAATAACAAGGTGCAAGGGTGTGGGTGGGCGTGTTGTTTATAGTCATAAATCTGGAAGGAATGACATTTTTGGACTGCTAAAATGAAATATTTGAAGATCGAAGGCCAAAAATACCGACGCGAAAGATTTTTTGAGTCGTAGCATATCCCGACATGTGACTGCCACAGGCCCCAAAGTGGCATGATTTAAGAATCACTTAGCTTCTTCAAGCGTTAAACATCGATGGAGGATAGAATCAACACCAACACGGTACAAAGTATCTCCGATAATTCAGTAAGGCTAGGTTTGATGTCGAATGTGTCGACGTTTAGAGTTGGATAAATATGGTTGAAAGTTTTGGGTCTGGAGATAGACAATGATATCTTTGTACCATGGATCAATTGTACTGATGAGGAAGAGAGTTTCATCAGGAATCAACTCATCGGGTGCATTAGACGTGGTTGTAGAAGGAAGGTCACAAATTAACTCAGCGAAAATCAATGATTTCTTCGATTTAGCTTTAACAAACTCCAAATCGAATTCTTGTAAGATAACAATCCATTTAGAATACTTGGCCCCCATCAATGGACGAGTCAAAATGTATGTCATGGGGTTGCAGTTAGAAATCACAATGGATTTTCATAAGAGAATACAGTGTCGAAAGCGTTGAACAACGTGAATAGCTGCTAAAGCTAGTTCCTCGACATGGGCATATCGAGTTTCTGCGTCAAACAAATTTAGACTCAGGTAATAATTCACGTGTTCGTCTCCATCATCATCATCATAGACAAGTACAATAGTAATAGTACTATCTGTGGCGGCCAAGTACAGGAAATAATCATAGTGATAGTGCATCGAAGGATTTTTTAGCAACTTCATCCCAAATGAATGGGATCCCTTTCTTTAACAAACGAATAAATCTCTTGGAAAATTTAGCGTAATTCAGGACAAAACAATGAAGGAAATTCTCTTTCCCTTGTAATCTCTACAACTGATGTAAAGAAGGGGGGGGGGATTCATGATGGCCTCCACCTTAAGGGGATCGATCTAGATGCCTTCCTTGGATACGAAAAACCCTAATAGATGACCAGATTCAACACAAAAGACACACTTATGTGGATTTAAACAAATATTGTAGTGTCGACAATGAAGAAAAATCTCTCGAAGGTGATCGGGAAGGTCGCAACGCTTAGTAGAATGTGTTGGTAAGTCATTGAGATAAGGTTGAATGATATGCCTAATATCATGAAAGGCATAAGACATCGCTTGTTGGAAGGTAGCACCAGCATTCTTCAGACCAAAAGGGAGTTTTTTGTAAGCAAAGGTTCCTCAAGGATAAATGAAAGTCATTTTATGTTGATCGATGCAAAGAATGTTAATCTAGATGTATCCAGAAAAACCATCCATAAAGGAAAAAATCTCGCTTCCGGCACATTCATCAATGATTTGATCTATAAATGGAGTTAGATAAGTATCTTTAGAACATGCTCGATTCATATCACGATAGTCAACACAAATGCAGATATTTCCTTGTTTCTTAGTCACAGGAACAATATTCGAGACCCAATATGTCAATGGAATATGATAAATGAAAACTAACTTTAAGAATTTTTTCAACTTCTCGCTTTATGGCAATTACCTTTCTAGGGTGCACAAGGCGAAGGCGTTGATGAACAGGCTTCGCATCCAAATAAGTAGGAATCTCGTGCACTACTATACTCAGATCTATGTCGTCCATCTCTTCATACGACCAAACAAATACATCACGTAATTCTTTGAAAAGGGCGATATAAATCTTGATCTCATCCAAAGAACAAGAAACCCTAACATGGATAATTTCGACAATCCCTAGCTTGAAAAAAATGTCAATGGGCATTGTAGCTGAAATGTTCCCCATGTTTCCTTCAAACAACACTCCATAGACCAAAATATCCATTTGAAGCGGATGAGTTGGTACATCAGAAACAAGGGTGCCTATACAAGAAGAGATCTCACTAAGGCTTAGGAGAAATGAGGAACAATGATGGGCATCATTCCATGTAGTTTCCTCTAGAGACATAACTTCTGTGATACTTTCATCAGTCTTAAATGTCTCATTCAACATATCCATAGAATCCCAAGAACTGAGCCAGGGAGATTGTGAATATGTGTCTAAACTCATACTGAAATGATCATGAATTTCAGAAGTTGTTGCAGAAGTCGAAACGACAACTTGATATGCTTTCTCTACGGAGCTAAGCGGCATAACATTGGCAAAATCGTCAATCTGATCAGGATGGGAATCACCCAAGGATCATGACAAGTCGATATCATGTTAATTGAAGCGACGTTCAAAGGTGGAAGGGAAAAAGTTCCCATGAGGGAAGAGTATTTTAAAATACCTACCCCAACAATCTCATAAGGGATATTGGTATTCCCAGCATATGGCACATTACCATTTGAAGAGTTGGAAGAGAAAAAGATGAGTTAATTGACAGTGACTATTTTCCCTTGATGAAGAAAATGGAGCACTTGGAATAAAGTGGAAACCATGCAAAAATTGCATGGGTCCAACTACGACCAAGTAGAAGATTGTAATTCAAATTGGCATCGAAAACTTCTACTTCCAGGTTAACGGTTTTTCCTTCCAATGATATCGGCAAGTCATTGAGAATACCATATGGACATGAACCTCTACCATCGAAGGCTTCCAAGGTATTGGGGGACTAGTTGAGAGGTGGAGAGCCAATAGCTTTCCAACATGAAAGAGACATGATGCAAGTAGAAGCACCCTCATCAATAACAATCCTATGAATAGTCTTCCCCTTGATAATAGCTTGTATCAAGAAGGCAAGCTAACACAGGAGACAAGTAACATGGTTTTCGAGGTCAAAAGCAAATAGATTTGAATCAGTAGGATCAATTCCTCCTATGGCGAATAGTAATGCTTTCATTTGCAGTGGACAATTCTGGAGGACTTCCAAAGCTGACATCGTCAAAGGTACTTGAGATAAATCTTCCATAATATTATAATGTTGAGAAACTCATGCATTCAGATTATACGAGGACTTCCAAAGAACACCTTTGGGAGGTGGACAAATAATGTAATAGATTTGACCCATAAATATATGAGAATACAAATATACGCAGAAATAACAGAATAAAAATAGATAAACTCCAAATCTTTATTAATATCAAACCCTTGAGGTAGGGCAACACCATATAATCACTCCTTAAGGAAGGAGAACACTCCACAAGCCATATGCTTGCCAATACAATATTCCTTGACATATCTCAATGGGAAGTCTCTAGCTTCTATATAAGCCTCATACATAAAATACCTTGGGTCATTACCATGGTTCTCTCAATACCATATATCTAATACCATGGACTTACCAATTAACTATGGCCTATCCCATTATTACATTATTTCCTTGGGTACCTCCCTTTGTACCCCATACTATCCCCCCTAGATATACTACATTACACCCCCCTTAAACATGTTTCGTCCTCGAAACATAAGAAGAACACAAATAATAAGATCTACTAAAAAGAGTAGTCCACTGGTACCATGCATGTGCATCTAACCATCCAAGAGAAAGGTCAACCCTCGATCTAGCTGGTGCATTGCTCGCTTGAGATGGAAGTTGACCCTGACAGCTCTTATGTGTTGATGTGTTGTGGGTGGATCGCCACCCCTCTCTATCTATCATGCGGGGGTTGTTGTCCTTGTGGCTAATTTGTCGCCATCGTGTTGGTTGTTTTCTTTCTAGGTGATGTGGATGTTGATATGCTGAAGTTTTAACCAACGATGTATCTTTCTTTAATTCACCACCTAATGGAGTCTGATGGGTATCTAGTACACTTTGTGGCGCTTGCAATTGTTGCTTATCTGCCAGTATTACTTCAACCACTAATTCATCATCTGTTGTGTCCGTACCTGCAACATATTTTGCTCCAGCCTCCTTGGACTCTACATGTTTATTGATGGAAATATCCTGTAATGTAATTTTCTTCCTTTTATACCGGAGCTTCAGGAATTTCTTCTGCACATTAATATTCATAATATCGACAGATTCCATCCAAGGGTATCCCAAAACAATATCCACATTATCCATATCTGAAGCATAAAAATCAAAATGCAATACATACTTATCCATAGAAATCTTCAAATCTTTATAAACTTGAACATCCTCACTATCAACCTGTTATGAAACCAGCTCACAAAAATATAGAAAAGAGAGATCCACGCCTTAGAATTCAGCCTCTTCGAGGGGGCAACCTCCTTTACATTACATAAATGAACAATTCTTCGATGATACAAATGAAAATACCTCCTTTCTATATATAGGAGTCTAAGTGGTCCCAATACAATCAAAGCCTACGTAACAATAATATTGTAGGGCACAACAGTAACAATGGGGGGCTTCTATGTGGCATAATAGTAACAATATGGGCACTACATGGGTACATCAATATAATAAGTGGGTTATACTAATAACAATAAGGGGTTACACTAGTAGTATAGGGGCCTAACATGCCCCTCTCCTTCAAAAAGCGTTGTCCTCAACGCTTGAGTAGTTCTTGATGCTTCTATATAAAATTCTTGTCCTCCCATGTGGAATATTCAGCGGGTAAGTTCTTCCACTTGATGAGATACTCTGAAATTGATCGATTTTGTATCTGTCGGGTTCTTGTTTCTGTGACTGCTCCAGGTTCCAATATGATTTTTCCTTCCTCTTCAATTTCTGGCAATATTGCTTGAATTGGGATCTTTTGCAACTTTTGAATAAGTGGCCATACTTCTTCGTTCTTCTTCCATTCATCCGTTGCTTCGTTTATCCAATTTGGTTGGATAATATAAATAGCACAAAACAATGCTTCCACATCCTCATCCTTGAAGCGTCTTCCCATTCGGTAAGGTCGCCATTTTTTAAGTGCATGTAGTATTGCCAACATTTCCTTCTCATAAATAGCTTGCTTGAGATGTAGCAGTAAAAATACCCAATCACTCACATCAAAACATTTTTCACTACGATGTTGATCTACCTGTTGTTTCATTTGATTTTGCACCGAAGTGGCGTTATCCTTTAAAAGTTGGAGAACTTGTTGTTGATGCTCAATATGATCTTTCTCTACTTGAACCTTTTTCTTCTTGATATGTCCTTCTATCTTTTGAGGAGTGGTAATTTCTTCCAGTCCTTTACAAGATATGGTCGGATTCATTTCTTGATGCTCGATGTGATTTTTCACTTCTTGAACATTTTTCTTCTTGATGTGTCCTTCTATATTGATAGTTTGAGGAGTGGTAATTTCATCCATTGAATTACAAGATATGTTTGGATTCATTTCTTCTTTCTCGATGTGATATTTCACTTCTTGCACCTTTTTCTTCTTGATATGTCCTTCTATCTTGAGAGTTTGAGGAGTGGTAATTCTTGCCAATGCTTTACAAGATATGGTCTGATTCATTTCTTCTTTCTCTGGGGTGGTGTCCTGACGTATATCCTCTTCTTTTGATGTTTCTTGATCCTTTTCTTCCTCCTCTTCATATTCTATGTAAAATAATTTCTTCTCAGTACACCTATGAACTTTAGTGCATTTGCTATCACAATTGTAACAAAGCCCTTTTTCTCTTTTTTCTTCCAATTGTTGTGGTGTAACCCTTGTAGGTTGTGGAAGGCTGGGAGAAACAACACTTCCATCTTTATAGTTGTGAGGGGTATGCTTCCTGGTTTCCATAATTTTGCTTTCCATTATGTCACAAAGCCCTTTTACTCTTTCCAATTGTTGTGGTGTTGCTCTAAAGAATGTGTTGCTCTTTATATCCTCATAATGTGCTATCATTTCCTCCGTGAAAATTGACCACGTAACAAGTTTTTTACGAGAACAAAGCCCATTGTACCATAAAAATTGATCTGGTTCTAAATATGAAGATGCAATACATACCTTTTGTAACAGTTGTACACCATGTATATCAAAATATTGCTCCATCTGAAGTATCCAATTTACCGGATCCTTGCCATCAAACTTCCTCATCTTGCTTTTTCTTGATTTTAGGAGCTCTACCTTGAAACGACTGTAACTTTGTACTTTCGGATCTTTAAGTTATGAACTTGTGACCTGTAGTATCCCTCTATGTCCTCTTTCCAATGCCACAAGTCTGATCCAAATTGGATTCTCCAAGAAAACGTTATGCACAATCTCCCGCAGTGACCTGATTATAGACTAGTTCAGTAGAGCGAACTTGTATGAAGTGTCACGTGTCACTGTTTCAACCTTTGACTCTGCAAAATATATAAACAGAAACTACAGTCCGTCCTCTTTCTGTACCTTCTTACAAAATTTCAATTCGATGCTCAGAAAGAAAGTTATGACGATTTTCCCCAGGTCACCTATTTTGAGTGTAATTCAGGAGTCTGCAAAAAGACCAACTTCCGCAGATCATATATCCGAAAATATCGCGCAAAAAGATCTGAAATTTGGACCCAAGGTTCAGCGCCAATTCTTCTCAAATGGGTTTTTTTTGCGACTTCTGAAACATCACAGAAAAAAAGTTATAGCAAAAATGTCACGATGACCTGTTTGGAGCAGCGAAACCCTAGAATCCAAAGCTCTGATACCAAATGTTATGAAACCAGCTCACAAAAAGATAGAAAAGAGAGATCCACGCCTTAGAATTCAGCCTCTTCGAGGGGGCAACCTCCTTTACATTACATAAATGAACAATTCTTCGATGATACAAATGAAAATACCTCCTTTCTATATATAGGAGTCTAAGTGGTCCCAATACAATCAAAGCCTACGTAACAATAATATTGTAGGGCACAACAGTAACAATGGGGGGCTTCTATGTGGCATAATAGTAACAATATGGGCACTACATGGGTACATCAATATAATAAGTGGGTTATACTAATAACAATAAGGGGTTACACTAGTAGTATAGGGGCCTAACACAACCTATGTGTTTTCCGTGTGTTTTGATGGAACTTGCAATTTTTTTGCCAAATTAACATTTATAAGATTTTGCTTGCAACTAGGATTTATAGAAACAATGATCTTCTCCTTCTGAATACATCCATGAACCTGTAACAAGGGGATACCAGTAGAAAATAACCCCACATGTTTCGCATTACCTTGTTTCCCATCATGAAACCATTTGTCTAAAAGGAGTTTTTCAAATTCTTCATCTGAAAGGTTGTACTTCTTGCTATCAAGTGAGCTCCACCATATGGCAGACTCACCTTACAAACCCCTCCATACACAATCTTTCCAATGTTTTGGCCATAACCACTTTTGTATGTCTATGAATTCTTCAATAATAGGACCATTATCGTTTCCTGTAAAAAAATTATGGCTAGAAGCCATGAAAATGGTTTTTTTTAAAATCACTTACTTGGTGAAAAAATTACAATGGCCACAGTTCGGTTAATATCGCTCAAAATTTTTATTATGATCTGTTTTCGGAAATAGAACGACAATTTTGCATCTTCCCATGTGATAAAAATCCCAATCTAGGCACTCTAGAGTTCAAAGTTGTGCTGCAACTATCCCGCTGACACCAAAAATTTCTGAAAAAAGAGCTGATTTTTAAATCAACGATATCTCCTCATTCGGACTCTGATTCGACCGTTTTTTTAAATTGGGAAAATTTTCAAGAGGATCTCAGATCTGCAATTATTTTCTCAAAATTCCCCACAAAAATGATAAAAATTAACTGGAGATCCGGTGTCCACGAATTTTCATCAAAAAGTTTCTGCAACACAACTCATTTTTAAATCAGTGATATCTCCCTCATCCGGACTCCGATTCAGCTGATTTTTTTTTTAAATTGGGTATTTCTTAGCAAAGAATCCAAATCAGCATTTTTTTTCAAATTTTGCAACAGAAGTTACAAATTTAATCTGCAAACTCATCCCCTACCCCAGAAAAAATTCCTGCAAAAAAAAATATCTCTCCTCTTGCCCAAGAAAGTGCTCTGATACCACTTGTAATAGATCTGACCCAGAAATATATGAGAATACAAATATACCCAGAAATAACATAACAAAAATAGATAAACTCCAGATCTTTATTAATATCAAACCCTTGAGGTAAGGCAACACCATACAATCACTCCTTAAGGAAGGAGAACACTCCACAAGCCATATGCTTGCCAATACAATATTCCTTGACATATCTCAATGGGGAGTCTCTAGCCTCTATATAGGTCTCATACATATAATACCATGGGTCATTACCATGGCTCTCTCAATACCATATATCTAATACCATGGGCTTACCAATTAACTATGGCCCATCCCATTATTACAGTATTCCCTTGGATACCTCCCTCTATACCCCATACTATCCCCCTAGGTATACTACACATAATGGAATCATTACCAGGTCGCTCAATATGAAGAGGACCAGAACTGGGTGGAGAGGATGTAGAAGGCGTATTAGTGGCATCATTTCCACCACCGGTTTTGTAGGATTCTGATAATTTTTTGATCGAGTAGCAACAAAGACAGGTGTCGTTCCACTCATAAAAACTTGAGAACCTGAAGATGTAGAGGATTGAGGTTGATATACCAGTGAAGTCTGTTGTGACGGAAAGGGTTCTTTCAACACATCCAGCGTCCCTGGGGTGCCTTTTAATAAATGACTAACCTCGTCACGTCAAGGACAATCCTTGGTATAATGATCTTCATCACATATAAGACAAGGATATTTCGGCTTGTATTTGGATGCATCATCAATAGGTGGTTTAAGAGGATCCTATTTCGGGGTATCAGATTTAGCCTTACCTTTACCATTTTTCTTTCCTTTCGAGTTTTTGTCTGTCATCGTAGATTGGACAACATTTACCTCGAAAATTTTACCAAGACTTTTGGGAGGATTCGAAGGAGGAGAAGGCACAGTAGTTGGAGTATATTTTTGGTTCGTAAAGAAGAAGAAGCATTAATAGACATTTGAGCCACTGACCCAATAATACCATCAAAATGTGGGGTCTCTATAGGTTTAGAAGATGCCAGATCAGTTGAAGGCCATGGAGCATCACGTAAGAAATCATAAAGCATGCCAGATTGTGAGTATACCAAATCTAGATACTGAGCACGGGAAATGGTTTGTTCTTCGGTCACACAACCACCCATAGCTACACCTTTGGCGATTTCACTAATGAATGACTTAGTAAACCATTCGATTAAAAGTTCATCAAGGATTTCGAACTTAATAAGGTGACATCGACGTCTCCATTCATGGATGTGATCAGAGATGTGGGTAATAGTATTTTGTTTCAAAGATGTTAGGAGATGGGTACCAGTTTCATATCGAACTAGTAGCTGGAAGTGAGTAAGAAAATCCATATCCAAATTATTGAAATCTTGAAAGGAACCTCGAGGTAACTCGATGTACCATTTGGCAGTAGCACCCGTTAGGGTTCACTGAAAAAGACGCAATCAAATGAAATCGTCAACCCAAGAGTTAGACGAACACCATAAATGGTAGGTCATGATGTGAGCTTGGGGGTCTTATCCAAACTTTCCTTTGAATTTTGGACAATCATCGGGAATTTAGGTAGGAACCGGAGGCCAATGCGTGAATGGAGTATTGGTTTGTTTGCAAGCCTCGACACATCTGATAACTTCAAAATTGCTAAGAACGGAAATTGAGGATTAAAAGGCATGAAAGGCCTTTGATAAGGTCCATATTTAGGATTCCAACCTTGTTGGTACTAATTTTTCCCCATAGTGGCGGATTTTCACCATAGGGATTTTGATACTACCCCCACTAGGAAGAATTTTGACCATATAAAGGTTGAGTTTGTCCCCACAAAGGTGGGTTCTAACCAGGAAAAGTTTGATATTGACCTGCCATAGGCCATTGAGAACCATAAGGGGGATAAACAACCTGTGAGGAGTATTGAGCATAGGGTTGATGATGTAACAGTTGACCTTGCTGATATAATGGTTGACCTTGTTGTTGTAATGGTTGAACCTGTTGATACAAGGGTTGACCTTTCTGCTGCAATGGTTGCCCTTGTTGTTGCAAATGTCGTTGATAAGACCCTTGTTGCATGTAAGGTCCTTGTTGTACAAAAGGTACTTTTTGCTAATGGGTTCCTTGTGGAATTTGATAGGTTCCTTGTTTATATTGATAGGTTCCTTGCTAGAAAGTATTTTTAGCTCCTAAAAGGTAAGTGTCGAAAGCAAACTAAAACTGACCAGACGACCCAAATGAGGGATTAGGACCAGACTGCATTTGGGATCCTACCTGTTGATTGAAAGGTGGATTTTGAGGTTGTTGTGAACCATAACGAGGGTATGGTTGTTGGTAAGGTATCTGACCAGATCTAGAGGGAATACTACCAACAGTTTGACTTGCTCCCATAACGTGAGTATGGTATCCACTCATATAGATTCCACTAGAAATAAGAGGTACATATGGAGGAGGTGGTTTCCCACCATGCGGTGGGATAGGGGGTGGTACATATTTCCCACTCAATGGAGGAGGTGTAACCATTGTAGAGGTCAAAAGAGGAGATGAAGAACCTATAGGGACATTAATTGTCCCAACCATGACTATAGGTTGAACAGGAACAAAAGAAACCGCAATTTGAACATGAATTTGGGAGGCCATGTTTGAAACAAACAGACCAGAGGTAGGTGTAACGCCAGATGACCATATCGTGTGATGATAAAATGAAGATGTGCTTGGAGTACCTGAAACTAAATGACCAAGAGAGGTATAACCTGGCGGGAATAAAGGTTCACTACTTTCAGGTGGTGGAGTTGGCCCACTCCCCATATGAGGAGAAGACACATAAGGAAAGCCTTCAAGTGGAAAGTGATATTCAGATTCATCACCAAGACCCAATGTATGAGTGGTCGAGACTTCCGAAGGAGGATCTGAAGGAGAGGTTGGAATCTCACCTTCTGATGCCATGGGTGGAAATAGTTGGCAAGGGAGAATCCACGATGATAGAGGAGAAAGCTCTAAAGGTATGTCAGGATTATCAAATAGACTATATGGATGTTGAGGAGATATTATCAAAGGATCATAAAGAAAATTCGATGGAAACAACAAAAATTGTTGAGGAACCTCAAGACTTTCTGGGTCAGATTCCTAAGATGATGACAACGACTCTCGAGGTGGAGGACGAGAAGCAAGGGGTTGAATACTCGAGACAATTCCAAGTTCAAAACCTTGACTTTCAAGTGACTTTGGAATCTCAGGGTGGACTCCTTGTGGTGACCCTTCAGTGTCAGACTATGAAGGGGATAGATAAGGCGAACTTGGCGGTTCTGCCACGATGACCTTTTCTCAAAAATAAAAGGGGAGGAGGTGATTTATTTGAGCTTCAATTACAATTTACCATTAATAAGACATAATGAGGCTAAGGAGAACTGCATGGGTAAGACATGTTGTCATGGGAAGTAAATTTTAGAACTTAAAACAAAAAATAAATCAAAAAGGGTAATCTAGGCAAGAGGGCTTACCAAGTATCCGTGAACTTCTATATACACCTTAGCTGAAACTAAGGACTTAAGTACGACGGCCAATATCCCCAAATGTTGTGCTCAGTGTATCGCATTTACAAGGCGGCTGACTCGGTTACATGTGGCTAAAGGATAGCAACCTAGTGGGGTCTCCCAATATATACGTGATGGTATGGGGAGCACAAGTCCATGTTAGTGATGCCTAATGCATAACCATTCGATGAGAACATGCTCATATACTTGCCATACATGGAGCGCCTTTGATATACCTGTGAGTACTGGAGAACGATCCTATATACTTCCATACATGAAACGGGATTTCACCCTCGAGATACAATGTTGGAAAATAACGGTAGCTGTTAGGTTTATAAACGTCGAAACATGTCTCTATCCTAGACCTCTAAATTTTTGCATTAGGTTCCAAATGCTCCTTAGATTGATTGAGTAAATTTTAATGTTTATCTTGAATTATATTTCATTTTTGGGCTCAAAACAATGTCACCTGAATCCCTAAGATGCAACTATATAAGAAAAAAGAAATCTTTCTGTTTCAATGAAAGCTAAACTAATCAAGGGAAGAAATTTCAATCAATAATGCATCAAACAACATGCCTTCTACTAACTTTCACTTTCGCTTTCCAAATGTGATGCTCAAAAATAAAAATGATCTTCACTTTTCATTATCCTAAATGCAACTTTTCGAAAGCAAAATGATCTTTACTTTTACTAAGATGCACTTATATAAATGATGTTTTTCTTTTATTTTTTAATGCTCTAATGCAACTAAAGCATCAACTAAAACAAAATTACAATTTGATTCAAATTCTTCTAATGCAACCAATGCATCAATCAAAGCAACACCAATTCAAATTCAAAAGCACTTAAACGAAAACATTTTTCACTTTTTCCTTTTGAACAATTAAACAATGCACTCTTTTCAGCTTGTAAATCAAATAATATAAGCTATGCTTGATGGAAAACAAAGATGGTTCCTAAATGCAAGATCACCTAATGCAATAAAAAAAAAACTGTAAAAACCAAGGTAAAACCAATGAAAATTGGTGTTTTGAATGATTTCCACAAAAAACAAGATCTAAACGATCAACAAATCAAAATCTCAGTGACACCCACAAGCAGCAAGTGACAATCAAATGACCTAAAAACCCTAGAACCAAACCAATATCACTCCAAGCACTCGAAAGCAAAAGAGATAAAAAAATTCTAATTAACGAAGATGATCAAACAAAACACTAATAAATCCAATCACAAAAGACATGAAAAAACCTTAGGGGCCAAGACACACTGGATTTTGACAGAGAAACCCTAATTTATTCCAAAACTTTGAGATTGGTGTGGCAGTAATAGCCAAATCCATGCTGAAATGGAGATCAACGCGACTATTTCAAGTAAAAATGTGTTGGTAGCATGACTTTTCAGATAAAAAGTGCACTGGGCGAGGAATATGGGAAAAAATAAAATCAAAAAATAATCCAAACTCGACAGTATAAGGCAGTAATCAATGAATTTGCAGACCTATATAAGCTCAAACTAACTGAGAACTCAATGGTCGGTCAAAGTGATCAAAATACCGAATCAAGAAAAGAGAATGAAGAGGCTACAGCTTCCCCAGTGGAGTCACCATTTTGTTGTGAAGATAAATTCCTCTACGAACAAAGGTGATCTCTTTATCCCAATAAGTGGGTCTAGCAACAAACTGAACAAACTAATGTAGACTTTCCTAGCTTATGTTTAAAAATACAGAGAGAATGAGAAACCTACCTCGCTCTAATGCTAACTGCTCAATCCTTTGGTGATGGCTTCAATCTCCTAGCTTCCAAGCTCGCTCCTTGCTTGTTCTTTATGTCTGAGTACCTGCAAGAGAGATCAAAAGACAATACAAAATACAAGAGCATACATAATACACATCAAACATAAACTATTTGATAGATCAAGGTGTATCAAGCTAAATGCATAAATACTTAGACATTTATGGAAAGTGAACATTAGATGTATATATTAATGAATCAAAAAGGGAAGCATACAACCATTGTCTTGATTTTGGATACCTCCTTTTGGTGGATGTCCAAGTCCAAGCCAAGACTCTTCAAACACTCCTTCTCCAAGTTAGATGGGCAGCATTTAGGCATAATCTTAGCATAGGAATGAAATCAATCAATGACCAACCATTTTGGGATGGAAGGGATTTGATTTATAGGAAGGGAGAGGAAGTTAGGGATCCACTAAAGAGGGAGGAAGGTCCACATCTCAATGGGAAGGCCCTTAAAGGTAGGATAAAGAGCTACAAATGGGAGAGCTCGGCCATATCTCTACCCAACAACATCTAACTCGTTGTTTCTCGAAGTTTCCAACGTACAAAGTTTCTCCTCCATTTTGATAAAACCTGCAAGAAGAGGTTCAACGTGACTTTTCATATCAAAACCCGTGTTGGAAATGCTAGGTCAAAGAATTGCAGACTGCCATCACCACGGGCATGTAGTGGAGCAAAGAGCATTGGTCCTAAAATTTAGGGTTTCATTCAACCTTCTCTTGAATTGACTTGGGGCAATTTTTCTTCCATTCTTCAGGGATGTTTCAGTATGTGTTTCATGATGAATACACTTCACAGTTGTCAACATTTCGGCACTTTGGGATGTGGGATAGGAATTGAACAGGATGTGTGACAAAATACTGTGTAACACACATTAGATTAGTTGAAGGTACTTTTTAGCAAATCACATGCAGGCACATATACAAGGAACAAAATCACATCAGAAACAATCTTTCAAAAAGATGAGTTGGGAAAACTCCAAGAGTCATTTTTTTTGCTACATATAATCATGGAACCAAGACTGACACAGGCAATATTTCCATCCTTTATCCTCTACTTCTTTTCACAAGATAAAGACTACAAATATTGATATTGTTACCAATGTTCACATTTTGTTTTGGAAAATGTTGGGTATAAAGAAACAGGTCCTTTTCTAAGGACTACTTATTAGGCATGATATTGAGAAAGAAAAAATATGTATCTATCTTGAAACTATTTTGTAAATTTTATATGGACTATTTTCAGGTATTTTTGGACAAAGGATCATTATGTGACTCCAAAACTATATGACAGATCAAGATACTGATCAGACAAAGAAATTTGTAACCTGAACCTTTATATATATATATATAGAAGTTAGCTTTTTTCTCCTAAAAATAATTCCTTGTGGAGCAAAGATCAAATCGTATAATGTGGAAACCATGATATGATCTCTACGGGTGTTATGATACAACATGGAACTATATACACGGAACCGTGTTGAGATATATCTAGTGTCAGAGCTACTACATGATTCAATTTGATTGACACTATAAATATCTATATATATATATATATATATATATATATATATATATATATATATATATATTGAAGGAAGGGCTATCTAGAAAACTAATCAATGTTGTAAAACCGTGTTGGTTGGCCATGACAGATTTGTCTCAAACTAGTCAATGCACGTGACTTTGAGCGTTTAATTGTGCATGTAGTGCATCTCGGTTATGAACGCACTAATACACAGACAAATGCTTAGACCTGGTGTCATGCATACATGTTAAAAAGTTCATTTCTACGGTAGGAATATCAATACCATCGATTCCTTTTAGGTTCAACTTCAAGGCTACAATTACTGCTATGGTCATCAAGGTCTATTAAATTCTTCCACAACGACACTACTAATGGTTTGTTACAATGGGGAAGTATCGCTAGTAGATCAACATCATGTTTCTCGCTAAAATATTCATGTAAGGTGACTATGATAGTGTAACCGCACACTAAAGGGATCATACTCAACAATCGGTCATGTTTGAACCAAATTATTGATCAAATGACTCGTTCACAATTAAATAACATATCCATGCAAACAATGATCAAATTCGGTAGAATTCCATGATATGTCATCTGGTGTAAAATAATTGGTCTAGTAATTCTAATCTGAATTATCATAGGAATTTGGTTTTATCAATCCATAATTTTGAGAATTTGGCAAGATTGTTGGCTAGCCTATGTAATATAGTGTGAATTGATAGCCCGGTAGTGCGTGCACATTGATCAGGTCCTTTGATGGGCTAAGCATCTATTTCATAATCGATATGTAGAGAATGATTTCATAATCCCTAAGCAAAGGCAAATTAAATAAAGGACAATACATCAATTACAACCAAATCTATTGGAAGTGATGGTATCCTATAATAGAACAATTTGAAATCCTAGTCATAATAAAGATTATCCGTATGTTGGAACCTTGCGTAGGTAATCTTATCGAAAGTCTTAGAGTTCACCATTAGTGATTCATACCAATTCCAAATGACTAGATGAGATGATGACTGCAAATTTCTTTAGTAAAAGCAGGAGTTACTATTGTGGAAACTGCTAGAGTGACTAGAAGAATGTTTCATCTCTATTCATATGCTATTAGGGTTTGAGAGATGCATGTTGGTATGAGAATATTGAGAAGGCGGATTGATTGGTAAGTGTTGTTGATGCTACATAGAGATTTTATAGATGTTAAAGTATTTTTGCTAAATTGTTGATAATGACTTTGATGACTGAGGATAGGAAGACAGATGGTTGTATATCGTTGCTAGGGTTTGGCACCTTAATGATATGTTAAACAGAGAGACTGAGGATAGATATTTGTTGACCAAACATAGGAATTTTTTTCACGATGATCTAACTTGCTTGTTATATTTTTTTGGTTGTGGTCAGTATGAGTTTAATGATTCTAACATGTTATGTCTTAGTGAAAAGTCAACGTTTCCATTAGAGTTTTGCAGATATAGTGTTTTGATTAGGGTTTTGGAATCGACTAGGTAAGAGAGTTTTCATACAAATGTGTTGTTAATAGGTTCATGTGAAGCAAGTTTGAAATATGAAATTGATCTTATAACAGAGAATATGGATTGGAACTCAGGCTAGGGTTTATAGTAGAGAATGTGTTTGCTTCTGGTCAAAGATATGTATTGAAGATGAAAATTCAAGATTGATTTGTAGAAAAAAAGTAATTATGAATTGGTATTGTTGAGTTAAGAATTGTTAAGCAGTATTATTGGCTTGTGTGTGGGCAGCTGATAAGTGCTAGGGTTTATAGTGATATATGTTTGATGATAGTCCAATATGATTTGACCAGAGACATTAGAATGAGTTGAGCAATGGATGCAAAGATATGTTGTGTAGTTGCATATGCTAACGTATTGAAAGAAGATAAGCCTATGTGTGTGTGTGTTGAGTAGAGCTACTTATGTAGGGTATAGTGATAATGACAAAGATTGTAGTTTCAGGCTGTAAGACGGTGGTTGCAGGTTGTACAATATAAGCTACAAATTCCATGATTACAGGATTGATAATATATTGATATAAAGACGTCGAGTAGATTTTGAGAAGAATCAAATTTGATTATTGAGTAGAGTTTGTATTTACACAAAATTTTGTGTTTTTGTGTTGTTAACAAGCAATGTGGATCCAGTTTGAAAATTGTGAAACATGGTCCGCCAGCTAATCAGGTTGGCAAGGTGGTGCAAGGAAAGAGAGTGGATTATCCTTCAGGTCAAAGCTTGAGAACACTTCAAGGTGGAAAGGTGGTGCTAGGGAAAGTTGGAGCCTACATAGGGAATTTGAGCATCCTTCCAATAAGAGCTGGTAAAAAAAGTGTTGGGGCATCCTTCATGTTGGAGCCTACAAACTAGGGCATTGGAGTGTCCTTCTAGTCGACGTTGGTAAACAGGGTGTTGGAGCATCCTTCAAGTCAGAGCATGCAAACCAGGGTGTTGGGGCATCCTTACAGTTGGAGCTGGAAAACCAGGTGGTTGGAGTCACCTTCGATTGGAGCTGAAAATATTGGAAGTTGGGGCTTCCTAATTGATGCAATTTTTTTAAGACAAATATTAAGAATCGTTCCATGGCTTTTCTCCCGAAAGGGTTTCCACCTACACACTCTTATCTATTGCCTTGTTGTTTGTGCATTATTGAATGGTGTTGTTTATTGTTCATGATGTGAATTTAATGCTTTGTGAAGTTAAAATTAACTAATTGAAGATAAATACCCCCCTCTCAGTATTTCCAACATTTTTTTTTAATTTTCACTATAATTAGATCTCTAGGAAGTTTTAAATAGTGAAATTTTGTGGAGACTGAGAAGAAGAATTATAGTATAGGGTTAAAGTCCTGATTTTTTATTCATTATAGTTTTGGAGGTATAGTTTGTGCAAGATAGGGTTTGTTATTAATCTTGAAATCAATTTTAAAAGAGCCATCATGGAATTTGTGCTATGAACTTTTTCTATGAAGTTTTAGACTATGGAATTTTCATAATGCTAAGGTGACATGGCAAATTACTTGTGAAATTTTTTCATAATTTGAAACATTATTTCTTATGAGATAAATCTTGTGGAATTTAAGATTTTTTACTAATCTTGAAATTAGTCTTAAACAATTCAATTTAAGGTTTTTGGCTAATCTTGAAACAATTCATCTTGGAATTTTTTCTAAAACATTTATTCAGTGATATTTCAAATTATGAAATTTTCAATAGTTTAGGAAATCATATTAGGGTGTGACATGCCAACATTTTAGACTTAGAAGGGCTTAAATTTCTGAGATATATCAAGATAAAATTCAACCATCTAGATAGTCTCCAAGTTAAAAAGGTAATGGAAAATAAGATGGATGATATGGAGAAGTAGATGGATAGCAAGATAGGACGATCTTAATTGGATTTTTCGGGTTGTTTTGGGGGCTAGTAAATTCTATAATGGGATAAAGTAGGTGCCCTTTCAATGAAGTCTAGAGGTGAGGGAGCATGTTGTCAATATTGTATTCGAATGTGTGGTTTTACTTTGTCTTTCCTCATGTCTGATTGGGTCTCCTTGGTGTGTGTGTGTGTGTGTAACAAAGAGTACAATTATAATGAAATGGTATAATAAAAATTCCTTGCTGACCTACTAATATAACAATAGAAATGTAATAACTCAATTTATAAGGGATTTTATGTGCTTCACAAAGACAACAAGAGGATTTAAACATGACATGATAAGCATGTTATTCATTGAATTTTCATTCTTATTCAACTTGGTTGCAAAAGGTTATAAGAGAAACACTTTATTTTTGGAAAAATAAAATTTCCAAAAGAATAGTACAAGGAATAATGGCCAACTTGGTCATCTAAAAAAACAAATCCAAACACATTAATTTCAATCTTAGGGAAAAGGCCATTATCTAACAAAATCTAGGGAAATGGTTTTGCAAGATTAAAACAAGACAATTAGTTATATTGTTTCAATATACTTGTTAGAATCCAAGAGCGTTGAAACCTAGGTAGGGGTTTACAAGTCCAATAGAGATACCAAATCCCATCATAACCCACACATCAAATGGCTTATGTTCAAATATTTCAACCATAATGTTATATGCAAAGAAAAAGCCATAACTAGAAGATGCTAACTAGTCAATCTTGTGGCTACCAATCAAAGTAGAAACTTACTCGATCAAATTTACTAACCAAAAATCACAAGGAGGCAACAAAATCCTTTCCAAATGATTTAAAAAATTAAAAATAGAGTAGTAAAATTTTACTCCCTATTTTCACTTCTCTAAAGATAATATGTTGACTCTTGGAGAATAGATTGATGACTAATGAATGAACGTAATTTAGGTTGAAATATCCCCATTGTAAGATGATATTAGTTTACGTGGAGGGGGGCACCTTGTCCCACAAACAGGGGGTCTCATATACCAATTATTTGGTGTCTAGCTTGGTCATGACCTTAAAATTAGATTTTATTATTATTATTATTATTATTTGCATGAAAATGGAAGGAAATTTTTCATATTTATTTATATCCAAATCTTTTGAAGATCTAGAAGTGGGGATTTAATAATTGTGATTGCTAGTGGATGCTATCGTGACTACAAGCATGGTTGAAAATGGAAGTTTGGATTGAAAATTCAATATGGGGAATTTTTTAGACCCTTGACCTAGGGATCACTACAAATGGCTACTGCAAGAGTGGCATTGCCACTTATTTCCATCCATTTTACCCTAATGATATTAACCCCTACGTAGTATATTAAGATTTGTTTGACATCATTGACAAGATACTATGAAATTTGACACATATGGGACTTGGGAGTTAGAGTTATTAGTGGATTGTTTAGCCATTATAGTATCATTTGACTTTTTAATGAAAGCCTTAAGTAGTTGACCTGTGCTCATTCTGATCCAGATTTAAACATGAACGCAACAAATTACAGAGATAACCATAAATACAAAGATGTAGCAGAAATAATACTTCATTTTATTAATGTAAAATACTGAAATATGATTACAAACAGAAATGGAAATAAACTAGCCCAAGCGATGGTAGCTTATCTCTGAAGAGAGATGTGGCAGCTACATGCCTCTGAACTCTCTTACAATGAGGCTCGAAGGCCTATTTATTATTGAGAAACAATGGAAAACCTTGAGCATCCAAAAACCTAACCCTAGGAGATGAAGCACCAAAATATGGGCTCGTTTGGGTAAATTGGTACATCAACTTCCCAGGGTCGTAACTTTGGCATATGATCTCCGCTTGACACGCACCATACCTCATTAGAAATATCTATCCGAGGACTACAACTTTGGGATGCGAAACATTGATCCATGGCCCCATGTTGCTCCCAATTTTCCCAAAAAACGTCATTTAGGGTCTCAAAACGTCTCTGGAAGTTTAGGACCCGAAAAAACTGCTAAAAATAGTAAGTTGTGCTACAATTAAGGAAACTGAAAAACTAAAAGAAAGAATGGTGGGGGTCTAAGTGGAATTGGCGGGTGGCCGTCAATATCCACCTAGATCATTCCTCCCCCCTTAGGAAGCAATGGTCCCCATTGTGTTGAGTTCCTCCATGAGATGAGGAAACTTCTACTGAACTTGGTCCCTAGTGAGCCACTTGCCCTAGTGAAGGAGTTGGCCTGCTTTGACAACTTGCTACAGTTGGTCTGATTTGACAACTTGATACAGTTGGATCTTCTGTTGGCGAGTGTGCTTGATGTGCGTTTCCATGATCCGATCAGTTGCAGCTTGTTCCATGCAATCTGGATTTAACTCTATTGGTGTGAGTTGTTCTACAATGTCGGATGTGTCTAGTAATGGTGGAAAGTATGAAGGCAATCCACATTGAACACTGGGTGCAGGCCAAGGAATGGGGGACTGTTGAGCTCAAAAGCAGTGTCTCCCATAACCTTGGTAATGGTGTAAGGACCATATCAGAGTGGTCTAAGTTTCTTATAGGCTCCAGTAAGGCGTTCTTTTTGCAAATGCAACCAGAATTTTTCGCCCACCTGAAACTTGTGTGGCACCTGATGTTGATCATGTCGTTGCTTGTACTTGGAATTTCATTTCTCCATAATGTCGTGGACTTGTTGGCGGATATGTTGGATGTGATCAATGAAGTTGCTTTCCTTTTCTGTTTCGGATTGGAAATGAGCCGAATTTGCCTAAGTAATTGCAAATGGCATGGCCACATCAATGGGACATAGTGGCTGGAATCCTAAGCCCACCTGAAAAGGGTTGTGGCCAATCAAGTTGTGGAGAGCCCGGTTACATTTGTGTTGAACATAGGGGAGGCTCTCATCCCATATGCGTGGATGCTTTGAGTTGTACATGTGCATAATGTGTACGATCATCATGTTGACAACATCTGTCTGGCCATCAATTTGGGGATGGAAAGCTGTGGACTTAGTGAGTTTTGTGTCCAGCATCGACCGGAGACTAGACCAAAATGTACTGAGGAACTTGCTATCTCAATCTGAGATGATAGACTGTGGGATCCCAAATTGTACCCACTCTCGTTCAAAGAAGAGTTTAACAGTGGCTTTTGTAGTGATATTCTTCTTGTAGGCCTCCATAATGACCATCTTCGAGAACTTGTCGACAACCACAAAAACATAGTCGTTTCCATGCTTAGTAGAAGGAAGGCTCGACATGTAATCCATGGAGATGGATTCTGAAGGTCGACTAAGGGTAGGCAGTGGAGTATAGAGGCCTTGCTTCTTGATGGTCGGTTTTTCAATGGCGCAGGTAGTGCAGGATCTAATGTACTTCCTGACATCCTATCAAATATTCGACCAATAGAAATACTTCTACAATACTACCACCATTTTCTCAACCATGAAATTCCCAGCATCCTGACTGTAGTGTGCTTCCCAAATCATCTTGGCTCGCTCGCTTGAAGGAACACAAAGGTGACCCAGGTGGCATAACAGGGAATCTTGGAGGTGAAAATCTGGAACAGGTTGACCCTCCAAGAGTGTCTTGTATGTGTGGCCGAATTATGGGTCACTTTTGTAGAGAAGTGGCCAATCAGAAGTATTCTTCCCACAAGAGTTGAGCACGATGGTTAACACCATGATCAGTGGTCGACTGGGGCAATCTGCAACGTTATTGGTGCTTCCCTTCTTATACTTGATATTCAAATAACTGTTGCAGGTATGTGGACCACTTCTGATGGCGATCAATCTGCAGCTTCCCTTGGGTTTGTATGAACTGTAGGGGTCGGTGGTCTGTGTGGATGATCTTTTCCTTCCCCAAAATGTAATGCTTCCATTGTTGACACACTTGCACAATGGAATAAATCTCTTTATCATAAGTGGGATACTTCTGGACTGTGTCTGAAAGTGTCTCACTGTGATATCCCACTGGATGCCTGTGTTGAATAAGGACTACCCGAATAGCATATTCAGAAGCATCTGTATTGATCTCAAATGGTTGTTGCAAGTTCGGTAATGCAAGCATTGGTGCTGAGCAGAGTCGATGTTTCAACTCTGTGAATGCCTTATGTTGAGATTCATACCAAAAGAATTTTTCTTTCACTCCTCCCTTGGTGACATGACAAGTGATATGAGAAAATCCCAACACGAACATGCGGTACAAGTTAGCAAGACTGAGAAAGTTGCGGAGCTCTGTTAGAGTGGTTGGAGATGGCCAATCCAAAATGACTTGGATCTTGGTTGGATCCACATGCACCCCCCGTTCATCAATAATGTATCCTAGATACTGAACTTGGGTCATGCAACAAGTGCATTTCTCCAAATTGGCACATAGCTTGTGTTGTCGTAGTGTTTGGAGAACCTGTCAGATGTGGTGGAGGTGCTCTTCCCAACTTTGGCTGAAGATCAGGATGTCATCCAAGTATACCTGTTACACAGCATTTTGTCATTGTCCCTGTACTCCCTATTCCTTGATCCTAGAGAACCTCTATAGTGAACCCCATGTGATTTGTCTTCATGGAGAAACTCCCATTATGTCCCTCATCATGAGAATATCATTTCCCTTTTGCACCATTTCCCCTGAAACTTCTATTTTGCCCAATTTATAAGATCAACGCTAATGATCTTTGTCTCCCCTGCATCGATGTGCAGAGATTAGCAATATTCCCCGCACCGATGTGTAGAGATTAGCACTATTCCCTGCGCCGATTGGTGCGACTGAGTTGTGTTACAGTCGCATCGGTCTTGTTATGGAAAGTTTTTTAAATTAGAACCAAAGCTTCCATCTCTAGAAGCTCCGTAACAGAAGTCTGGTAAATGGTTTGGCCAGATGGGGTCAAGGATGATAGTTTGGGCACCTTTCCCCTATAATGATGGAACTACCTCAAGGGATAAGTCCTCCCATGAGAAGAGGGCCCATCTCCCGTCCATCTTTCCTATATAAACCTCCCTTCTTCCCAAGCATAGACTAGGATGAAAGTCACAGTTAGAGTTTTGCTTGAGTGTGAATATACTATTTTAGTAGCCATCTAATTGTGTGAGGGAGCAATGTGTTTGGTTTAGAGTGAATCCTAAAGGGAAGAGTCTTTAAACTATTGTTGTTTGAAGCCATCATGAAGTGCTAGCAGAAGTGTGTGGGAACCTGGTCTTGTTAGAGGAAGACTACGACGTCAAGACGAATAGTTGTAATCTCTGTTTGAATATTAATATATGAAACTATCGATTGATTTCCTACATGTTTTCTAATATTACATATTCGTGTCTTGATGCTTCTTGACTCATTAAGTAGGTTGAATTTCAATTTGTCTATTATTATGTTTGTGTGTTGTTGTTGTTTACTTGCTTCAGTGTTGGGTTGTGTTATATTCTTTCCACGTAGTTAGCAAGGGGTTTGAAGGGCACTTGTAACCCCACTTTATGGGGTCCGGGGTAGCACCCTAGAAAATTTTGGTTTTGGACCCTATGTTAGGTTGGGCGGACCCACCTATGTTTTTATGCATGATTTTCGCACATGTTTTTTGGACGCGACGGTTTTCGGTCCATGGTATTGGATGTGATGGTTTTTCGGTCCATTGTATTGGATGCTTCGGCATGTATAAATATGTATTGTAACATTGAAAGGAAAATAATGAAAAATCAAGCTAGTAGTCCCGGTTTTGGGATCCAAGGGAAAATCTATGCGTATATGTGTTTTATGTGTTTTGATCTCACATAGTTTATTCTCTATGTTTTAGAATTCGTATGCAGGTAATTTTTGTACGGGGTTAAAACCTACATTTGGTATCAGAGTTTTTTTGGCTTCAAGGGGACACCTTTGTTGCTGAGGGGTTTGGCTCGGGCTTGTGGTAAACCCTGTTCAATGGGAGATCTGCAAGATCGATTCTGGTGGTGAAAGAAGATGGCGAGCAGTGGAAAGATAGGGATCAAGAAATTTAATGGTCAGAGTTTTGAGTTGTGGAAACTCAAGAAGGAGGATCTGTTGGTGGATAAAGACCAGTGGATCGCGGTAGATCCAGGTACTAAACCAACAGGAGTGTCCAATGAAGAATGGAAGAAGTTGGATTGGAAGGCAAAGAGCACAATACGATTGTGTGTCTCAGATTCAGTATTGCTAAATGTATCAGGGGAAGCTACGGCGAAGGATTTGTGGGACAAGTTAGGGACTTTGTACCAATCTAAGTCTCTGGTGAATAAACTGTTCCTGTGGAAAAAGTTGTATAACCTAAGGATGAAAGATGGAGACTCGGTGACAGAGAATCTAAATGCATTTAATACTGTGGTAAGTCAGTTAGAATCTATTGATATGAAAATTTTAGATGAAGATAAGTGCATCAGTTTGTTGTGTTCTCTACCAGATTCGTGGGATAGTCTAGTTATTGCAATATGTAGCAATGCAACTGCCTTGCATTTTGATGAAATAGTCTCATCCTTGCTGATGGAGGAGATGAGACAGAAAAATATGGAGAGCCAAAATGGTGATGCCTTGTCTGTACGAGGGCAGACCCAGAACAAAAACAAATATAAGTCATCGAGTGGGAGATCTAAATCTAAAGGGAGATCTAAATCTCCATGAAAACCTGTAAAGGTGGTGTGCTAGAAATGTGGAAAGGAAGGGAACTACAAAAGGGACTGTAAATCTAAAGCTCCTGACAAAGGAAAGGGATCTGATGAGGCTCCTTCTGCAGAGGCGAAAACCACCTCAGATGAAGGTGGGGATGTGTACTTGGCTACTTCAAGTACACATGTAGATCACGAGGCATGGTTGATTGACTCAGGTGCATCCTTTCACTTCATTCCCCATAGAGATTGGTTCTGTGAGTATGAGACATATGATGGTGGTGATATCTTCTTGGGGGATGACAGGAAGGCTAGAATCGTTGGTCACGGAAAAGTAAAGTTGAAGTTGCAAGGTGGAAGGGTTAGAACGCTTCCTGGTGTTCTACATATTCCTGCATTAGCTAGAAATCTGATTTTTGTTAGCAAGTTGGATGATGCAAGTGTAAAAATAGTGTTCGAGAAGGATACCTTCAAGATGGTTCGGGGAGCACTGGTATCAATGCGGGGAGTTTGGATTGGAACTCTGTACAAGCTGCAAGGTAGCACTGTTATTGATGGGTGCAATAGTTCTGTGGTTCCTAAAAGTGGAGCAGAAAATCTAGTGGTCTCTGGAGAGAAGACCATGTTGTGGCATCAAAGGCTTGGACATATTGGAGAAAAGTGCCTTCGGATACTTCATGGTAAAGGTATGGTAGAAGGTATGAGTAATAGCTCTCTGGATTTTGATTTCTGTGAAAATTGTGTATATGGGAAGCAGAATCGGGTGAGTTTCCCCTCTGGTAGTAAGAGGGCGAAACAGATATTAGAACTTGTGCACAGTGATCTGTTTGGACCTGTGAAGGTTCCATCACTGGGTAAGTATGTGTACTATGTATCATTTATAGATGACTTCTCAAGGAATACATGGATATATCTCCTTAAGAAGAAATCTAAAGTCTTTGACAGGTTTAAAGAATTTAAGGCTCTGGTGGAAAACCAATAGAGAAGAAGATAAAGGTGTTGAGGACAGATAAGGGTGGAGAGTTTTGCAGTAAGGAATTTGAAGAATTCTGTAAGAAGTGTGGTATAGCATGGCATAAGACTACTCCATATACACCTCAGCAAAATGGAGTTGCAGAAAGAATGAATAAGACGTTGATGGAAAGGGCAAGAAGCATGCTCAGTGGTGTCGGGTTAGGACAGGAATTCTGGGCAGAGGCGGTGGATACTGCATGTTACCTGGTCAACAGGTCACCTTCATCAGCATTGGAGGATAAGACTCCACAAGAGGTATGGAGTAGTAAGAAACCCTCGCTTTCACATCTGGGGGTATTTGGATGTGATGCATATGTACATGTTCCAAAGGAGAAACGAACAAAGTTGGATAGTAAATCTGAAAAGTGCATCTTTATTGGGTATAAGGATGGTTTAAAGGGTTATAAGCTTTGGAACCCAGTCACACGGAAGGTTGTGTACAATCGAGATGTGGTGTTCAGAGAGGTGAAAGATGTTATTTGTTAGGCCCCTATACTACTAGTGTAACCCCTTATTGTTATTAGTATAAACCACTTATTATATTCATGTACCCATTTAGTGCCCATATTGTTACTATTGTGCCCCATAGAAGCCCACTATTGTTATTATTGTGGCTTTATATTATTATTGTTAGGTCGGCTGGATTATATTGTGACTCCTTAGACTCATATATATAGAAAGGAGGTTTTGTCATTTGAATCATCCAAGAATTGTTCATTTATGTAATGTAAAGGAGGTTTCCTCCTCGAAGAGGCTGAATTCTAAGGCGTTGATCTATATTTTCTATCTTTTCTTGAGTTGGTTTCATAACATTTGGTATCAGAGCTTTGGATTCTAGGGTTTCGCTGCTCCAAACAGGTCATCGTGGAATTTTCGCTATAACTTTTTTTCTGTGACGTTTCAGAAGTCGCAAAAAAAACCCATTTGAGAAGAAATCGCTCTGAACCTTGGGTCCGAATTTTAGAGCTTTTCACGTGATATTTGTAGAAATATGATCTGAGGAAGTTGGTCTTTTTGCAGACTCCTGAATTACATTTAAAACAGGTGACCTGGGGAAAATCGTCATAACTTTCTCTTTGGGGATCCGATTGAAATTTCGTAAGAAGGTACAGAAAGAGGATGGACTGTAGTCTTTTTGTATATCTTTTCTAGATCCAAAGGTCAAAATAGTGACACGTGGCACTTCATACAAGTTCGCTCTTCTGCAAAGCTCTATAATCAGGTCATCTTGGGAGATTGTGCATAAAGTTTTCTTAGAGAATCCAATTTGGATCAGACTAGTGGCATTGGAAAGAGGACACAGAGGGCTACTATAGCTCACAATTTCAGAACTTAAAGATCCAAAAGTACAGAATTACAGTCGTTTCAAGGTTGAGCTCTTAAAATCAAGAAAAAGCAAGATGAGGAAGTTTGATGGCAAGGATCCGGTAAAATGGATACTTCAGATGGAGCAATATTTTGATCTACATGGTGTACAACTGTTACAAAAGGTATGTATTGCATCTTCATATTTAGAACCAGATCAATTTTTATGGTACGAAGGGCTTTGTTCTCGTAAACAACTTGTTACGTGGTCAATTTTCACGGAGGAAATGATAGCACATTATGAGGATACAAAGAGCAACACCTTCTTTAGAGCAACACCACAACAATTGGAAAGAGTAAAAGGGCTTTGTGACATAGTGAAAGCAAAATTATGGAAACCAGGAAGTGTACCCCTCACAACTATAAAGATGGAAGTGTTGTTTCCCCTAGCCTTCCACAACCTACAAGGGTTACACCACAACAATTGGAAGAAAAAAGAGAAAAAGGGCTTTGTTACAATTGTGATAGCAAATGCACTAAAGGTCATAAGTGTGCTGAGAAGAAATTATTTTACATAGAATATGAAGAGGAGGAAGAAAAGGATCAAGAAACATCAAAAGAAGAAGATATACGCCAGGACCCCACCCCAGAGAAAGAAGAAATGAATCAAACCATATCTTGTAAAGCATTGGAAAGAATTACCACTCCTCAAACTCTCAAGGTAGAAGGACATATCAAGAAGAAAAAGGTGCAAGAAGTGAAATATCACATCGAGAAAGAAGAAATGAATCCAACCATATCTTGTAATTCATTGTTCGAAATTACCACTCCTCAAACTATCAAGATAGAAGGACATATCAAAAATAAAAATGTTCAAGAAGTGAAAGATCACATCGAGCATCAAGAAATGAATCCTACCATATCTTGTAAAGGATTGGAAGAAATTACCACTCCTCAAACTCTAGAGACAGAAGGACATATGAAGAAGAAAAAGGTTCAAGCAGTGAAAGATCACATCGAGCATCAACAACAAGTTCTCCAACTTTTAAAGGATAACGTCACTTCGGTGCAAAATCAAACGAAACAACAGGTAGATAAACATCGTAGTGAAAAATGTTTTTATGTAGGTGATTGGGTATTTTTACTGCTACATCTCAAGCAAGCTATTTATGAGAAGGAAATGTTGGCAATACTACATGCCCTTAAAAAATGGCGACCTTACCAAATGGGAAGACTCTTCAAGGATGAGGATGTGGAAGCATTATTTTGTGCTATTTATATTATCCAACCAGATTGGATAAACGAAGAAAGGGAAGAATGGAAGAAGGACGAAGAAGTATGGCCACTTATTCAAAAGTTGCAAAAGATCCCAATTCAAACAATATTGCCAGAAATTGAAGAGGAAGGAAAAATCATATTAGAACCTGGAGCAGTCACAGAAACGAGAACCCGACAGCTATGAAATCGATCTATTTCAGAGTATCTCATCAAGTGGAAGAACTTACCCGCTGAAGATTCCACATGGGAGGACAAGAATTTTATACAGAAGCATCAAGAACTACTCAAGCGTTGAGGACAACGCTTTCTGAAGGAAAGGGGCATGTTAGGCCCCTATACTACTAGTGTAACCCCTTATTGTTATTAGTATAAACCACTTATTATATTCATGTACCCATTTAGTGCCCATATTGTTACTATTGTGCCCCATAGAAGCCCACTATTGTTATTATTGTGGCTTTATATTATTATTGTTAGGTCGGCTGGATTATATTGTGACTCCTTAGACTCCTATATATAGAAAGGAGGTTTTGTCATTTGAATCATCCAAGAATTGTTCATTTATGTAATGTAAAGGAGGTTTCCCCCTCGAAGAGGCTGAATTCTAAGGCGTTGATCTATATTTTCTATCTTTTCTTGAGTTGGTTTCATAACATTATTAAACATGAAGTCCAACGAAAGGAACCTGAGAAGATAGAGTTCGAGCTAAAGGAGGAAGAATCAGACTCTACAGTAGAGGAGGAATTAGAAGATGAAGAGCTACAAACTCCGGCTGTGAGAAGATCAGTTCGAGAAAGAAGGCAACCTGAAAGGTATAGTCCATCTGCTTTCTGTTCAAATTTTGCTTTATCTATTACTAACGATGATCCCAGAACTGTGAAGGAAGCAGTAGATTCAGAGGATGGAAAACTCTGGAAAGAGGCCATGGTTGATGAAATGGCATCTTTGCACAAAAATGAGGCTTGGGATCTGGTGGAGTTGCCGGCTAGAAGGAAACCCATTGGTGGCAAATGGGTGTTCAAAAAGAAGACAAATGCAAAAGGAAAAGTGGAGAAATACAAAGCTTGGTTGGTAGCAAAAGGTTATTCCCAGGTGCTGGGAATTTATTTTGGTGATATTTTTTCTTCTGTTGCCAAGGTAACTTCTATTAGATTACTTTTATCTATTGCTGCTGCTTTTGATTTTGAAGTAGAACAGATGGATGTGAAGATAGCATTTCTTCATGGGGATCTGGAAGAGGAAATCTACATGAAGCAACCTGAAGGCTTTGGTGCGAAGGGTAAGAAAGAACTGGTATGCAAGTTAAAGAAGTCTCTGTATGGGTTAAAACAGTCACCAAGGATGTGGTATCAGAAATTTGATACATTTGTATGGGGACTTGGCTTCACCAGAAGCAAAGTAGATCATTGTGTGTATTTTAAATTAGTTGGTGACCGTGTTATTTATCTGGTCTTCTATGTGGACGATATGTTGCTGGTTGGAAATGACAAAGAAATTATCCAGGATTTGAAGACCCAATTGTCCTCCAAATTCGACATGAAATATCTTGGTGCTGCAAACTATATTTTGGGCATGGAAATTAAAAGTGATCAGGCAAAGAGGAAGCTCTGGTTAAACCAAAGTAAGTATGTCGAGACAATACTGTAGAGGTTTAATATGCAGGATAGTAAACCGGTGAAGGTTCATATTCCTATAGGTGTGAGGTTATCTGTTGAACAATGTCCCAAGACACAAGAAGAGGAAAAGGACATGTCCCGTGTTCCATATGCAAGTGCAGTCGGTAGTTTGATGTATGCAATGGTCTGTACTAGACCAGACATTGCACATGCAATGGGAGTATTGAGCAGGTTTATGTCAAAACCAGGAAAGGAGCATTGGACAGCAGTGAAGTGGGTTTTCATGTATTTGCATGGCACTAGTGATTATGGTTTGTGCTACCAAGGAAGACCAGGATTGGACAGAGTGTTGGATATACTTGGCTTTGTTGATGCAGACTGGGCTGGAGATCTGGATCAAAGAAGATCTACAAGGGGGTATGTGTTTAACCTATTTGGAGGGGCAGTCAGTTGGATGAGTAAGAAACAATCTGTAGTGGCACTACCAACTACAGAGGCAGAATACATGGCAGCCACTCATGCAAGCAAGGAAGTAGTTTGGTTGTAGAGATTGTGTTCAAGTATGGGGTTATTACAGGAAGCTATAAGGATAGACTGTGACAGCCAAAGTGCAATTTTCTTGGCAAAGAACCCTGCATATCATTCAAAGACAAAGCACATTGATGTTCAGTATCACTTTGTGAGGGATATGATAGAAGACAAAAAGGTGTTGCTCGTAAAGGTGGACACTTTGAAGAATACTGCAGATGCATTGACAAAATCTGTGAGCTCTGAGAAGTTCTCTTGGTGTAGAGAGACAATGGGCATTTCAGGATTGGGAAAATGACTAAGCTCTCTTGTGGCCCCTGTGGAAAGAAAACAACAAGTGGGAGAATGTTGAGTTGTGTTATATTCTTTCCACGTAGTTAATAGGGGATTTGAAGGGCACCCGTAACCCCACTTTATGGGGTCTGGGGCACCACCCAAGAAAATTTTGGTTTTGGACCCTATGTTAGGTTGGGCGGACCCACCTATGGTTTTGTGCATGATTTTCGCACATGTTTTTTGGACATGATGGTTTTCGGTCCATAGTATTGGATGCAATGGTTTTTCGGTCCATGGTATTGGATGCTTCGGCATGTATAAATATGTATTGTAACATTGAAAGGAAAATAATGAAAAATCAAGCTGGTAGTCCCAGTTTTGGGATCCAGGGGAAATCTCTGTGTATATGTGTTTTATGTGTTATGATCTCGCATTGTTTATTCTCTGTGTTTTAGAATTGGTATGCAGGTAATTTCTGTACGGGGTTAAAACCTACATTCAGGAGCTTGAAGAAGGAAGTGAGAGATTGTTGGAGTGAGCAAGTGAGGACAATATCAAGCAAGATAAGCGACCAAGAGATAGGCCCTCTTGATTGATTCTAACCTAAGGAAATCTTTCGTAGAATGTATCTGTTGTGGCTAGACCCATTATCGGGCTAGAGGAATTTGTTTGTGTCCACACTTATAATTTTACTTCACCACAAATTGGCAACTCCGCTGGGGAGATCCCATCTTTTGTTTGTTTTGGATTTCATGATTTCGTGAGAACTTTTCTAGTTTCATGTTTTCCTTTTGGTTTTGTTTCTTTTCTCCTGCTTACTAACCTAAGTCTAAAATTCATAGTTGTAGATCTGGTCCCTGTTTTTAATTTTTTTCCTTAGTTACCTCGGCCAGAGCATTTAATCCGCTGACAGTCGCGCTGACCAGTGAAAATTACTGAGGAACAGTCGCGCCAACCAGCCTCTAGCGCTTGTTGTTAGTTATGTAGTCACGCCAATGCCTGTAAGTGAAGATTAGGGCTTCACTCCAATCTCAACCAATGTGTTCTGCTCTTGTGTTTTGACCCCTTGAGCCTTTTTTACTATTTTCTCCCTGACTAGAAAGCTTCATTTAGCTTGCTTTGTGTGCTTGCTTGGTTTAGCCCACCCTCTGATGTGTTAAGTCTGGCCCTGTGTGAAGTTCTTTTTTATTTTTTCTTTGAATCCCTTGATCGGCGCTATTTTTGGCCAAAAAGTCACGCCGATCAGCCATCAGCGCTAGTTGTAGTACTGGTCAGTCGTGCCGATCGGTGCTACTTTTGGCCCAAAAGTCGCTCTGGTCTCAGGGGTAAGAAAAAATCAGAATTTCTCCCATTCCAGTGCCAATGTGTCTTGACCCTCAGACTCTCTTCTTCCTCCCATAAGTGACTAGGATGCTTTGTTTTCAGTTGAATGAGTGACAGAGTCTCGTTTGTTCTCTCATTTCAAGTGTCTCTTTTCTCTTTCCAAGCATAGTTGCATTTCTTGGTTTGTCAATTGAAGCATTTATGTGTTTGGTTTGTTCAATTCAGGGAAGAAGTTGCTTTTAGTTTCATTTATAATGCTTTGGATTTTGATTGATGCTTGTTTGTCTGGAATTGTGAAAATTTTCATTTGAAGTGCTTTATATGAAAGATTCATTTTGCATTTTATGAAAAGGAGAACATCATTCTAGTTTACTTAAGCGAAAATATTGCATTAGTAGCGTTATTGAGAAGCTAGAATTGCATCATCATAAGCATTGGAAATGAAATGAAACTTCTTATGTTGTTATAGGAAGATTAAGTGCATTTAGGATATTTATTAGTGAAATATTTCATTCTTCGATTGTTGCATTAATTTTGTGTTCTCTATCTCTCAATTAGTGATAACTTTCATCGAAGACAAAGATCTCTTTTCTCATATAGTTGCATATAGGAGTTTTCAGATGACAGTGGTAGGGCCTTGTAATTGAAACCTAATTCAAGATCAACCATTAAAATTTATTGAATTAACCTAAGGAAGCATTGAAACTTAACACTCACATATAGTGGTCTAGGCTAGAGATGTGTTCTGGCGTCTTTAAACCTAGCAATTGTCGTTCTCTTCGGCATTAGACAGCGCTAGTATGGACTTGTGCTCCTCGTACCGTCGTGTATATAAAGGGATACCCCACTAGGTTTGTAATGCTTTATCCATTGGAAGACAAGTCTGTCGCCTTGTAAATGTGACACACCGAACACAGCATTCGGGAGATTGCCTGCCCTTAATTCTCAGTTCACCGGGAGGTATTCTATAGTTCATGGTTATTTGGTAATCATGTCTACCTAGAGTACCCTAAGTAGTCATTTTGATCTTTTGACTCCCTAAATATAAAAGATCACCGAGCACTTGTCCTTTTGAGCTCATTTCAAATCGAAAGTTATAGAGTCACCTTTCACTCTTTTCTTGACTCTTTCAATATGAAAAGGCAAAGTTTTGTTTCAGTGTCTTAAGATTAACTACCCATGAAATATTCCTGGTTAAATTTATGTTCCTTAGTGATTCTTTAGGGTCGATTCCAATGGCAACATTTCCAAAGTCTACCGGTCAAGGATTCCCCTTAGATGGGAATCTTGGTCCTTTTCCTTCTTTTGGAAACGTTGGTGCTCCTTATATGGCAACGTTGTCCCTTCTTGGGTTAACCATTGGTCTGCCTATTTGGTTGTTTTCGACCTCGGTGGTCCCGAGCATCCCGACTCCTGTCCAAACGTCTCCTTCATTTGAATCACGTCATGATGATTCTAAGGTTGACCCCTCACCTTCTTTGTCCATTTATTCATCCTCCTCTTCTACTTCGCCCAGTGAAAGTTTCAAATCTAATAATCAGGAGGCTAAGAAGAAGATGAAGAAGAAGAAGTCAGATAAGCGAGAGGCCAATCATGCAGCTATTTCTCTAAATGCACCTCCTGTAAACAAACCTTTTGATCCTTCACGGAAGGTCAAATTACCTTGCAGTATGCGTAAGGGTGAACATCTCCTTCGAGACTGTCCTGGAATTCCCAGAGTCTTAATGGTATGGTCTCAAGACCTGAACCGACCATCCCCATCAACCTTTGGAAATCATGTCGATGTTACGCCTTTAGCTAATGATGGTAAGATGAAAGGGAACATTAGATTCCCCTTTAGGTTATGTGAAGGAGAGCATCTTCTTCACCTTTGTCCTCTTATGGATAAAGCTTCCAAATTTTTGGAAAACCTTGTAGCTCCTCAACCCCAACTTCTTGTTGGTTATCGGAGGCTTTCTTCTGACCCTCTCCCGATTGGTAAATAGATTGACTTGGATTCGTCTCTTGCCCATTCTGCTCTTCCTAAGCGAGATTCTCTTGTGTCTATCCCTGACCAACCATTGGTCGAAAAGAGTGTCGACTTGGCTCCACCTTTAGTTGTTCAGTATGTTTTGGGAGAGAGTGGTGATCATACTGCTCATGTTCTTCTTATCTCCTCAAATTCTCATGAATTGAAGAGTGACCCTCCCATCCCAGTTGTTCAGTAGAGTCATTCTCCTATTCATGTACAGCATGGGGGAATCATATGATACCCCCACTAAGTAGTTCTGTCGTCTCTTTCGATTGGGGTCCATTGACTGCTTTCCGCCTCCCATCTTATGTGCTTTTCGAGATCATAGTAAAAGCCTATAATATGGTAGTACCTGGAACTATATTAGATGAAGGCGCATCTGTTAGCATCTTATCTTCTACTACTTAGCAAGCTTTGGGTTCCCCACAGCTTATGCATGTCACCCAGAATATGTTGGCTTTCAACGGAGGAACCAGTCAACCTTTAGGGATCCTTCCGAAGTTCCCTATTACTTTGGGAGGAAAGGTCATCTATATAGATGTGATGGTAGTCCGAGGTCCATTAGATTTCAATCTTCTCCTTGGACGTGACTATGTTTATGTCATGGGAACTCTTGTTTCTTCGCTTTTCCGTGTGGTTTGTTTTCTGCACGAAGGGAGAATTGTGATTATTAATCAACTATCATTCATTGGCCACCAGGCGCCTCCTTTGCAACCATCGTCCCCTATCAGCTCTTGTTTGCAAGCAGTACCTTCCTCTCCATAGGTCAATTATGTGGCTAGCCATTCCATCTCCACATCTGTTGATGATCACACAGATGGTATAGTACATTATGTACTGGGGGCATTGGAACCCAATCTGTTTATGGTACCAAATGATATGTATTCTTCCCAGAGCATGGTTCTTCCATCTAGTGAAGATCTCTTGGGAGCCATGTTCTTGTATGGTCCATGATCAGTTTTGTGAGGATAGTTCCTGGTCTTGTGTCAACCTTGTTAAAAAATGAAACAAGGAGCCATGAGGATAGTTCCTAGTCTTGTGCCAACCTCGTTAAAAAATGAAAGAAAGGTGTGAGCATAGTTCCTTGTCTTGTGTCAAGCTCGTTAAAAAATGAAACAAGGAGTTATGAGGATAGTTCTTTTACAGTGTTAACCTCATCAAAAAATGAAGCCACTCCCTTTTCCAAATCGAGTCTTTCATTAAGATCTCATAAAATCCCAGTTGAGTCTTTCCTGGATCTTGAGATTGAACCTTCATTTCATCTGCCTAGTCGACTGAAATGAAGCTTGGGGGGCATGTACCTCGATTGAATCATTATGCTGAGGGCATGCAAACTTATAGCAAGCATAGTTTTTCATTTCAAGCTTGTGTAAACATGAAACTGAATCCAAGCAGAGTTCTCCATGGTTCAAGCCTATGTAAAAATGAACCCATGCCCAATTTACATCTCGTGATTGTCGTTTTTATCAGTTGATTTATGCTAGATGAGCCTTGGTTGTTTCATTCCATCGCCACCATCTCTTTGGCCGATCATATGCTTTCACTTGGTTGTGTTTCCTTTCCTGAGGGACCACAGTGATGAGTGGTTTTCTTAGCCAACCTCTTAACCATTACATGTTTTGAGCAGTTCCTCCATTGTCAGAACCATTTTCTACCCTTTATACCACTCATTCCTTCAAGACGAGTCACCATCAAGCTCTTTTCTAACTCGTAAAAAACGAAAAGATTGCCGAGTATTTTTCCCTTTTTTACTCGTTAAAGAGAATAAAAATGGGGGCTTCGCTTTCAGCTCTTTTCTGACCCTTTTAAAAAGGAAAATATGGTCGAGCCCTTGTCGTTTCAAACTCATTAACGGATGTGAAACATCGTGCGCCCAGTATAAGTTTACCCCTTTTTCGGGCTTGGAGGCACTATTTACGAAAAAGGTACTCCTTGACTGAAATGGTCAAGCAGTTCTCTCAAGTATTGTTTCCTACCTTTTCGGGCTCGAGAGACAAATGTACGAAAAGGGACCATGTGGAGATTTCTTTTACATGTCTTTTTCAAAATCTCTAAACATGAAAAAGCTACCGAGTTACACCTTTGTCGGACTCATTAGACTACTAAACGACATTGGATTCATCATCATGATGAACACGAGCTTCTCCTTCCTAGGGTTCATTAAACTTACTAGGTTGGATTCATTCGAAGGATGAACTTACAGTGCAAGCATATGTTATTCCCTTCAAGCTTGCGAATAAAAAATAATTGGGGTACTCGCCAGAAATGGTGGGGGGAAATTTGGAAATCTATAAGTCGTGTCGGCAGCTTACTCTTAAACATGACACTCTTTGCTTCGTGTTGCGTTCAGATATCCTCCTTTGTATCATTGGCCTTCCTGGGTTTGCGCCGTTCATTTTTGCCTTCCATTTTATCTCTGCCACATCATCATGACCACCAATCCTATGGATCCAAAAGCTACCATACTTCCAGTTTGTGTCACCGATATGTTCAAGAGCTGACCTTTTGCAGTTACACTTACCTCTGATTCTCTATATCATCCAAAATCATTTTGCATCCTCTCGTCTCGTGTCGATGATGTTGGATTCATTATGGCCCTCCTTGAACACTGTTATTTTCTATCGACTTCAACTCATTATCTGGGATGTTGACCGAGAGACTCCCTTCCAGTACCTTAGAGCTTTCTTGACCTAATGGCAAGTTCTTCGCACTCGACGACAAGTTCACATCATTGGCTTTCGATCGAGTGATTTCATGGGTGTTCGACTTCAGTTCCTGTATTTACATTCCATGAATTATGTTGATAGTACCTTGAGGGCCATTGTCATTATTGGTGGTTTCTCTCACGCTTGTTAACAATTTATATCAATGACTAGTAATCAAGCGACTTTCTAGCATGTTCAACGTCAACACATCTATTTGCGTGTTAGGATTTGTACTTTGATCGGGTTGTGTTGGAGCGCAAGACCCTGGACTCAGATCACAAAAGTCCAGGTTGCGAAGTGGTGTGACATGGTTTATGTTGATATGCATGTCTCTTTCAGGTGGTTGGTTGCGCCCAGACCATGAGTTATCATATGTGATCCTTGTCATTATTGGATGGTTGCGACCATACCTTGGTTTCATTATGATCCTTTTTGACATATGGTTGCGCCCACGCCTGGATCCATTTACATGATCATTCTCTGGATGGATGCATCCATGCCATGATTCATATATCATTTGACAGAGATCGCTCTGGCTTGGCCTTCATGCTTTAGGGGGCATCTGTTACACAACATTTTGTCACTGTCCCTCTACTCCTCGTTCCTTGATCCTGGAGGACCTCTATAGTGAACCATCATGCTTTGACTTCATGGAGAAACTCCCATTATGTCCCTCTTCGTGAGGAGATCATTTCCCTTTTGCACCATTTCCCCTAAAACTTTTGTTTTGCCCAATTTACAAGATCGACGCTAATGACCTTTGTCTCCCCCGCGCCGGTGTGTAGAGATTAGCACTATTCCCTGCGTTGATCGGTGCAACTAAGGTGTGTTCCAATCGTGTCGGTCCTGTTATGGAAATTTTTTTAAGTTAGAGCTGAAGCTTCCATCTCTAGAAGCTTCGTAACGGAAGTCTGGTAAATGCTTTGGCCGGATAAGGTCAAGGATGACAGTTTGGGCTCCTTTCCCCTATAATGATGGAACTACCTCAAGGGATAAGTCCTTATCCCATGAGAAGAGGATCCATCTCCCATCCATCTTTCCTATATAAACCTCCCTTCTTCCCAAGCACAGACTACGGTGAAAGTCAGAGTTAGAGTTTTGGCTGAGTGTGAATATACTATTTCAGATAAGCAAGCTATTACTAGTTGTAGCCATCTAGTTGTGTGAGTGAGAAGTGTGTTTGGTTTGGATTGAAGCCTAAAGGGAAGAGTCTTTAAACTATTGTTGTTTGAAGTGATCTTGAAGTGCTAGCAGAAGTGTGTGGGAACCTGGTCTTGTCAAAGGAAGACTGTGACGTCAAGATGAATAGTTGTAATCTCTCTTTGAATATTAATATATGCAACTATCGATTGATTTCCTACATGTTTTGTAATATTACATATTCGTGTCTTGATGCTTATTGACTCATTAAGTAGGTTGACTTGCAATTTGTCTATTATTATGTTTGTGTGTTGTTGTTGTTTACTTATTTCAAGAGCTTGAAGAAGGAAGCGAAAGATTGCTGGAGTGAGCAAGCGAGACACTATCAAGCAGGATAAGTGACCAAGAGGTAGGCCCTCTTGATTGATTCTAACCTAAGGAAATCTTCCATAGAATGTATCTGGGTTGGCTAGACATATTATCGAGCTAGAGGAATTCGTTCGTGTCCGCACTTATAATTTTACTTCACTATAATACCACTACAAATGAGTTGGTAAATGGCCACAAGATTACATCCACAACCTCATGAAGGTTGCAGGAGCATTTGTTAACCCGAAAGGCATAATCAACCATTCGAAAAGTCCCTCCTTGGCTTTGAAGGCAGTTTTCCACGCATCGAAGCATTCAATTGGTACCTTATGATATCCTGACTTCAAATTGATCTTGCTAAAATATTTTGCCACCTTCAGTTGATCTAGAATGTCATCAATTTGTGGGATCGGGTACCTATTCCGGACAATGATCTTGTTCAGCACCTGATAGTCAATACAAAGTCTCCAGGTCCCATCCTTCTTTTGTACCAACACGATCAGGCTCCCACAGGGTGATGAACTCGGTCAAATGTGACCTTTCTACAGCAACTCCTAAATATACCTCTTGATTTCATCGTTCTCCATAATAGAGCACCAATAGATTGGTCCATTGGGCAGCAACGCACCTGGGGTCAAATCGATGGATTCCTCGTACTCCTCCATGACCTTGTCCATCTGTATTTGTTATGCGAAGGGGCCCTGTCTGGAGATCGTGGCCAACATCTTCTTCTTTCCTTGAGGGCGTATCATCAGGAAAACAAATTTCCCAGATTTGGAATTGATCTTACTATATTGTTTTGCAGTAACCAAGTAGACGGCAGTAGGTGGTGCTACCTCTGGTATCCTGTACAAATTATTTCCCAAAGTAAAAATAACAACACGAGGCCTTGACTTATACACAACATGTCGCTTCCACAAGTATGGTTGGCCTAATAATACATCACAAACATCAAGGGGAGCAACGTCACACAATACCTCATCTGTGAAGGGCTTGATGTTGTATGGAAGGCAACATTGTTGGCTCACGCGAAAATCTCATCTTTGGTGAAGCCACCCGATGGTGTACGGTTGTGGATGTGTTGTGGTTGGTAAGCCCAACCGCTTCACGACCTCTACCGAAATGAGGTTCTTTTGGATCTCGTTGTCAACAATGAACTGTAGCGGGGATCCCTTTACCCACATTTGGGAGTGGAAGAGGTGCTCCTCCTCCTTTGGATCTTCAAGTTCCTCCTTTTGTATCTTCGTGGTGGCAACAATGGCATTGGGCTCCACACCAATAATATGCTTCCCTTTGTCATTCCACTTATTGGGTTCTGACTCAGAGTCAGAACATGCATCTGATTCCGAAGACTTTATCTCGACCACTAGTGACAGCTTGGCCTAACACTCACTTGTGTTGTGAGTGGATCTCTTATGGAACTCACACTACTTTCCCGTGTCCTTCTTCGATTTCGCGATGTTTTTATTTGCTTGCGGCTTTGGCGGGTTTTCCTGGGCCACCCTGCCTTGGCTTTGTCCTTTGTTTAGCGGTTTGGGGGCGTCTTTCCCTTGCTTCGAATTTGCAGATCCAAAGTCTCGCTTCTTCTGTTTAAACTTTTGCTCGATCCTAATAGTGTATTGGTATGATGTGTCAAGCGAGGAGATGTTCAGGAACTTCATCTCGTCCTGGATGTACCTGTGTAGGCAGCCATGGTATTTGAGTACCAAATGCAGCTCAGAATGCTTGATATCTAACTTTGTGCGAAGGGTATGAAAAATATTGGTAAACTCTGGCACGTCTTGGTCCCATCCCTACTGCAGCGTGGTCCACTTTATATATTTATCCTCATAGCTTCTGATAGGGTAGTATTTCTCCTTGATGTCATTCTGGAACAAATTCCAAGTGGGTGCGACTGAAAATAGTGAAGTCGTACTTTCATCCTTCTGCTCGCAGTAGGTTTCCCACTAGTCCTTGACGTGGGGGGTGTCTTTAAGAAGAGCAAAAGTAATATTTTCCCGACCGGAAAAATCATGAACATAAAAATACCCTTCTAGCAGATTTAACCATTTATCTACAATGTTTGCATCTATCTGACTCTCAAATATGGGAATGTCAAAGTTGACTTGTACCTTAAAGGGTGTGGTGCTTCCAGAGTAGCTACTAGAAGTAGATGTGTCGCCCCTAGGCATCCGTTGAAGGATCTGGGAAAATTTGTCCATCATCGCATTCCTTTGGCGCTCGAGGGCCTCTTCGAGAAAGATTTTGATAGGATCTCCTAACCCCTCGTCTTTCTTTTCATCCGCCATGGGAGGTTGTCGAGATTTGCGACGCTGGTCTTGCAAAGGTTTGACCAGTTCAAGCCCTAACTCCTTATATCCCGATGTCGTTGGGAACATTCAAAGAAAAACAGAGAAAGAGAAGACCCCTCTGATACCACTGATCCGGATTTAAACAAGAACACAAAAAATTATAGAGATAACCATAAATACATAGATGCAATAAAAATAACACTTCATTTCATTAATGTAAAATACTGAAATAGGCTTACAAACATAAATGGAAATAAACTAGCTAGGGCTATGGTAGCTTATCTCTGAGGAGGGATTTGGTGGCTACATGCATCTAAACTCTCTTACAATGAGGCTTGAAGGCCTATTTATTGTTGAGAAATAATGGGAAACCCTAAACATCCAAAAACCTAACCCTAGGAGATGAAGCGCCAAACTATGGGCCCCATTTGGGTAAATTAGTACATCAACTTCCTGGGGTCGTAACTTTGGCATACAATCCCCGTTTGACCCGCACCATACCTCATTAGAAATATCTATCCGAGGAATAAAACTTTGGGATGAGAAAAATCGATCCATGGACCCATGTTGCTCCCAATTTTCCCAAAAAATGTCGTTTAGGGTCTCAAAACAGCTCCGGAAGTTCAGGACCCCAAAAACTGCTAAAAATAGTAAATTGTGCTACAATTAAGGAAACTAAAAAACTGAAAGAAATAATGGTGGGGGTCCAAGTGGAATTGGTGGGTGGCCACCAATATCCACCTATATCACATTCGATGAAGCATGCACATCATTAGCCATTTTGACATTAACACTGTCAATTATATGTTGACCCATTTCTTTAGTATGTTTTGATCATTCCTTACAACCCTCGAAATCCACATTTAACATTTTGAGATTGAAGACAAAGTGGAATGGGCCATGGGTGAGCAAGAATTCATTGATAGCCTTAACTGCCTTTAGGATATTTTGTCCATATTGATACCTTTTATATAAATTAAAACTACTCAATCTCTCTAATTTCTTGATAAGGTGAAGGTAATCTTGTAAGTGGGCTTGAAAGTCCTTAAACAACTAGCTTTTGTGAGATGAGGGGTATGCATCATAAGAAAGCTTAGAGATTTGATCAATGGTGGTCTTTTGGCCTAGGATCTTTTTCCCGTGTTCCTTTCTAGAACATGTGCTAAAAGTGATGATATTTAGGATTATTTTGGTAACTATGAACAACTTCCCTAGTACAAATTTGATTATTGACTAAGAATAGTGTCCATCCTCATACCATATTGCTTAAATGTATATATCAAGAATGTTGCATAATATTTTAACAAGTGTTTCAAATGACTTGTTCCACTATGCAACCAAGGCAACGAGGACTGGAGTAAGGGGTTCTAGATCTCATAAAAAATATTAATACACAATGTGGTATTAATTAATACACAACCAATGCATTGAGAACCATAGCAAAGGGATAAATAATAGATATAAACTAATATTAATGCATGTCATCACCTCAATAATAACACTTCAAAGGTTAAAGCCAATGGCATCACAAAAAAAACAAAGTTTTTTTTTTAATCTAAAAAAAATTATTGACACCCCCCAAAGTTTGACATTGAAAAAAATTTTAAGGTTAAATATACAATTAATAGTTTTTAAATGAAAAAATAATTATTATAGTCCATCCATTTGTCAAAGTACTTATAAGAGGACTTTATTGACGCATATTATATAGGGCATGGAAAATTGTAATTATGGTTCATGTGTGACCTAGTGGGAGAAGGCTACATCCTTATCTTCCAAAAGGTCGTGTATCAAACTCCAGTATGAAATGTGCTCTCATGGAGTGTTGGGAATTTGTAGCTACTTTTGTTAAAAGAATTACTTGAATTCATTTTTCCTCAAAATAGGAAAAAGATAGGAGGTAGTGTTATTGTTCCTTCTCTGGTTAGCCTATGCATAAATTCAACATAATATAATTCCTTTTATGGTTAACCTATGCACAAATTTAACAACATGTCTTTGGGTTTTATTCCAAGGCCTATTTATATTGTGGTTAGATGTAAGAGCCTGAACTTGGGAAAACATTTAATGGGTAGAGATCCAACATAGTTATTTTTTTATGCGAAATAAAGGAAATGAATTTGTAGAATTTTCCACCTGTAGATCACCTGGTAATGCAATATACTAAAGCAAAACACTTGATCTACTTCTACAAACAATTTAGCGGAAGCTTAATCGAACATGAGCAACATCAATAAGAACAACTATAACTGATATGGAGAAATCAATCACACATAACACAGAAGATATAACCTGGGGAAAGCTCCAACCTAAAACCCCATCTCTGTATTATCAATCAAGTCGAAATCCTCAACAACATACAAAAAGAATCAACTCAAAAGCTATCATGCTTTCTCTGTACTCTGATGATGTAGATCATAGACTACCTAGACCTCAATATATAGGCCACAAGTCCTCCAATCCCCTATTTCCTTGCGCAATTTTGATTGGGGTGCAATTACATAACATGTGTGAATTTGCCCCAGTCATAACTGTTGTCAACCTCGGGTCCAACTACCCAATCCTTGAGGACTCAAGTTCCTCCTGCATGCAAGGAATATTCACTAGAAATATCCTAGGATCTGATAGTACACTGTCCCTCATCTGATCTCAACTGGGTCTCTGTCTAAACTGACATGCATCAGTTATCCATGAGTGAATACTCAGTTATCTGAAAATACCAGTTGTCACATGCACACAAGCATCAACAAACTGAATCCCATTAATTTAACAACTTGTTAAATTAATCTAACTGGACTTGACTAAGTTAAACTAAGTCAACTGATCCTATCAATATAGGACTCATCCTTAATTCCTCAATTAGTGGAGCAAATAAAGGAAACATTCCCCAATTAGTGGAGAAATAATTGCATGTTCTCACAAAGACTTCAAGTTTGCTTTTCCTTAACTAATTAACTCATGGAGAATTAATTAATTAATATGCCAAACTGTTGGTAATACCAAATTCGAATTTTACTTCCTATTTCTAGTCTAGGGACTGACTAAAATAGGAATCCACACTGCACTGCTAAAAATAGAACTCCTGTTTTTAGCACTTTCATTTTTCATTCCCTGTTGCCCAATCCAGCACTGATGCCCGAACTGCTATTTTTAGCAGTGATATTTTTAGCACTTCTATTTTTAGCAATTTCTTATTGCCAATTTTCAACAGAATTAATAAAGGAATTCATCCTTTAGAGTTGTTAGGTGTCACCTATTCTATTTCACATAACGAATCAAAGAATAATTATCCATTTGGCTCAAAGAATTCATCCTTTTTTTCTCCCCTGTGTAACCAAGCACCCCACCCTCTAACCTACAGGAAAGGGTAAGATATTCTTCAAGGTTCAAGGCTATTCAACAACAAGGCTCAAAGTCATTACAGAAATATACTTGATATAATTTGGTCCTGATTGGATCGTTATATTGTTTGTCATCCATCTTAATGCTTTCAGAGTGGAAAACGTGGAGGAATGAGCTCAAGAGACCGTATTTACCAGTGGGTCCCAATTTGGTAAAACGTGGTCTAAAGCCTTCTTGGAGCATTTTCAGGCATCCAATGATGCTTTTTGGGGGTAAAAATTTGTTGTTTTAGCATTGCACCTTTTCAAACTATTCTACAGAAATACTTTTTTCCAACAATGCAAGAATCGCGTCAATTAGAGTTTGTATGTGAAAGTTATGCCACTCAAAAGTTGACCTTCTTGTTTTCACCACCATAATTTGAGAGGATGCCACATCAGCCCCCATTATTCATGGAAAATGAGTTAGTCACTTGATTATGATGTAAAATAATATAGAAGATTCTATATTGTAACTCTGGTTAAGAGTTGAGGTAGTCAAACCTAACCATTAGTAGGTTATTGGGTTGTGTTATAACCAAGCCACTAGGAGGAAAAGGGATTCCTTTCTTTTGAGTGCATTTGTTCCATAGTCGTGCAAAAGTAGCCAAGAGGGATAGGAGGTAGAGCACACACAGAGGATTTGTGCATTGTAGCATCCCATGGGCCACAATCCATACTTCTTTGTACTTGCAGCGATATTTCTAGGCAGAGAAAGAGATTTGGACGACCTCACCTTCCAGCTGGGTTTTTCTCCTGAAAGGGTTTCCCAGAGAAAAACTTGTGTCATGTGTGTGTGTGTGAGAGCATTTATTTTATCATTCTCTATATTCTGCATAATTGCATTTGCATGCATGCACTATTAATAGTAGATCTACGGAACTAGAAATCTAATAAAACTGTAATAGTGTAGAAGTTTATATTTCAAGCATAATATAATAAAATATGGTGGGACAAATTGTCTAGTGGAATATCCATGGTAGTTTACAGATCATAATATCAACATGTCACTTGCGGGAATTGAACTTGGATGGAGAGGACATCATTCATTCTTCCCAACCACCCAAGATAAACCCAATTAACAACCAAAGAGTTCATTCTTATGCTTTGCTCCTCTCATTTTCAATCACATCTTTCTTTCACCTAACAAGTGACAAGGTTCAAAACTTTAATATAATTGAAAAATTACAATGGCCATAGTGTTGGGAAAAATAATGAGAGGGGGGGGTGAATCAGTATTTTAAAAACTCACAATAGTAATTTTTCTTTTCTAAAATGTATACGTGACTTAACTAAACCCAACTAGCATATATATGCGACTATTCTAAAAGAAACTAGCGCATGCTCAGTAAACTTGTAAAACAACTAATTCTTTATCTGTTAGACTTGAACCAGAATGTAAGAGATTTATCAAGCACTTGATAAGCAGTGCAGTAAGAACATAATAAAGTATCACAAATAAGTAACACACATGAACACCAAGATTTAAGGTGGAAACCCAATGTGGGAGAAAACCACCACTACTGTTGTCTCAGTCTTCAAAACTTATTAATATCAATAATTTTTTACATTCTTGTACTGGTGTAGACTCATGCTAGTACGCAGGAACCCAACTGCTGAAGGCTACAACCTTCACTCGTTCTCCAGATCCTACTAGAAAGGAGCTCCAACCCCCTAATCTGATTACCAGCTACTACTGGCAAGAAGCTTCAACTTCCTCACTGAAGGCTCCAACCCTCAGCAACCTCCGTGGACCACATTTCATAAATTTTCACATTGGATCCAATATCAACACTTATGCTCAATCATCATTGTAATACAATCATCAATCTCTGATACACAGAATCAACCAATCACTGAAACCCAATCAACTGACACTTAATCAAAACTCAACCAATCAACTGGAACAATTAGATCACTGTAACCAATACACATAACTAAACTCAGAATACTACATCAACACATAGAATCAATTGCAACCCTGATCATTCAAATGCCAAAATTTATATGCTACTTCACTTGAGCCAACCCACGTGCATACACGCTTTTCTGTAGAGAAACCCGCATACATATCTTAATATACTAAAAACTGAAAACTTGACCACTACAATTTCTGAAAAGAACACTGGATCATACTCAGATATACTGCAACACTCTGAACCAATCACAGAACTGTCTCTGATCTTCAATCACTATCAACAAGTAATCTTAACATCATTGATAGACAATAGAGAAACACCAACGTTGATCAGGTTGATCAATCATTTATGAACAAAAACCCCTTACTTTATGTATTCAACTTTGAAGAAGCTAACTCGCGTGTATACACGCTTTTCCCAAGACCAACCAGTGTATAGATTTGCAAATTTTGACCTAAAATGGTGAAACTCTTCAGAACTTCAGAAAGACCCAGATCATGATATTCAGAGATAAAATCATGCATCAGTACTTAGATCTAGTTAATCCATGAGTATATCGTACAATGAAAAGTCATTTCAGGTCTCATGATCCTTATCCATCATTGTATTCATCGGTGCATAATTATTTCATATCTATGTGACAATTATGGCTCTTACAATGCCAATATACTTCAAATTGAAGTATTCATCAAAAACCCATTCACTTGCACACTTAGCACTTTAATATTCACTTATTTATATAGTTTAGCCCTTATCTAATACCACAAGTCAAAACTACACTAGTGCCAGTGGCAATCTTTGACGGGATCAATATCCATTGTCACACTCATTGCTATGGGCCAATACCATGGTAAGTACCCCTGGTATTTAGAATACCATGGTGTAAAAACCATACCCTACTTTTCTTTATCAAACTCACGCGTATACGTGACTTGGCCTTGACGAACCCGCGTATATATTTTCAAATATTCACCTGTATCAAACTTCTGATTCTGATCTATAAACCTTTGGCCCATCATTCTGGTATTTTGTTCCATCATTCTATCACCTTTGAACTGACTTGTAGATTCATCTAGTTACCATATACTTGTTTTGTTACAAGTGAGTTTCCATCAAGGACAACACATGCATCATAATGCTAACAATCTCCCCCTTTAGACTTGATGGCAACCATGTTGGTGTTGATCACCACAACATGTAGAAACTTATCAGATACCTCAAATAACCGTTATTCAAACACCAAGATATTCTCCCCCTTTGACATCAAGGGAAAAGGGAGGATTGTTGGGATGGGGTCCCCTAGGGTCAATTTTGGGGCAAAATCCCAAGTTTTGTTGTATAAAGATGTAAAGTCTCCGCCAGTTGTGGTCGCAGAGCACGTAGATAATTAAAGAATCATAAAGGGGTTTTCCCTTCTTTTATGTAAGTTGAGTCGGCTTGTGAAGATCTACCCTTGGTCTGCGATCCATGGGATTGTATAAATAGGTGTGTCTTAGGATGCTAAGGCAATTAATGAAGTTTGGTCTATGGGAGAAGTCTAAGAGTTAGCAAGAATAATAGGAAGAAAGGCTATGCAGTTGTGTGTGTAGAGGCCTAGAGAAGAGTCCGCAGCTAAGTGCGCGGACCCATGCAGCTGAGTGCACAGGGAAGTCTTGAGTCTGTAAGCAGAACTGAGTATTAATAAAGAAGATTGTTGCATAAATACTTGTGTCTATCTATTTACTTCTATTATAAATGAATGCGCTTTTATTTTGTGATGAATGATGGGTGTATGAAATAATACTTTATTGATGCGCGACTTTGCACGATTTGTACTGTTATATGAACGCAATTATTGCTAACTATTTACACAAATATTATCTTGTTGTATGTTGAAGTCATCGAAAACTTTAGCTAATCTGAGTAATTACTGAGTTATAAGTAATCTTTGATGCGTGTAAGTAGTGGATTCACCTATTCAGGGTCCATGAAAGACAGTTGTAAAAATTCGTGGAGGTTTATAAGCTTATTAAAGGAAGTTCCATCAATAATCCTTAAAGGCTTATCGATCTACGCAAAGGCAGATTTAGGGCATAAAACGACATTACACTAATCTCTGGGTGTAGAAACTTGGTTCCAGCATCCCCCCATATTGCTTCGGGTGAGACTTCAGTCCACGCTCCGCGGATTGATGCCGAAAGGGCCAGTAGTGTAGGGATTTGTTTGGTGAAACTAACTCTGAACCTAGGTCAAGACCCACTAAGCCAACAAGAACCAAATCTCACCCTTGGGATCTGATTTTCACTATATAGTCCATGCTCCCCCTGAGCACATGTTGAATATTTTAAAAGATTTTAAAATGAAGAACATGACTCTATAACTCAACTGAGTATGAATTTTCTATCACCAAGGACTCATACTTACATCAATCACCCAACCAAGTGGGAATACATATTTGACTCAACCACCCAACCAAGTGGGATTACATTCTTTTGACACTACTACCCAACCAAGTGGGATGACCTCAAAAGTCCATACATGACTGAATATGACGATTATTACATCATAGGTCTCCACATGACCTTTTCATCAAATGAAAGATATGACATTAATAACTGAGAGCAAAAGATCTTAAAAGTAGCGTAATTCAGAACCAAAATGCTCCCCCTGAACTTGTGCTACCTGTTCATTTTCAACAACTCATTCATCAAAGCATCTTCAACAATCAAATAAATGTCAATGAGAAAAATATAACTCAATATCATACCAGCAGACTGTACCCGTCAACACCGGACCAAGAGAAATCAAATCATAGCAGTCAGAAGCATGTCAGAGGTTGATCTTGAGACTATCCCACTGTTTTTCTATCAGATAAAAACATACGTGACTATCTGCAAAGAAACTCACATATATACGCGACTATACTTCATGAAACCCGCATATAGTCAACAACCTTCTGAGTTTTCACCTGTAGACTAAGCAAACTGAATTAACAGTAAAATGAGGCAGAGACAATTCCCAATTTAACCTTTTGCTCAAGCAATTGTTCTCGTAGAAAGTGATACTTAATAGGAATATGCTTGGTCTTGGAGTGTATAACAAGATTTTTTGAAATACTAATAGCACTTGTATTATCACATAAGATGGATATGGGTGGAGAACATTTGATTTGTATATCCTCTCATGTTTGCATCATCTAGAGAAGTTGTGTGCAACAAGATGCAACAGCTACATATTATGCTTCTGTTGTAGATAAGGCAATGTAACTTTGTTTCTTACTGAACCAAGATACTAATCGGGGTCCCATGTAAAATGCACCTCCACTAGTGCTTTTCTGGTCATCAACCTTTCCAGCCCAATCCATATCTATGTATGCATGAAGGGTAAGATCTGCATCTTTAGGATACCATAGACCAAAGTCTTGGGTTCCTTAGAGATATTTGAATATTCTTTTTACCCCCTGAAGATGTGATTCCTTTGGATTGGCTTGGAAACATCCAAAAATCCCAACTACATGCATGATATATGGTCTAGTACCTGTTAGATAAATCATATTTCCAATCATAGACATATACTCTAGTTGGTTTTCTACGGGAGAATCATCATTAGAACTGAGGCTACATCCTGTCATCATGGGAGTACATACAGGTTTGCAATATTCCATCCCATAGTTCGTCAGAATATGCTTGAGATATTTTGTTTGTGAGAGAAAGATTCCATATTTTGCTTGTTGCACTTGTAGACCAAGAAAATAGGTTAGTTCCCCAAGTAAAGACATTTCAATTCTTATTTCATAACATAAGAAAATTTTTGACTCATAGATTCTCCATTACTGCGAAAGATGATATCATCAACATAAACAACAATATTTAGCAGTTTACAACCTCAATTTTTGTGTACAAGTTGTTGTCTACGGATCCTTTTGTGAAACCTTTTTGTTGAATATATTTGTCAAGACGATAATATCATTCCCGTGGAGCTTATTTTAGCCCATATAAAGCATTTTTGTGTTTGCATACAAGGTTTTCTTCATTCCCCAAAATGAATCCTTCTCGTTGTTCAATATATACTTCTTCTTCTAGATCACCATTAAGGAAAGCATATTTTACATCCATTTGATAACTTTGAAATTTCGAAAACTTAAAAATGCAAGAAACATTCTTATGGCTTCAAGTCTAGCTATTGGTGCAAATGTTTCTTCAAAGTTTATACCTTCTTGTTGAACATAACCTTTAAAAACAAGTCTAGCTTTGTTCCTAATGACCTCTCCATTTTCATTCAAATTATTTTTGAATATCCATTTTGTCCCAATAACACTTTTATCATGAGGACTTGGAACCAATTCCCAAGTATCATTCTTTTCAATTCGATCAAGTTCTTCATTCATGGCCTTAATCGAACATTCATCTTTACTAGCTTGATTTACATTTTTTGGTTCAATGGTGGATAATAAACTAGATAACTAGAAGATCCTACAAGGGTTCTTCTTGTTTGTACCCCATTTTCATTTTCTCTTAGAATTTGAGTTTTTAGATGATTCTTTTTAACATACCTAGATGGAGCCTTTTCTTTGTCTGATGTATCTTCTTCTGCTGCTTCATTAGTTTCTTCTTCTATATCATTGCGATTTGATGTGGGAAAGCATTCATCATCATCATCCTATTTTGTCTATGTTACCTTTTTGGGCCCTTTGCATGCTTCATCAATCACAACATCAATGCACTCAACAATTTTCTGAAGTCTCTTATTGTAACGTATCCTTTGCTTCTATATGAGTAACCAAGGATTATTCCTTCATCTTCTATAGCTTCAAACTTACCAAGCTTTTCATCATTATTTTTATGAATCATTTTCTTCCAAAAACTCTAAAATGCTTTACAGTGGGAGGCTTACCATACCAAAGTTCATACAAAGTTTTATCACTATTCACACGAACATGAGCCTTGTTGAGAATATTTTCTGCAGTATGAGCAACTTCACCCCAGAAGGTGTGAGGAGTTCCAGATTTTTCCAGCATAGCATGGGCCATTTGTTGAACAATTCTATTCATTCTTTCTGCCGCACCATTTTGTTGAGGAGTTTTAGCTACAAAAAATTATCTTTTTATGCCATGTTGTTCACAAAAATCAAAGAATTCATCTGATATGTATTCTCCTCCTCAGTCAGATTTGAGACATTTGATTTTTAGATCTAATTCACTTTCAAATAATGCCTTGAAGAATTTAAATTTATCAAATGCTTCATCTTTTTGTTTCAATAGACCGATCCATCACATTCTAGAAAATTCATCAATGAATAAGGTATAGTATTGTTATCCACGAGGTGATTTTTTCCTTTTTATTCCACACAAATCAGTATGTATAAGTTCAAGAGGCTTACTTGTTGATCCTTCTTTGGCATTGAATTGAACTCTGGTTTACTTACCGAATTGACATGACTTACATATGGTACTTTCTGATATGGTGATGTAGGGTAGATCACAAACAGCTTTGAGCCTGCTTGATTTGCTTATTTGAGAGAAGCTTAGATGTCCCAACCTTCTGTGCCATAACAAATTTTCTTCTGTCTTGCCTAGGTAACATTGTTCTTGGCCACCTTTCAATATATACAGATTTCTCTAGGTTCTCGTTCCTATTATTATGGTCTTTGTTATGTCAAGTTCACAAACCACACATTATTGTGATCGTAATAACACCTCATTACCTTGATCACACATTTGTCTAACACTCAACAAGTTATTCTTTAATCCATCAACATACATAACATTACCAACTTTAACCTTTTCTTTTAGAAAAAAAAAAAAAAAAAAAACCTTTACCCTTATTGACAATAGGTGATTCATTTCCAAAAGTGACATTCTTTTCTTTCTCTAAAGCATTGTATGAAATAAGTTTATCTTTATCACTTGTCATGTGTTTTGAGCATCCGCTATCAATGTACCATTGATTTTCTTGTCCTTCTGCAAACAATGCTATGCCACAACTTTCAGACTGTAACTCCTTCCTTTTCCATACCTTAGAATTTGTTGATATTTTCTCCTTTTGAGATGTTGGCTGTAATTTTCTCCTGCATTCAGATTCTTCATGTCCAAAGTTATTGCAAAATGAGCATTCAATTTCATCTATAAGAGGTGAGAAGATATTATAAGAGTTCTTCTTGACTCCTATCTCATTCCTTTGTTTTCTTGCTTCTCTAGTCATGATAGTTTTGTATGCAACACATTGAGCAACCTTATGACCAAAATTATGACATGAGAAACATTCTCCATTAAAAGAATAACTTTTTGTGATCATAGAATCTTCTGGTGTTGTTTACCTTTTGACTAGTGCCTTTGTTGTTGTTCATCTTTGGATTGGAATGAACATGATTTACCTGTGGAATTCCTTTATTCTTTTGTTGAGGACTGAAGCTTTGTTGACTGGTTTTTGTTGCATTGCTGAAGCTTTGCCGACTGATTTTGTTGCATTATTGAAGCTCTGTTGATTGGGTTTTGCTGCATTTAGATAGCTTACGGTGGTGTCTGAAGACTTTTTTTTGAGATGTTTCTCCAGTGTATCCAAGACCTGTCTTCATAAGAGGAGAGCGTTGTACCTTGATAATTTCATCTATGGTTTCAAATCCTTTAACAAATCTAAGATTCAGAGTTTTTATTTTCTAAGTTCCTTTCTTAGACTTACTACTTCACATTCTAACTTCTCATTATGCTTTTATTTTTCTATGAGTTGATGCTTCAAAGTATCTAGGGCTACTTTGTTTTCTTCCAAGAAAATTTTGAGTCGAGTAATTTCTTCAAAGAAATCTTTTTCTTCTAATGCATCCAAAATTTTATCATTAGACTCATTAGTATTTTTCTCAAAAGCCACGAGTAATTTAAGATCTTGATCAGATTCACCTTCTTCACTATTTGACAATCCATCACTATCTTCATGAGTAAAATAACTTCTTCTATTATCAAATCGTCTCTTATTACCTTTTCCAGTATCCTTCCCTTTGTCATGGTTGTCTTTATGAGTACATTTAGCAACATAATGACCAACTCTACCACAAGCAAAACATTTGAAGGGAAGCTTACCTTTGAACCTTTCGGTACCCAGTTGAAGTTTCTTTACAAAGTTCACCTCATCTTCTTTTGATATGTATCCTGATTCCTTGCGTTCTTCCTTTTCTTTTCCTTTTGCAGATGCTTTAAATTCGGCTTCTCTGACTTTTGAGGGATCTCCTTTCCTCATTTCAAAAGAAGTCAGGGTCCCATGAAGTTGAACAACAGTAAGAGTTTGCAAATCATGCTTCTCTTCAATGGCAGACACTTTTAACTCGAATTTATGAGTTAGAGATCTTAATATTTTATCTACTAAAGTAGTGTCCTTTATTTCTTCACCTAGATTTTTCATGTGATTTACAATCTCATCTATACGTAGAAAGAAACTGGAAATACTTTCATCATTATGCATTCTGATAGTTTCATATTGAATTATGAGAGTTTGGAGTTTAGCACTTTTTACCTTGGTATCACCTTCATAGCTTTGAATGATTATGTCCCATATTTCTTTTGTTGTGTTTAGCTGCATAACTTTCAAAATTATGGTTCTGTCAGACTTCCCAATAATGCATTGACAGCTTTGCCATTGGTTTCATACGTCTTCTTTTTTGCTGATCTGTGAGAATTGCGGCTGAATATTGGTAAACGCATCCCACAATTGCCCAAACATCTACTCCAAGAGAGTGAAGATAGGATCTAGTTCTTGTCTTCAAATATATAAAATTCCGTTTAAGAGTGGCGTCTGATAGATGTTGATCTGTCTTGATTTCTCATCTTGGGAGATTTTCCTTCAAACGATCAAGCTTCTTTTGAAGGACCTGCTCTGATACCAATTATTGGGAAAATACTGAGAGGGGGGGTGAATCAGTATTTTAAAAACTCACAATAATAACTTTTCTTTTCTGAAATGTATATGCGACTTGACTGAACCCAACTAGCGTATATATGCTATTATTATAAAAGAAACTAGTGTATGCTCAGTAAAATTGTAAAACAACTAATTCTTTATCTATTAGACTTGAACCAGAATGTAAGAGATTTATCAGGCACTTGATAAGCAATGCAGTAAGAATAGAATAAAGTATCACACATAAGTAACACACATGAACACCGAGATTTAAGATGGAAACCCAATGTGGGAGAAAACCACTGTTGTTGTCGTCTCAATATTCAAAACTTATTAATATCAATAATTTATTACATTTTTGTACTGGTGCAAACTCATACCAGTACACAAGCACCCACTTGACGAAGGCTACAACCTTTACTCATTCTCCACCTCCTACTGGAAGGGAGCTCTAACCCTGTGATCTGATTACCAGCTACTGCTAGCAAGAAGATTCGACTTCCTCACTGAAGGCTCCAACCCTTAGCAACCTCCATGGACCATGTTTCATAAATTTTCACGTTGGATTCAATATCAACACTTATGCTTAATCATCAGTGTAATACAATCCTCAATCTCTAAAACACAAAATCAACCAATCGCTAAAACCCAATCAACTGACACTTAATCAAAACTCAACCAATAAATTGGAATAGTCAGATCACTATAACCAGTGCACAGAAATGAACTCATAATACTGCATCAACACACAAAATCAATTGAAACCCTGATCATTCAAATGCAAAAATGTATACACTACTTCACTTGAGGCAACCCGCGTGCATACATGCTTTTCTGTAGAGAAACTCACGTACAGATCTTAATATACTAGTAATACTTTCATCATTGTAACCAAATTCAATTTCATCATTCAATAAATTCTACTTTAGACATTATCACTTAACCCAAATCAACATGAGGACATCATTGACAGAAAACAAAAACAAAGGCATTGATCAGGTTGATTAGTCATTTATGAACAGAAATCCCTTACTTTATATACGTAACTTTGAAGAAGTTAACCCGCGTGTATACGCACTTTTCTTGAGACCAACTAGCGTATAGATCTGCTACTTTTGAGCTAAAATTGTGCAACTCTTCAAAACTTCAGAAAGACCCAGATCATAATATTTAGAGATAAAAACATGCATCAATACTTAGATCTATTCAATCCATAAGCAGATCGTACAATGAAAATTCATTTTAGGTCTCATGATCCTGATTCATCATTGTATTCATCGGTGCATAATTATTTCAAATCTATGTAACAATTATGGCCCTTACAATGAAAATATACTTTAGATTGAAGTATTCATAAAAAATCCTTTCACTTGCACACTTAGCACTTTGATCTTCACCTATTTATGTAGTTTAGTCCTTATCCAATACCACGGATCAGAACTACACTAGTGTCAATGGTAATCTTTGACGGGATCAATATACATTGTCGTGCTGATTACTATGGGCTAATACCATGGTAAGTACCCTTGGTATTTAGAATACCATGGTGTAAAAGCCATACGCCACTCTGCTTTACCAAACTCATGCGTATACGTGACTCTTGGCCTTGACGAACGCGCGTATAGATTTTCAAATATTCACTTGTATCAAATTTCTGATTCTAATCTGTAAACCTTTGACCCATCATTTTGGTATTCCGTTCCATCATTTTGTCACCTTTGAACTGACTTGCGAATTCATCAAGTTACCATATACTTGTTCTGTTACAAGTGAGTTTCCCTCAAGGACAACACATGCATCATAATGCCAACACATAGTGCTAATGGAAGTAGTAGTCTAGGCATAGTAATGGCCCATAATAAGAGAATCAACTTTTCTACTAGTTCATGTTAAGAGTCATAAAACCCACTTACTGTGATTGGGAAATCTTTTTTTTTTTTTGCTAGTATTAACATTATAATGTGAACCTAACAACTAAAATTGATTTGGAATGCATTTGTGCATTGTTTTTTCATGGCTCAATAATGAAAAATTAACTTGGTGATGATTCTTCACACCTTCATTGTAAGGATATCAATGACCTTTTTCTATAGAAGAGTAGAGTTTATAAAACTCTTTCTGATTGTGATCTAGTTGTTTATAGTTTTAGATACGCTTCAGCCCATGTTGGGTTGGGGAGGTAATTTGTTTTGGAAAAGTACTAAGAAGGTTGCTTGGGAAAGTCAACTTCCATCTTATATGATAATTCCTATCTAATTAGTTAAGACAAGGCAAAAAATGTGTCAACACAACCATATCAAAACTAAGCTTTGATAGATGAGCTAGCCTTAACAATAACTAATAATACATACAACCAGCTAAAAGTAATGTAGAAGTATCAAAGTGCATTAAGATATTTCATAAAGATGATAGTAACCCTACTTAAAGGATTATGCCCTCGCGCGACTGTTAACCATGCTATCGTTTAGTGATTTCCTTGGTGTAGCTTGTAGGTGCAAATCTTATATTTCCCAGGGCCATTGCTTATGAAAGGGAATGATGCAAACATCCAATGATTTTGGAGGACAAAATGATACTTATTTTGGCGATGTAATCCTTAGACATAAGAATTTTATTATTAACGTGAATGGTATATATAGAGAGTAATGGATAATATACTTTTATTATCGAGATGAATACTGGATAGAGAAAGCACCATTAGATGCATGTCTTGCATTGACTGTATTTGTAATGGATATAAAAGTTCCCACAATAAGAATATGGTATTGTTATATAAATTTTACTCATCCCCATCTCATCTTATGTGTACAGTGAAAGCAAGTAAAGCCTACTTTGTTGTTATGGAGAGAATGGTTTTTATATAGGTAGAGTCTGAAATCCATTGTAGGCTTAAAACCTTTAACATTTTGTGATAGACAAAGGGATAAAAATTAACTTACTTGTCTCTACTTTCTTATCTGCCTTTTTCCTTCAAAAATCTCATTTGAAACACTTTGAAAGTTACATTGAATCCTTCCAAGTATCAGAGCTTAAGCTAATCGAAAAATTAGTGTTCAAACCATGTAAACTAACTTAGCTTGGAAGAGAGAAACATTGGGTAGCTTATTGGTGTAGGAACAATGAATAGGTGTGCATGGTGGATTGATAGATATGTAACCTTATAAATATAATGCAATAATGTTCTTGAGGTAACCTTTAAGAGAATTAGAGAACACCAATACATAGAATAAAATGAATGATAGGAGAGAAAGTTGATTCATTGATTAATTTACTCCCTTTAATATCTTATTTATTTATTTGTATACATGCCCTTATAATATATCTCACTGTGAAAAGAAATAACAAACAAGAATACATATTCAATTCATTGCCCTAAATAATTGATGAGAAATTTCATTATAAAACTTTCTCCTGTTATCATTATATATCTATATATCTATATATCTATATATATATATATATATATATGAAAACATAAGCATATCTTTACAAATACTTAAATATTTGTGTCGAGAGGCACTCTTTAGCCGAGTATGGAAGAGATGTATGTTATATTATCTAAACATTTTGACTTGTTCCAATTACCCCTAAAACACACACACACACACATATTTGCCTTGCTCTTCTCAAATGCTTTAAGCATCTCCAAAAAGTAAAATTATTCCTTGTGCAATCAAATTACGATTTTTAATTTAAAAAAATCGTAATTTAATTGCACAAGGAATATATATATATATATATTCAATGGAAAAAAATCGTAATTTAATTGCACAAGGAATAATTTTACTTTTTGCAGATGCTTAAAGCATTTGAGAAGAGCAAGAAAAATAAACTGCCTTTCGGCCCAAAAAGTAAAATACAACTAAGAAATTAAGTGCTATAAAAACAACTTAACTTCCCCTTATTTTCGTTCTTTCTTTGCACTTTCTGTCAGCCCCTTGATGATTTATCTACAGCTATTACTACCAACTTTGTCATGTTCACCACAAGGCATTGTTCTTTATAAGAGTCGAGACTTTCTGACACATGTGCTCCTTTTGTTCTTGCTATCCCTTTTGCACTAAGATCATGAGTTGTCTCTATATCTTGTAATTCTTGCATCTGTTGTGAATTTAAAATTGGATCATGGGTGTTCATATCATCTTTAGAGAAGGGGTATTCCTTGATCTCCTTTTCCTCATCCTTCGACAAAATGGGTTCTTATAGATGCTATCTTTTAGATTTACGAAACCAGCCCTTTTTCTTTTTTGGAAGTTTTTTTACCTATGGGCATTAATCCTGCAACTACCTTGTTTGAAAACATGAACAACATCTAATGGTTGTGTTCTCATGATATAAAGTTTGGATCCATTGGAAATATTTATGATTAAGAAAAATATGATCTAGTAGACCTTTACTCAAATCCACTTCCACGGATAGACAAGAAAAGGTAAATAATCCTTGTTGTAATCATTCGCTATCCATATTTATGAAGTTTCCCAAAATATTCTAAATTATCTCAATGACCTTTTGATGCCAGAAATGGATAGGGAGAAGTAGCAAACCCACCCAAACTATATTTTTTGTGACAACCATATTAGAGGGGTCAAACACCGAAAACCATGGAGTGAGGAAGAGCCTCGCTCCTCCCCAAAACCAGGGCCCATTTGCCATACAATTGTCATAATATTCCTAGGAATCAAATTGTACAATGAAAAATCCTTTGGAACACAAATAATATCAGAGTTTTTTCTGAGGGTATAATGATCCATTAATATAATACTTTTGACTTTGGCCAGAATCCGTTGACTCTGCATATGACAACCCTATCTTGTAGGAAAGTGAAGAGATGCTTTACTTTTACCTTGTTTATTTTCATAGGCATTTCCTCCATATTCTCTACCAAACCATTAGGATGGGCTTTTTACCACGTGCAACGTCATTGTATGAGGCCGAAGTAGAAGGCCCCATGGAACCCATTTCTCCCTCGCACAATCTCAAGACTAGAAACATACATGAATTCCTAGAGATGTTATATGCACTCAGTTGGAAAGAGTCCAGCATATGTTTTCCCTCATAAATAAGATGTTGAAAGACTACATGAATTCCAATGCGTTGTTCCAAGATCTATTTCAAATCCTTCACTTTGTCTTCCTCATGAACCAATAATGGTATAGATTTTACACTGAGGATTTTGACAAAAAATTGAAACCCTTGCATGTATTTCAGACTATCTGTATTATCCATCGCCCCCATGGAAGATGGATTTGTAGGGATCTTCTTCAAATCTGATTCTTTTTGAGTGGATTTTCATCTATTAAAAAGGCATGACTCTGTAAAAAAAATAAAAAAACATAGATCTACACTTACGAGCTTGAAAATCCAAAGAGATAGAGCTAGGCCTTCAAAAACCCAACCAAAGGCTCGAAACAAAAAAGGGAAGGCATGTTGTTCCACAAAACCCCCCAAAATCACTTTGATATGATTCGATCTTATAATGGACCTCCTATGCAAAAAGGAGCGTTCACCATCCTAGCCCCTAGCAAGAAACAAACTAAGAAAACAATGACTTGAGGGGGGTGCATTCTGTAACTATGTAGAACTCAAACCAACCCAATAAAGCCCTTCAAAGGGAAAAAAATTCAGCACTACCAAACAGAAACACAAAAAGATGAAAGGGATCACGCTCGAGACCCATATCACTCCGAGAAAACCTTGCATCGAGGGCCAAATCGCCACATAGTGTTTCCACAATAACCCTAGTTCCAATTGTTGTCGTCATTCTTTCCCTACACCAAGATAATGAGTTGCCTTTGTATCTTGCGATTTTTGCATCTTTTGTGTGTGTGTGTGTGTGCGCGCGCGCGCGTGCGCATGTGTGTGTGTGTGTGTGTGTGTACATCAATGGAAATTGGCTTGGATCCTATCAGAGGATTCTCAGAAAATCATTCTTTATCATACCTTCTCATGAGGATCATCCATGATAAATGCATTTATTTTTAACATATGATTCAGATCGATGTTGATCCAATCTTCCATTATCTGACCTGGGTATGCTCCAAAGGGTTGGGCTTTTTTGGCAAATTAGTTGAGATTTGGGACAAGTATGCGATTAATTTATATTTGGATGGTATCACATTCACGAAAAAGGATGACCACTTTACATGGGATGGAATTGTAGTTCAAGGGAAGATCTATGTTAAGGAGGTATACATGTATATTTCACAATCACATCAAAAGGAAGGAGAAAGGTGGTGGTTCCGGAAGGTTTGGAAATGGAACTTTCCTCTGAAACTCAAAATTTTTTGGGTGGTTTGTGGTGGGCTCCGGTATTGTAGCAATAATGCTACAACTCCTGGAGCTTCCTTCTTCAATTTTATCAACCCGGTAGTTCGTAACAAACTTGGAAGCGGCAGTGCTGTATGCACAAGTACTAGCTCTTGCCGCAGCTGTCACTTGGTCAGCTGGCACAAGTCCGCCAGGGGCTCAAGCCAACTTCTATGAGCTCTTAGAAGAAGCTTTTTAACTAATGGACGAAAGCTAAATCAAAGGAAGCTAATCTATTTGCAGAAAGGAACTGAAAGCCAACAAGAAACGCAAACCCTAGCAAACCCTAATTCTACCAGCTAGTCTTATTGATGCAGAGATGGGAATGCAAACTACTGAAAGAGATGCCATTACTTCTATGAAGGTAACATGCATGTGTCTAGACTACCTCTATCTGAAGAAAACATTTTTTTGTATTTTTGTTTCAATTATTAGAATTATCATGCATGTGCTTTTAACTAGCTTTTTACTGTGCAGAGGTGGATCAAGGAGGAGAAAGGCTTGAAAAAGGTTGGGAAAGTTCAGAGAGGGTCTAAGGGGTCCCTAACACCCTTCCAGAGAGTTTCACAAAGTTTGGCTACCAAGAGACCGCGTTTATGAGCTTCTACAGGAAGTCTGCAGGGGTTCTACAGGATGTTTCAGAATTTCTACAGGATGTTCAGTAATTCCTACAGGATGTTCTACAATCGGACTTTGGGTGATGGGTGAGTGGAAGAGGCTGCATGGGTGGATAGGGAGGTAGGAGAGGGGTTTGTAATGCCTTAGTGACCGAGAGATGAGATGATGAGGGGGTGTGCTAAGCTAGTTTGTCTGGAGGAGAGTAGAGGGAATGGAAGGCCGAAAAGGTAGGATAACGTGGGCAGTAGAGTAGTTGAGAGACAAGGGGTCTAATTGGGAGGTGAGCAGTTGGCCTGGGCAAGGCTTAGAAGGATGAGAAGGTGAGGGAGTAGCACTGCACAGTGCAAACTGAATCAAATCATCCACGTCCTGCATATAATCGAAACATTCCTAACTGTTTAATGGAACCAATGAACAACAACGTTATTCTTAAGGAAAACCATGTATGGTACTGAAGCAAAGAAACATTCCAAGAAGTCTGAACGCATGGACAACTTCTAAAAACGAAAATATTGCACCACAGATTGCATGAATTCGTAAACCAATGTTTTTGGTGGGTAGCACTGTCTGCAATTCCAGCCCCTAGAAAGAGGTGAAAATGAGTGTGCAGGCAACCCTTTTTTAGAACTTTTATCAACTCCAATCTCTTCACTCTATTCTAAACAGCTGAAGCAACTCTATCTTATAACAATGACCTACTTAACCACACCAAGAAATCTAACTCAGCAAACTGCGTTCCAAATGCATGTAAAGGAAAAAAAACCATAATGCTGAAGGAAAAGATAACAATACAAAAGAAGGAGGCCTTAGGCTCTCAGGTTGGGCCCAACCCCGAGAGCTATGGCTCCTTGTAAAAACTCAGGACTGAGATCAAATAGGATTGCTTTCCATTAAAAAATAATAATCATAAGTCATGCCAATAATTGGCTACAAAAGAGCAAAACCAAGCTAGCAGCTCGTAGTGCAGAATGTGCAACAATGTTTCAAAAGTCCTTTTCGAAGGTTAAAGCCTTAGCATTTATACATCACGAGGCCCCAAGCTGGCCTCCTAAATTAGTGGGACTCGGCTGACCAAACTAGGAGTGAACTGCTGCTTCCTCAAAATCCGTTTGGTTGCCTTCTAATCCAGTTGTGGTGGCTGTTAGAGCTCGGAGTTGGGGGTGAAGATCCCGAGGAAGGCCTTTTAATGCTGGAAAACCCTCTTACGAATCCTCAACCCCATCTTGGCTGTCTCCTGGTCCTTATCTTCTCGGTTTTGTTCCAATCATGTGTCAAAAAACCTGAAATGAGCACGTGCTAGCCACCTAGGAATAGTGACTGCCCTTATTCGTACAAATGACATAAACATACTAAAAAATGATGCATAAGTTATGAAAAACGAAGGATTGGGCAAAGGTAGTTAGGCCAAATGAGCCCAAAATGTTACCAAATTTGGGGCTCATCATCACCCCCCAGCTAAAATGATTGCTCATCCCTGAGCAACTAATCCAGCTCCTCGTCCTTCATTGCTTTCACCGCCACCCTCACATCCCAGGCTTCTGAAGTGGTCTCCTCCTCACTGGCATGGAACCCAGCCTTCCTTTCCACCTCTTCCCGCTGCTTATGCTCTTCTTTTTCTGTGCTGCCTTCCATCAATCCTAATAGCAGAGGTGGGCTTAGCTTGAGGCCAATCCAACTGGATTGGTGGCTCTGTATGGACTTTTTGTAGAGGGGCACCCGTGCTAGAGCTTCCCTCATTCGAGTTAGAGTATGGTATTCTCTGATTTTAAGGTTGTGGGGCAATGTGTTCCATCGGCGGGTGCAAGCATGAACACAGTTGTCCCCTAACAGTCGCTCCATATCCTCGAAATGTGCTATGGCATGTGCCTGTTGATCCATGTATTTCAATAAAGTTTGAGGGTTGGTGGCTAAGTGTTGGTGGGTCGATATCAATGCAGTGCGATCCCCTGGCTCTGCTCTAATCAGCAGTGGCTCATGTAATTCTCGGTCCATGACCTCTTTGACCTCTGCTACCCTCTTTTCTTCATGGTTCAACCATGAGGCAAATGCCATCAACTGCATATCCCCTACAACTGTGTTGGGATCCCATGTAGTCACATTTGGAAGGGCCAAATTATGGAGATAGAACTCCGAGAGTTTGGCCTTATCCTCTGATGAACTGCTATTACATAACGCTTTGAACTGCTGGGGGTCTTGGAGTTGGGAGATACCCCTCTGTGCCAATGCATTAATCTGAAATTGCAGCCACTAGTCTCGTAGGTACAGGCCATAGGATTTGGCTGGTTGTCTGCATTGTAGAGCATCCATGGCCCAACTGGCCATGCAAGCCAGTTGTGCCTCTTTTTGCTGCAACTGCTGTTTGAGAGCTTGTATCTCGATTTGTGCTTGCAGTTCCCTTTCCTGTAGATGCAAGGTTGGCTCCCCAAGACCAACTTGCAGTCCTTCTTTGCCTTGATGTTCTGCTGCAGTGTCCCCTGAGGATGTGCCATTTTCCTTTCTTCTCTATGTGTACTGACTCCTTCTCCTCGCTGCTGGAGGAGGTGAGCTCCTCGGTCAACATTTTGATATCACCATCCTTAGTCAGATTTCGGAAGGCTTCCCACGAGAGAGGGACTGTGTAGGTGTGGAGTGCATCCTCCACAAGGAGCTTAATGAGCCCATGATGGGCTAACTGGTCAGGCGTGCCCTCTCGTAATTTGGTGGCACATTCAGTCATGGACTGTAGAAGGAAGTAAGGAATACTTAGCTTGTTTTCTGAAGGTAGGTCCATTTGGTGTCTCAATTCTGTGAGCAGCCAGAAATGGTACCCATATACGATGTTGAATCGTCCTTCACACGTGATATACTTCATGATTTGGAGGCTGACCTCACTCCAAAGCGGCTGTAGGCTAGCTCTGCGAACCCCGTTCTTATCCTCTGAGAATTGCTCCTCCAGTGGGAAGAAATTCTTTTTAGCCTTCTGGCCTAATTTCCTCTCCTCCTTGTCCCACGGTACCCCCATTGGGAGGTCAGTGACCCTGCTGATGAATTGTGGGGTGAGTCTGAGATTCAAACCCCTGAAATTGACAATGGCCAGTGTTTTTGATTTTGGCTTCAAAGCTCGCAGGAACTCCTCTGCCACCTCATCATCATAGCCTTGAAGTTTGTCGCAGAACGACATCCATCGCGCACGGGTGAACAGTTCTACCACCTCCGGGTTTTCCCGTAGTTTCTTTGAGTCTGTCGGTTCCTTTCTGATGAATCCACCCGGCATGGTGAAAGCCTGCTATGTTAGCCGGAGGTGGCGGGTGCGTATCAAAAGATGGCCTTTCGGATTTCTTTGGGACAGAGCGCAGAACTACGCCTCTGTCACGCACACAATTCGTGAATTCTTGGCTATCTACAGATGAGCCTTGACAGAGCCTTAATTACGAACCAAATCCTGTAGAAAACCCTGCATATTCTATGACGACACTTTTCATGCAAAAGGAAGACGACGCTTGCAATTTTATGCTCAGACTGTAGTTTTACATTTTTTGAGGACGTCGACTTTGCCACCCTTCAAACCAATTGCATGGGAGGAACAGGTTCAGGCTTACCTTTTCCAATTCACCACCTTTGACGTGAATAGATCAATTTTCCTCTGTAGCGGCTAGCTTCCTGTAGCGCAGCTTCCTGTAGAAGTCGCGCACAGGTTCCGGAGAGCACGGCAGTGGTTCTGCGCCTTCTGTGCCACCACTAGACGTCTGAATGAGCCGAGGACTTGGAGTAACGAGCTTCAGAGAAATTCGGACGCTTACTCGACTGCAAAATGGCTGGTGATAAATGAGTGGAGTGACGATCTAGCCGGTGGATTTGAATCCCGGCCGAACTCGTGGCGCGGGGGTGAGCTATCCCTGCCGGACCGTTGGACGACATCACCTACTCATTTCACTACAAGTCTCCCTTACTGCCACATCATTCCCTGCAGATCCGTCGCCGCCATTTCCGTTATATCGCCGCTTCTCCCCGACTGGACGCTTCTTATGTGTCCATTACCCGTTTTGCTTGCCACGACCAACACTTTCCAAATATGACTAGACCATCTGACTGGTCGTGGTGGCCAGTTGAATGGCTACCCGACTGCTCAACCCATTCATTTCCACACTTGCAAACATTTCAAAGCACAATTCATGTAATTTGACGAAAAAAAGGGTGAGGCACTTACCTGTGCGGCCGAGGGTGATTGGATTTTCTGGTTGCTACTTTGTGCACAGGCACGGGGGTTCCTCCTCGCAGACTGTTGTTGATTGCAACACTTATTACCTGGCTGCGGATGGTGCATGTGCCCGCTCTGTGTGTTGCAGGCGCCTTGATGGTGTGCACTCTAGCTGGATGAACTGCTACGGGATTCCTGTAGGATGTCCTGTAGCAGTTTCTCCTCCTCGGGTGCATGCTGAAACGGTGGAGACGGTGGCATCACGGTCACGATCGCAGGACCCTCGGACGGCTTTGACAAGTAGTGCATGGTGTCTCTGCATCCTCTTTTCCCATTTGAGAATCGCTTCTTCTGATAATTCAATGTTCTGATTTGACTGTGCAGGTATCTCCATTGCATGGCAACTGGGGTGGTAGAAGGAGGCGACAGCAGTGCGTGATGGAGAAAACATTAGCTTGCATGCCTCCGTGTCGGACCTCGGGCGTTAGATCTCCCCACACAGTCGGTTCTGGGCCGTCCAAAGCTTCTACAGGAAGTTTCCTGTAGAAATACAGAACTTCCTGTAGAAAGTCCTGTAGCTTCCTGTAGGAGGCTAAACTGTGATCAAATCACGCCCAGACCTTGGAAGAGATGAGTGTTTCCGGAGGGAGTGCTGGTGAGGTCGCCTGGTGGCATAGTAGGGACCCTTGTCTTTGAGTTGAGGGGCCTCTTTTCCTGCATGGAATACCTGCAACCTGCATGCATTGCCACATCTTGAACTTGTTTTCCCTGTTTCTTTTTTGTTTTTTTTTCCTTTTTTTTTTTTTTTTTGAAAGACAGCAGGGGCGCCTCCATGAGGTTTTCACCCTTACCATCTGCCTTGAGCGCCTCAGAGAGGTTTTCACTCAAGGGTCTTTTTCAAACATTTCCAGAAAGATAGCAGGGACGCCTCAATGAGGTTTTCACCCCTACCATCTGCCTTGGGAGCCTCAGAAAGGTTTTCACCCAAGGATCTTTATTATCTTTTTTTTTTTTTTTTTTTAAGATCTTTAGGGTATGCCCAAAACAGAGGCAGAACCCTTCTCTATGACCAGCACTGATTTTTCCACAGTTTGGATGAATTCTTGCCTTGAAAGAGGTTTCCTGTAGATCTTTAGTCGATGCCCATTGACAAGCATAGGGATGGTCTCCTCATCAATGGTCCGAATAAGAACAGATCCATTGTCATTACATTTTTCCACTGCATATGGTCCCAGCCATCTGGTTCTCAGCTTCCCCTTGAAATCCTTATGCCTGGAATCATACAACAGCGCCCAATCTCCCGGCTGAAATTTCTTGTCATGGAGGTGTTGGTCATGCCACACCTTCCTCTGAAGTTGAACCACTTCTGAGTGGAGAAGGGCCTGCATTCGGTGCTCGTCCAATCCATTCAGCTGCAATAACCTTTCTTGTTGGGCATGGCTGAGATCCAGGTCCAGCTGAGCTGCCATCCTCAAGGTGTTGTATTCGAACTCAATTGACAGCAAAGCTCTCTTCCCATAGACCAGCTCATAAGGTGTGAAGCCGGTTGTGGTCTTCCAAGTGGTGTTGTAAGCCCACGTGGCCTCAACCAGGCGATCTGCCCAATCTTTCCTGTTGCTGCTCACCACCTTAGTCAAGATCCCTTCCAATGCTCTATTGGTGACTTCCACCTACCCATTTGCTTGAGGATGATAGGGGGTGGAAGTCCTATGCTTGATTTTGTGATGAGAAAGTAGGTCTTCAATTAAGTTGGAGGTGAACTGGCTTCCTTGATCAGTGACTAGCTCTCTTGGGTAGCCAAATTTGTAGAAGATGTTCTCTCTTAAGAACTCGGCCACCTTTTCTTCTGTCGTTGCTTTGATTGCCTTGGTTTCTGCCCACTTTGTCAGGTAGTCTGTGCACACAATGATGTAAGACCTTTGCCTCGAAGGAGGGTTGATTGGACCCACAAAATCCATACCCCACTTCTCAAATGGCTCAAGAGTCACTTGGGGTTGGAGAGGCATTTCATCCCTTGGAGTCGGTTTCCCCATTCTTTGGCATCGGTCACATTGGCTGATATACCTTCTGACATCTTGATGAAGCGTGGGCCAATAGTAGCCTATATGCAGGATTTTGAAGGCAGTCCTTTTGGCTGCAAAATGTCCTCCACAAGGTCCGTCATGACAGGTTAGGAGGATATCAAAGACTTCCTCCTCCCTTACACAACGCCTTAAGATCTGATCAGGGCCAAGCTTGAACAGGTTGCCCCCGAACCAAGTGAATGAGGCACTCTTCCGTATGATCCTGCTCTTCTCTCTGGAGGATAGGTGCGGAGGAAACTGTGTTGAGACAAGGTAGTTTGCTATATCAGCAAACCATGGAGAGAGTATTGAAATAGCAAACAGATGTTCATCTGGCATCTGGTCATCCATTGTTCCATCCTCTCCTGTAGATAAATCCAATCTAGACAAAAAATCAGCAACAACATTTTCTTTACCTGGCTTGTCAACAATAGTCAAATCAAACTGCTGCAACAAAAGTAACCATCTAATAATACGAGCATTCACATCCAGTTTATTCATTAAATATCTAATTGCAGCATGATTAGTATGTACAAATGTTTGATATCCAGTGATATAATGTCGAAATTTGTTTAGTGCATGGACCACGGCCAAGAATTCTTTCTCAGTTACAGTGTAATTCAGTTCTGCCTTGGATAAGTTTTTGCTGACAAAGTAGATGGCGTTTGGAAGTTTTTGTTCAACTTGTCCTAAGGCTGCACCTATGGCTTTGTTCGAGGCATCAGTGTGGATGTGGAAAGGTAGGGCCCAGTTTGGACCTCTCAAGATTGGGGCAGACACCAACTTGTCCTTTAATCCATTCAGAGCCTTCTGACAATCGTCAGTCCATTTAAACTCAACATCTTTTGCCAAGAGGCTGAACAATGGTGAGGCTAGCTTGCTGAAGTCTTTAATGAATCTCCTATAATACCCTGCTAAACCTAAGAAACTTCGAACATCTCTTACCTTCTGAGGAGGTGGAACCTTCTCGATGAGAGCAATTTTGTTAGGATCCACCTGTAACCCTTGCCAAGAAATGGTATGGCCTAGCACGGTCCCTTCAGTCATCAAGAATTCACACTTTTCGGGACTAAGGGACAGGTTCATCTCAATGCACTTGGTTAGGACTTTTCCCAGATTGGACAATGCTTCCTAGAAGTTGGACCCATAAGGAGTGAAGTCATCCATATAGATTTCCACCGAATCATGGACCAGCTCAGAAAAGATGCTCAAGACGGCTCTCTGGAAGGTGGCAGGAGCATTGCATAGTCCAAAGGGAAGAACTCGGTAAGCAAAGGTACCCCAAGGACAAGTGAAGGTGGTCTTATCTTGGTCTTCTGGGCTGATTTGGATCTGGTTATACCCGCTAAACCCATCTAGGAAAGAGAAAAACTTCTTCCCTGCCAGGCCATCCAACACTTGATCTATGAAAGGTAGAGGAAAATGGTCTTTCTTGGTGGCCTTGTTTAGTTCTCGGTAGTCCACACAGATCCTCCACTTCCCGTTTCTCTTGGGAACCAACACCAAATGGGACACCCATTCGCTATCCGAGATGGGGTAAATGAATCCGGCATCCAACAGTTTTTGTAATTCCTCCTTGACGATGTCCTTAAGGGCTGGATTCATTCTCCTTTGGGGTTGCCTAACCGGTTTACAGTCTTCTTTGATGTAGATGTGATGGGTACAGACCGAAGGATGGACTCCTTTCATCTCCTTATAGCTCCAAGCAAAAGCATCTAGATGACTGGCCAACAGACTGCACAACTCCTTTTCCTGGGAAGGAGATAAGGAGGAGTTGATCCTTAACGTTCTCTCAGGGCCGAACTCCACATTTTTGACTCTGGGAGTGACAGGGTTGGTCACACAAAGGTCCACTAAGGTGCTGGCATGGGCTTCCTCCACCAATTCCTCTAAGGACAATGCACTGGGAGGTAGAGTCTGGATCAAGGTCTCAATCAAATCATCCTCGGTTGGGAGGCCTCCCCTAGTGCTGTCTAGGTTGCACAAAGGTACTGAGTACACCCCATCCTCTTCTCCTTCCTCCAACCAAAGTGGTAAGTCATGCTCTAATAAGGGTTGGGCAGGAGGGTACAGGACTAGCTGCTTGCACATAGGACCATTTTTGATGGTCATGTTTCCTGCACGGCAGCTTATGTAAGCATTTGCAGTGGCTAACCAAGGCCTTCCCAAAATAAGGGGGTATCCAGTAAGCTTTGCCTTTGGTTGCAGAACCAAGAAGTCCGCAGGGTACTCCCAAGAGTCAACAAAGACCAAGACATCCTCTACAATCCCTTCGGGAGTCACGGTGGAGCGATCTGCTAGTTGTAGGACTGTCGAGGTCTTTCTCAAGGAACCCTGAAGGTTGAGTTTGAGCATGGTATCTGTTAGCGCTTGGAATTCACCTAGGCTGAGATAGACAAACTCTCAAGGCTACATCAAACCATTTCACCTCGTAGCTAGCCCTACGAGGTATGAGAAGGCTCTCTCGGGTCAGATTCGATAGATCTTTCAATATGATTAGGCTGACCAATTAATAATAAAGATTTTAGGCTAGTAAATTGATAAGGGGGTTGATTTAATGATTTTTTGGGGTTTTTGGTGGCAATTGGTGGAAGTGCAATTCAAGGTGCGGGGATTGAGCACAGTTTTCACAGGGGGATCTAAGGGGCAAGGTAGGAATGAGTGTTGATGCCTTAATTTGAGATGGATGATCAGAGATGATAGAGGAGAAGCTAAAGAGGGAAAACACACAATTCGAATCCTCTCTAGACAGTAGAAAACATTAAAATTGAACAAACTAAAAAGCTGAGCATGTCAAAACATGAGTTCAAACTTTACCACTTCATCTGTCCAATTTAGAAGCATAAGAGAGATGTGAAACACATAAACAAACTTACAAGAACATGTAGAGAACACACCATCAACAATCAGATCCACAAGAATCCTCAAAGATGTCTGTAAAACCCTGGCTTTCCTTGCCTTCAATTGCAGAAATAGATGCACAATATACAATAAAGCTTCCTTACACAAGAGTCCAACCATGAAAATGAGAAGGAGAGAGCATAATATAGACCATCTAGACCATCTAACTCCTTTCCCCACCTCTAGGGGTCGAGCTCAGCTTTCTAGGAGCAGTTTGAACAAATTCTAAACTAAGAACTAGAAAATAGGCAGCCAAACAACTTGCCTCTATTACTTAGCTAACTCATCCATGCATTAATTTTTCACTTTTTACATCATGGAAGCTTCTAGAAGGGTAAAGAAAGATAAAATCTACCAAAGTGCCATGAAAATATTACATTTATCCATCATCTACAAGTAATAATAGTCAACCATAGTCAAAACAGTGTTTTTTGACCGAAAATGTGAATTCTGGCAAATCTGGAAGTTCTGGTCGCGCCCCTGGAAGTTCTGGTCTCGCCCCTTCACAGCTGTTTTTGAGTGGGTTCCACTGATCCAAATCAGGTGCAAGATGGCTCATTGGAAATCTTGGCCTGTCTACTTTCCATCCCAAGTGGAATTTCTGAATTTAGTGTTAATTTGACCCCTCAAAAACCATTTCTCCCAAGGTCACTTTCTGCAACTCAAAAAGTGGGCAGAAAGTCATTTTTTTGATGTATTTTGAGCTTTTGGAGGCTCAAAACTCAAAACCAGGCTTCTCCCAAGCATTGGTAATTTTTCTTTTTGCATGCCCTTTCCAAAAATGCCAAGTTTTCAAAATTCCGAGCAGCCCTTCAAACTGGTCTCACCCGGGGTGAGACCAGTTCTTGGGAAAAACCTGTAATTGCACAAAAAATTCACAAATGACAAAATTTTCTCCAAATTTCTTGAAATTTGGGCTGGGAGTCCCCAATCAAGTACCATGCTCAGTCAAAGAGGCTTTGGCCAAAATTTGGAGTGGATCGGGCGTTTTCCTTCGTTTTTGTGCTTTGGCCAACCGTCCTTGGAGCACCTTCGTTCTCGCCGGTATTTTTGACATTTCTATCAAACCATGACACCTGTGTAAAAAGTGAAAGAGGTTTTTCTTCCTTGGCATGTTGTGGACAAAAACCTCTCTCAGTTTTCCAAAATTCATCTTTTATTGCTCTGGAACATCATTTGAGTGCGACTTGTCCCGATGTGTGAAGCAAGGAATTTTGTCGAAATGGAGCGAGATGAAGGGGATAGAGGGCTTCTAAATTCTTGGGGAAATTTTTGGGAGTGGGGAGGGATGTTAGGAAGCAGGGGAAAGTAGAATCTCAGAGATTGAGTGAGGGGAAGGGGTCGAAAAGGACAAAACACAGGCCAAACCTAGAAAATTGCCAGGTTGTAGCTAGAAACTAGGGTTTGCGCAAAAATGAGGAATTTGGCGGATCTAAGGGATGGGAAGCATTGGATAAGGTATTTTAAGGATAGGGGAAGGTGTATGAACATCAGGAAACAAGTTTTTCCGGTGATTTGACCATCCAAGAGAAATTGCCTTCAAAACCCTAGGAGAGGGAATTGAACCTTGCCTAGGCACAACTGAAGCATGAACAAGGTGTCAAATGACCCATTAGACACTGACATGATGATGACAACACTCTGAATGATGATAGACTTAGCTGAATGATGACATAGACTGACATTTGGGCAAACCCTAGACCTAATGCCTAGTGACCAAATTTTGCTTGAAAAACTCACTGAAATGACAAAATTTGACCTTGACACTTCAAAATCACTTTGTAAGAGCACATTTGATCACTGGAGGAAGGCTGTAAAGACTGACACTAACATTGGCTCCAATGGGGATGGTAGCTCCTTGGAGGTGCCAAGAACCTTAGACCTCTGGGAGAGCAGACCAGTGCTTTATAATCATTGGGCAATGGAGTCAAAAACTCAAGCTGAAGTGCATGACTGAAAACTGACACAAACTAACTTAACCACAAGACTAAAAATTGACTCATAAAGGACTCATGACTCAACTAAAAACTGACTCGATACTTGAACACACTCGACCAACTGAAAATGATGCTCAAAGTGGAGCTTATTCATCACAACCTACTCTAACAGTTTCATTCATCACCTGATCAAGTGAAATGAAACAACCAATGCAACCAAGTAAGTATTTCGTCTGCTGTTTGAATCCTCCACAAGTGTTCGCTTATGAACAACAAGAGAGAACTACTGAAAGGCAACTCTGATGGCAACTTAGAAATAGATCCGTTGAATGATATGAACTCTCTATCCGCCTCCAAAAACACTGCATAAGGATCTTGAAATTCAAGCACATTGGAACTTAGCTCATACAATGGAGTACTTCTCTTTTCCTCATAGCATGCATGCAAACTTTGATCTGAGCCTTGTGACGAGACCCCTGCTGAAAATGACGAAGAAACTGGCTGCCAGATCAAATTCATATCAGCACATTTTTCAAGCTCACATGTAGTCAATGGAGAAAGATTTTGACTGCAAAACTCATCCAAAACATCAGCTATGGGATCATGAAAAACTTGAAAAGACTGCTGCAATCCCATTTCTATTGGTTCCATTGTGATTACATGATTGCCTACATGCTGCTCATCTAGTTCTTTAGAGATAATATGAAAATTCTGCCTTATAAACTGAAATGCTTCGAAACAAAAGGGTAAAGAATCTTCCTGCATCATCACATCATGTATTTCATCTTCCACAACTTCATCTATAATCTGACCTTCATCCTCAACATTAAAACTGAGTGATTGTTGATTTGTTATAGGCTTTTCATTTGAAGATGTACTATGCAATCGACCCTTCAAAAACTGAAATGATTCAAAACAGAATGGCACGGAGTCACCTTGAATCATTAAATCAGCTGCAATTTGACAATCAATGGCTTTCGGGGGTTGCAAATCTGAATATGAGGAGTCTTGAACAAAGTTTTCATTGCGCTCAAGAGGATCCAAATCAAGACTAGTCAACAACGGATTTGTGATTGCATGGAAGTTGTCTCTGATGAACTGACATGAATCAAAACAAAAAGGCAAAGATCCTTCACTTACTTCAAAATTTGCTGCACTTTCCTCGTCACTGTCATAGCTGATATGTGATGGCTGAACATTGTATTCAAGCTGCTGAAAATGAACTTTTTCCTTCCACAAACTAGCTGCTTGTTTGATTGCAAAATTGGCCTCTGTTTGGAGAACATAATCATCATCATACAAAATATCAAGCTTCATCTCTAGAGATGACGATTCTTCCGGATCTATGTTTTTCATCTCTTCTTCTTTCAACCTTGCCCTTCGGATCAGCAGATGAGCCTCTACACTTGCTGCACTGTTTTGCATCTCGTGAAGTGTTGCAATATTCTTTTCTCTCAGCTGAAACTCCATCTCCGGATCAAAGGCGCCCGGATAGTGCAAGAGAGCAGATCTAGGAGAAGGTCTTATATCAACTGGCATCGAATAATAAACTTGATTAAATCTGGCCGAAAACTATTGTACTGTTTCACCTGGCAATCTTTTCAGCTGATTATACTCTTCTACAATCAAGAAAAGGTTTTGCCCGATCATCCACCTATCGAGAAAAACTTTGACGAACTGCTGGAAATCTGAGATGCTTGCATCAGGCAGGGCTTTGAACCAACTCTTCACTTTGGCTTGCAAAGAAAGAGCAAAAAGCCTTATACTAACATCTTCTTCATCAACTTCAAAAAGATCTAGAAAATTCTCAAAATTCTGGACATGTTGCTCAGCGTTGACATTCTTACATTCACCATCAAACATCGGCAAGTATAGATCATAGTTTTTGGGGAAAGCATGAAGAACAGAAGGTAAAACAAGAGGTTTATACCGATCTGGAATTTTACAAGGTGTAGGGGTATGTACAGCAGGTATAGAATCAGTCTTGGTTGCTTGGGATTCATCAATTAGAAGATGGCCATCACAAAATTCGGAAAAAGGATCTTGATCAAGCTCAAAGGTATGCAAATCTTTGGTATTCACAGTCTTCAAAGGGAAAGAATCAACTGCAGGCCGAGGCTCTTTTCTCAAGCATAATATACTTTGCAAAGCCTTCTTGACATTTTTGGGAAAAGAGAAGAAGTAATTTATTACAAAGAACAAAATATCTTGGATGAAATTCCAACTTGAGTACCTGATCTGTGCATGTTGTCCTTTCATGTTTCTGCTGGTCGGGATTATCCTCCAGTGGAGTCTTTGGATCTGATCTCGGAACTGATTTAGAGTCGCCAGGTGAATGATTTCAGCCTTTCAAGTGTCTGATCGTTGTCCACTATCAACAATCAGATCTGAACTTGATACATGTACTGGGGTAAAGAGTCAATGAAGCGCTACGTTCACAAGCTCACAGAGATTGACTGAAGCAGCGTTTATCTACTAACGCTGATGTAAAACAAGAGCGTTTTCGAAGGCTACCTGGCGTAACTTCAGGCTCCGTCTAAGACTTATGAAATAACACATCAATGAGCAAAAGATCAGTTTGTTCTCCCCAGTATGGTCGCCAATATATTAGCGCTTGGAATTCACCTAGGCTGAGATAGACAAACTCTCAAGGCTACATCAAACCATTTCACCTCGTAGCTAGCCCTACGAGGTATGAGAAGGCTCTCTCGGGTCAGATTCGATAGATCTTTCAATATGATTAGGCTGACCAATTAATAATAAAGATTTTAGGCTAGTAAATTGATAAGGGGGTTGATTTAATGATTTTTTGGGGTTTTTGGTGGCAATTGGTGGAAGTGCAATTCAAGGTGCGGGGATTGAGCACATTTTTCATAGGGGGATCTAAGGGGCAAGGTAGGAATGAGTGCTGATGCCTTAATTTGAGATGGATGATCAGAGATGATAGAGGAGAAGCTAAAGAGGGCAAACACACAATTCGAATCCTCTCTAGACAGTAGAAAACATTAAAATTGAACAAACTAAAAAGCTGAGCATGTCAAAACATGAGTTCAAACTTTACCACTTCATCTGTCCAATTTAGAAGCATAAGAGAGATGTGAAACACATAAACAAACTTACAAGAACATGTAGAGAACACACCATCAACAATCAGATCCACAAGAATCCTCAAAGATGTCTGTAAAACCCTGGCTTTCCTTGCCTTCAATTGCAGAAATAGATGCACAATATACAATAAAGCTTCCTTACACAAGAGTCCAACCATGAAAATGAGAAGGAGAGAGCATAATATAGACCATCTAGACCATCTAACTCCTTTCTCCACCTCTAGGGGTCGAGCTCAGCTTTCTAGGAGCAGTTTGAACAAATTCTAAACTAAGAACTAGAAAATAGGCAGCCAAACAACTTGCCTCTATTACTTAGCTAACTCATCCATGCATTAATTTTTCACTTTTTACATCATGGAAGCTTCTAGAAGGGTAAAGAAAGATAAAATCTACCAAAGTGCCATGAAAATATTACATTTATCCATCATCTACAAGTAATAATAGTCAACCATAGTCAAAACAGTGTTTTTTGACCGAAAATGTGAATTCTGGCAAATCTGGAAGTTCTGGTCGCGCCCCTGGAAGTTCTGGTCGCGCCCCTTCACAGCTATTTTTGAGTGGGTTCCACTGATCCAAATCAGGTGCACGATGGCTCATTGGAAAGCTTGGCCTGTCTACTTTCCATCCCAAGTGGAATTTCTGAATTTAGTGTTGATTTGACCCCTCAAAAACCATTTCTCCCAAGGTCACTTTCTGCAACTCAAAAAGTGGGCAGAAAGTCATTTTTTTGATGTATTTTGAGCTTTTGGAGGCTCAAAACTCAAAACCAGGCTTCTCCCAAGCATTGGTAATTTTTATTTTTGCATGCCCTTTCCAAAAATGCCAAGTTTTCAAAATTCTGAGCAGCCCTTCAAACTGGTCTCACCCGGGGTGAGACCAGTTCTTGGGAAAAACCTGTAATTGCACAAAAAATTCACAAATGACAAAATTTTCTCCAAATTTCTTGAAATTTGGGCTGGGAGTCCCCAATCAAGTACCATGCTCAGTCAAAGAGGCTTTGGCCAAAATTTGAAGTGGATCGGGCGTTTTCCTTCGTTTTTGTGCTTTGGCCAACCGTCCTTGGAGCACCTTCGTTCTCGCCGGTATTTTTGACATTTCTCTCAAACCATGACACCTGTGTAAAAATTGAAAGAGATTTTTCTTCCTTGGCATGTTGTGGACAAAAACCTCTCTCAATTTTCCAAAATTCATCTTTTATTGCTCTGGAACATCATTTGAGTGCGACTTGTCCCGATGTGTGAAGCAAGGAATTTTGTCGAAATGGAGCGAGATGAAGGGGATAGAGGGCTTCTAAATTCTTGGGGAAATTTGTGGGAGTGGGGAGGGATGTTAGGAAGCAGGGGAAAGTGGAATCTCAGAGATTGAGTGAGGGGAAGGGGTCGAAAAGGACAAAACACAGGCCAAACCTAGAAAATTGCCAGGTTGTAGCTAGAAACTAGGGTTTGCGCAAAAATGAGGAATTTGGCGGATCTAAGGGATGGGAAGCATTGGATAAGGTATTTTAAGGATAGGGGAAGGTGTATGAACATCAGGAAACAAGTTTTGCCGGTGATTTGACCATCCAAGAGAAATTGCCTTCAAAACCCTAGGAGAGGGAATTGAACCTTGCCTAGGCACAACTGAAGCATGAACAAGGTGTCAAATGACCCATTAGACACTGACATGATGATGACAACACTCTGAATGATGATAGACTTAGCTGAATGATGACATAGACTGACATTTGGGCAAACCCTAGACCTAATGCCTAGTGACCAAATTTTGCTTGAAAAACTCACTGAAATGACAAAATTTGACCTTGACACTTCAAAATCACTTTGTAAGAGCACATTTGATCACTGGAGGAAGGCTGTAAAGACTGACACTAACAGTATCTCTGGTCATCACATTAATGGCAGCCCCCAGATCAATCAATGTGTGAGGTATGATGGTGCCATTGATGTGGACATCCACTACAGGACTCCCAGGATCCAGATACTTTGGGCAGATGGCCTGCCCCAACATAAGATCAGACAGTTGCCCTATGACATTGATGGTTGAAGCATCTCTTTTTCGCCTGCCTGGGTGTCTGAAACACTTTTCCTTCACCAGTTTGTTGTATATTGGTACATCTTTGATGGCTTGGAGAAGTGGTATTCTCACACACAACTGTTTGAGTTCTCCCAGAAGCTCATCCTCCTCTGGGTTGGGTTGTGTGGTGGCCGTTAGTCTCTCAGGAAAGGGTGGAATGGCCTTTGGTTCACTTTCCTGTTTATCTTCCTCGTCCTCTAGGGGAGGAGGTTGGCGATCCGGAAGAGTCTTTCCAGATCGCAGATTGATCTCCTGGATCTCCACAACATAGGTAGGGCATGATGTTTCCCCAGTATATACCTGCTGGGCCTGTCTGTTGTTGGGGTTCGGGTTCGGTTGAGCAGGAATTTGGGGTTGCCTTGGAGGAGCAGGAGGTAATGGTTGTGGTTGAGCTGGTGGTGGAGGCAAAATGGCGGGAGGAGTATTGTACTGGGGCCTCCACCCCGATTGAGGTGCATTCCACTGAGGCTGTGGCTGGGCATGTGAATGAAACGAAGGAGTAGTGGGCTGAGTATGGTACTGAGGCGGGTAAGACCATGGAGGAGGTATAGACCAGGAAGGATGAACAAGGGGTCCCCAGGAAGGCATAGGAGCAGATTGGTTGGGGCTGTAATAAGCTTGGGGTGTCCCTTGCATCCCCTATTGGTAAGGTCTGGGTCCATGTGGCCTCCTTTGGTTGAGGAAATAGAGAGGTTCAGTGGGTGCTTCTGTCCCTTGATACATGGATTTAAGCTCGGGTAAGGTTGGACATTGGTTTGTGGGGTGGTCCTCCTCACAGACAAAACATACCTCAACCGAATGTAATGGGCACTCGTTCTTAGGGTGTTTCCTTGTACACCTAGGGCAGAAGATAGCCAAAGCCCTCTCAGCTTCCTCTTTCTTCTGTTGGATTCGGAATGTATCAAGTTGCATGGCGATGGTCTGTCTCACCTCACTCTTGAGGTCCTCTAATTGATTTGCAAACTCATGTTTGGAGAAAGGAATACCAGCTGAGAGGGGGTTTCCTCTACCTCTTTTTCGGGCTTCCCTAGAGTGGTTTCTAAACACAGTCTTTATGTCCTCATAAGGTAGTTGGTAAATATCTCCTCCAGTTAGCATGTGAAGGGTATCTAAGAGGTCTTCAGGGACTCCTCGGAGCAGGACCAACTTAAGAGATTCAGGGTCAAGTGTGCACCTGGCCCGTTTATAGCTGAGTTGGAACCTTTCCTCGTAATCTTCTAAAGACTCATCATTCCCCATGGTCATCTGAAAGATTTCTCCCTTGGTTTCCTTGGACTACAGTAGTCCCGGTATTTGGTATTGAAAGCTTGCTGCATCTGGGCCCAAGTGGTGATACTGTTCCCAGGTAAGCCCATGAACCAGCGCAATGCTGCATCTTTAAGGGTAGAGGGGAAGAGTTTCAGTTTTTTCTCATCCTCAGTATAGTCATAGGTTCGACAAAGGACGACAAACTCAAATAGGAAGGTATCAGGGTCTTCAGTAGTCAGTCCATGGAAGTGAGGTAAAGCGGAGGGGTTGATGTTCTTCATTTTCATGTCTCCATTGGTCTCTCGGATGGGGAAGGCACCTTCAATTCTCTCATCTTCTCCCCTATTGTCAGCCATAGCTTCAAATGGAGTGTTCTCTAACTCTTCTTCTACTATAGGATCTTCGTATATCTCGGGAGGTTCACCTATAGGTTCTTCTGGATCACTGTCACCAAAGAAGAGAGAAGGGTGACTCAGTGATGTGGTGGGGGTGTTGGGTAAGAATTTGCCTGTTTTATCTCGATTTCTACGAGGCATGAAATGAAAATACTTCTGATTGCTTTTGTTTTTTCTGGTACCTGCAAAACTAAAACAGATTGAACTGCAACTAACTATCTTGCTGAAATGGAAATGCGGAATTGAAATGAAAGCATGAAAGAACTAATCTATTTTGCTCAATTAAAATTGCAGGAATGAAATGCTAGGCTACGCTTGCGGAATTGAAATGCTAATCTACGCTTGCAGAAATGAAATTGCGGAATTGAAATGTTAATCTATGAAAGCAGGAAATGTGTATGCTACTTTTGCAGAAAGGAAATTGCAGAATGGAAATGAAATACTACTTCGCAGAAGGCGAGAGTAGGAAAGTAGAAGAAAAGCAACAATCACTAATAATCTTACGCTTCCCCGGCAACGGCGCCAAAAAGATGGTGGGCTCCAATATTGTAGCAATAATGCTACAACTCCTGGAGCTTCCTTCTTCAATTTTATCAACCCGGTAGTTCGTAACAAACTTGGAAGCGACGGTGTTGTATGCACAAGTACTAGCTCTTGCCGCAGCTGTCACTTGGTCAGCTGGCACAAGTCCACCAGGGGCTCAAGCCAACTTCTATGAGCTCTTAGAAGAAGCTTTTTAACTGATGGATGAAAGCTAAATCAAAGGAAGCTAATCTATTTGCAGAAAGGAACTGAAAGCCAACAAGAAACGCAAACCCTAGCAAACCCTAATTCTACTAGCTAGTCTCACTGATGCAGAGATGGGAATGAAAACTACTGAAAGAGATGCCATGATTCTATGAAGGTAACATGCATGTGTCTAGACTACCTCTATCGAAGAAAACATTTTTTTGTATTTTTGTTTCAATTATTAGAATTATCATGCATGTGCTTTTAACTAGATTTTTACTGTGCAGAGGTGGATCAAGGAGGAGAAAGGCTTGAAAAAGGTTGGGAAAGTTCAAAGAGGGTCTAAGGGGTCCCTAACACCCTTCCAGAGAGTTTCACAAAGTTTGGCTACCAAGAGACCGCGTTTATGAGCTTCTACAGGAAGTCTGCAGGGGTTCTACAGGATGTTTCAGAATTTCTATAGGATGTTCAATAATTCCTACAGGATGTTCTACAATCGGACTTTGGGTGATGGGTGAGTGGAAGAGGCTGCATGGGTGGATAGGGAGGTAGGAGAGGGGTTTGTAATGCCTTAGTGACCGAGAGATGAGATGATGAGGGGGGTGTGCTAAGCTAGTTTGTCTGGAGGAGAGTAGAGGGAATGGAAGGTCGAAAAGGTAGGATAACGTGGGCAGAAGAATAGTTGAGAGACAAGGGGTCTAATTGGGAGGTGAGCAGTTGGCCTGGGCAAGGCTTAGAAGGATGAGAAGGTGAGGGAGTAGCACTGCACAGTGCAGACTGAATCAAATCATCCACGTCCTGCATATAATCGAAACATTCCTAACTGTTTAATGGGACCAATGAATAGCAACGTTATTCTTAAGGAAAACCATGTATAGTACTGAAGCAAAGAAACATTCCAAGAAGTCTGAACGCATGCACAACTTCTACAAACGAAAATATTGCACCACAGATTGCATGAATTCGTAAACCAATGTTTTTGGTGGGTAGCACTGTCTGCAATTCCAGCCCCTAGAAAGAGGTGAAAATGAGTGTGCAGGCAACCCTTTTTTAGAACTTTTATCAACTCCAATCTCTTCACTCTATTCTAAACAGCTGAAGCAACTTTGTCTTATAACAATGACCTACTTAACCACACCAAGAAATCTAACTCAGCAAACTGCGTTCCAAATGCATGTAAAGGAAAAAAACCATAATGCTGAAGGAAAAGATAACAATACAAAAGAAGGAGGCCTTAGGCTCTCAAGTTGGGCCCAACCCCAAGAGCTATGGCTCCTTGTAAAAACTCAGGACTGAGATCAAATAGGACTGCTTTCCATTAAAAAATAATAATCATAAGTCATGCCAATAATTGGCTACAAAAGAGCAAAACCAAGCTAGCAGCTCGTAGTGCAAAATGTGCAACAATGTTTCAAAAGTCCTTTTCGAAGGTTAAAGCCTTAGCATTTATACATCACGAGGCCCCAAGCTGGCCTCCTAAATTAGTGGGACTCGGTTGACCAAACTAGGAGTGAACTGTTGCTTCCTCAAAATCCGTTTGGCTGCCTTCTAATCCGGTTGTGGTGGCTGTTAGAGCTCGGAGATGGGGGTGAAGATCCCGAGGAAGGCCTTTTAATGCTGGACAACCCTCCTACGAATCCTCAACCCCATCTTGGTTGTCTCCTAGTCCTTATCTGCTCGGTTTTGTTCCAATCATGTGTCAAAAAACCTGAAATGAGCACGTGTTAGCCACCTAGGAATAGTGACTGCCCTTATTCGTACAAATGACATAAACATACTAAAAAATGATGCATAAGTTATGAAAAATGAAGGATTGAGCAAAGGTAGTTAGGCCAAATGAGCCCAAAATGTTACCAAATTTGGGGCTCATCAGTTTGTCTAGAAGAACAATATATTAACTTGGGAAAAATTATGCAAGAGAGCTTTTGTAGGACCTGCCAGATGTGTCATGTGCAAGGATGAAAATGAGGATGTTACTCACCTATTCCTCAATTGTCCCTTTGTAGTTTCCATTTGGAGTGATGTTTCAAAAAAATTTAAATGTTTTTTATGGTTAGAATTCAACATCAATAGAAGCATGTTTATTGGAGTGGAAGGAGTACAAGGAAAACAAAACAATTCATTTTTATCTTTTCTGGGGAATTTGGAGGAGCATAAATGCACATATTTTCTAAAACATCCCACTAGATCCTAGTAGAATTTGCTTAAAAATATGTGCATATTTTAATGAGATTGGGTCTGTGGCTCATAAGAGAAAACATAAATGCTTTCAACAATTGGATATTTGGAACATATATCCCTTGTGGTTTTTTGATGGTGCTACTAATCTTAACATATGCGACAATAGGGCATACATTGTCTTACAACTTGGCAATATTATCTTTTCTACTCGAACTGTGGTACAAGTTCAAATACTCGAGGTTGTTAATTTTTCTTAGGGCTATATTGTTCTTTCCTTTGATAATTGCATTTCATTATTTCCATATTTAAATTCACCCAATAGAATCATATCATGATTCTAATTTACATCGTTATTCAACAATATATGCAACTATTTAGAAAGAACAATATCATCATCAATGCAGTAGAACATAAATGAATAATAGAAGAAAAACATTCACACATAGAGACACCAAGATTGGTTAGAGATCGGGGAAAAACTCACTATGGGGAAAACCCTTTCAAATTCTTCTTCTTATTAAATTGTCATTGAATGATTCAACAAATAAGAGTACAATGATCCATATCTTCATCCATACAACTATCCAACAACATCAACTAAACAATACTCATGAAATGAACCCAACAATACTAATACTCAAAACCCTGAGTCAAGGACCTATAATCAACTATAATTGTTTGTGAACAATTTCCGAACCTTGCAATCAATAAATGAAATCTACAATCAACTGAAAAACCAAACCCTAGTTACTAGTTGCATAGAGGAGGTATTGTGTGCGCGACTAAAAGGCTTCAGTCACACGGATGAAACAATTAGTGTGTGACTGTAGTCGATATTTCTTCGTGACAGGCATGTAGTTGAGACCTAAAACCCTAAAACAGAGATGTGAGCTTCAAACCCTGCAATTTCACCTTCGTGGAAACCATTCCTCCAAGAACCTGCCTCAAACCTATGTGAGCCAAAAACAAGAAAGAGACTAGAAGAATGATCCATGATGATTATCCAAATGAGGTTGAGGTCACTTGTATTTATAGCCTTCTAATAATTCTCATCATTGGGTAAAATATATGGACCTTAATACACCTCCAATCTTACTAAAATCAACTCTTCTCATAATTCTTTACATTAGATTTCAGGCTTCTGTGGAAGTTTTTTGTAGAGTCATGATCCGGATTACCCAGAGTTTCTAGTTCATTCTGCCGACGTTTCAAACCCCAAAGGGGGTCCATCATCAGGAAAAATCAGATAGAAAATGAATGAAAGATTATTGAGAGAAGGGAGCCTTGCGACCTGGATAGAAATAAACCAAGAACCCTTTAACAAATTGCAGGTCCATAGCTCTTCTCTCAATTTTTATCCTCAAGATTTCGAGAAGATATATCTCCTAAGATGAGTAAAAGTAAGATGTCATGTCTAGTGGTCTAATGTGCATTGATTGCGGGTTTTTGGGAGAAAATTATGGCTAATTAGAGTGCAAGAACTTGAATGGGACAAGAAGGAGATATTATAGGAGATGGATATCCCTCATTAAATCCTCACTCACTCGAAGATCCCTTAATCAAATCACACCAACTCAAAGTTGCAGGCAGCCAAGCCAGTGACAGTTAAGAACCAGTTAATCTCAAGATTGGTTGCCAAGTCTCCCTAGATTTAAGGAGGTTGTTGGCAACTTCAGTTGTATAAATAAAGAGGCCTAGACCCTCATTAGGATTCAGATTTGTTTTTCAAAATACCTAAGCAGTTTTCGAGTTGAAGGATTGTGATCAAACATTGTTATGTATTTTTTGATATGTTAATGAAAATGAGCAGCATTCTCTTGATTCAGCACTGAGTTGACTCGGAGGGCTGAAAATCTTGGGTTAGGGCCCAACCCTAGCAGTAGAGGTTCTTCTTAGTGTACTTGTATGCTTAGTACCTCATATATTAGTTGTTAAATTGGTTTTGGTGTTGTTAAATTGCGAGTATTGATAGATTTGATTAGTTTGCTTCCATTTGTGCATAGCTTTAACAATAGTAGTATAGAGATAAGAAAATATTCAAAAAAGACTTATAACAGGTGTCTCTTACCTCATTCCTACCTTCAGGGACCATGGCTTGAGGAACAACTCCCATTCAACCCAAAAAGACAAAATTCTGGTTTCTTTTGAAATTTAGAGTTTTTTTGCTAATTAGGTCATACTCTTTCAGTTTTAGAAGATAGGTTGCAGTTGTCATTTCTGATATATTAAGTTTTGTATTAGATTTCATGTTGCTTCCGTAATAGGTTTTAAGCATTTCCATGCATGAACTTAGCAAATAAATGATGCAAATTCTGTTTTCTTATATTTTCACAAACCCTTCTTGTTTTGAGATGATTCATGGATAAATGCCATCAATGATGTATATGTTGCAGGTGTTTATATATTGCAAGAAGACCTTATGAAATTAGCCTCAACCAAACCATATCCACCCATGATTGCCAAGGGCCACTAAGTTCTCAATTCGAAGTGTCGTTTTACAAAAACAACTTGCCATGCTTATTAAGCAAATCCGACCATCATAAAGATTTGGTTTGAGTTCTGAGTGAGTTCCAACCACTCCCTTGCCTTATTTCTTCCATTCCTCACCTTCCCTAAGCTCCATACCACCTTCCAAATCCCTCCTTATGCTTTCGGCCTGTTCCTGTAGGAAAACAGGGGTTCCTATAGGTGAACTCAGACATGTTGTAGGAAAACCTGTAGTGGCATCTTTTGAGCCCGATTTGTGGAAAAAGCATCACGAAAGCTAGGGGAAGACCCTTGCTTACCTCCCAAGCCATCTGACCCCTTGCACTCATCTCCCTCCACACCTAACTCACGTGCCATGCAACCAAGAAGGATTAGCATTCATATTTTTACAAAACAATATAAAAAGAAAAAAGCTTGTTATGTTTATTCATGCATACAACAGTTAAGTGCTTGTTTAGATTAGATTCCAAGCTTAGGGTAGTTAGGATTTCACATGTGTTAAATTAGAATTCTTTTGAAATCAAGATCTATTAACAAATAGTTAGACGAGTTATGTGTTTTAGGCATCTATTTTAGTCTGTCATTGCTGCAGTAGCTAGCATTTCAATTCTCTCAATTAGGGTAAAATTATCCTTCTTAATTGGTAGTCAAACTTCTTCTAAATCAATAGAAGGCTGGTTTGAGAAACCCTAGTGGTCTATTGCCCCGGCTCAACAGTGACAAAGAGTGGACCCATTACATCTATTTGTGTATACAACATTGTCACCTCCAAGTTTGTACGAACCCCAGGTTGATGAAGTAAAGTTGGTAGCCCCAGGAGTTGTAGCATCCTTGTTGCAATACTGGTGCTCATCACTTTTTGGCACCGTTGCTGGGGAGGTGTCTGAGTAGATGTAATTTCTGATTTCTTTCTTCCATTTCTTATCTCTTTCATTCTGCTATTAGTTTCATTTTTGCAAATTAGTTGTAAGTTGGTTTTCTTTCCTTTCCATTCTGTAATTGATCTCATTCAGCAGTTAGTTTCAATTCAGTTTGTCTTTTCCATTCTGCAATCCATCTTAAAGCTTGGAAAAAAAAACAAAAACACTCCTTTCATGCCTCGTAGGAATAGGGATAACTTAGGAAAATTTCTAACAAATACCTCCACCACTTCAAACAACCAACCTTCCCTCTTCTTCGATGGCTATGAATTAGAGGACCCCTTAGGCCAACAACTAGAGATTTTTGAAGAGCCTATAGGGGAAGAAGAAGAACCCATTCCAACTGACATAATGGCTAAAAATAGAAATGAAAGGGAAGATAGGGAAAGAATTGAGGGTGCTTTTCCCATCAGAGAAACCAATGGGGATGCCAAGACGAAAAACATAAGCCCCTCTGCTCTTCCTCACTTCCATGGCTTAACCTCAAAAGATCCAAATACTTTCTTGTTTGAATTAGTTGTCATATGTAGAACTTATGATTACACCTTTGATGATCAGAAGTTGAAATTATTCCCATCCACTCTCAAGGATTCAGCTCTACGCTGGGTCATAGGTTTAACTGGGGATAGTATCACCACATGTGCTCAGATGCAACAAGCTTTCAACAACAAGTATATGGACTACTGCAAGTCCAAAGATACCAAAGAGGAAATTTTTAGAATGACCTTCGCACAGGATGAGTCCTTAGAGGATTATGAGGAAATATTCTAGCTCATCTATAAAAGGGCCAGGTGCACACTTGATCCTGAGTCACTTAAGTTAGTCCCTCTCAGTGGGATCAGGGAAGATCTCCTAGAAACCCGAAACCTATTATTAGGAGGAGACATCTACCAGCTACCCTATGAGGATATCAAGACCATTTTTAAGAATCATTCTCATTAGGGGAATTTTGAGGTCTAAAATGGGCCTCCTAAGAAAAATGTACAACCAAAATAAACTTTATAAGAATCAATAGGATTCAAGATGATGATGTCAACCATGGGGGATGATTCACCATTTTTGGAGTGAAAAAGTAAAAATATTAAAAAATAATAAAATTGTTTTTTCAACTCATATTTTCAACTTATCTCCCTAAGGTATTACTCAAATTTCGAGTGGGAGTACTCATTGGATGCAAAATTTAATTCCTCATCCATGAAGTACCCATGTTGCATACTTTCGATGGACCTTGCTATACGAAAAAAGAGAAATACATGAAAAAGCGTGATTGCAATCACATTTTTCAGGTATTTGTCATTTTTTGTGTAGTCAAGTCCATCAAAAGTATGCAACATGGGTACTCCTTGGATGAGGAATCAAATTATTCATCCAACAAGTGTTTCTGATCGAAAATTGAGTAAACCCATAGGGAGATAGTTGAAAAAATAGTTTTTCTTTTTTCCCTCTAAAATTTGATGATGTAATCTTATATTATTTTATTATTTCCACTATTATTTTATAATTTCCTTAGGAGGCCCATTTTAGACCTCAAAAGTCCCCTAATGAGGGTAGCTAGAAAAAGGGGTAGGGTCAGTCAAACAATGGCCTGCTCATCCTCTTCCAACACATCTATAGAAAGTAAAATTGGAAACATGTTGGAAGATTTTAAGAGTGAAATGTTGCAAACCCTTGCCCTATAGATGGACACTATGCAAATCAAGAGGAAGAAGAGAGAGGAGAGCATTAGCCATCTTCTACCCTAGATGCACAAGGAGGCACCCTAGGAATGAATGTCCATTAAAGCTTATAGAAATCTACTCGGTCTGTGAAGAAAACCACTCCACAGACAAGTGCCCTTCTCTACCTGGACTAAAAGTTATGTATCAGGGAACTGAAGGGGTGACTGAACATCTCTGCCACATAAATCAAAGGAGGCCTCATGGGCCTCGACCATACCAATAGGGCATGCAAGGGTCATCCTATGCATATTACAACCCTAATAAAAATGCATCCATTTCCTCTTGGGGCCCCCTTGCTCATTCCTCCTGGTCTACACCTTCTCCCTGGTATTTTGCACCTCAGTACCATTCCCATCCGACCAACCAACCATTTCAGCCATATACTCCTCTACAACCTCAATGGAATGCACCACCCCAGGGGTGGAGGCCCCCATACCACAATGCTCCAGCCTTATTACCTTCACCTCCATCTCAACCACAACTATTACACCCTAATCCACCTAAACAACCTTAGATGCCTGCCCAACCAAACTCGAACCCGAACAACAGATAGGTAGAATAGGTCTACAATGGAGAGACATCCTACCATGCTTATGCTGTGGAAATTCAAGAAATCAACCTTAGGTCTGGGAGAGTGCTCCCGGAAAACCAACCTCCATCTCCACCTAGGGAGAGTGAGGAGGAAAGAGAGGAAAGTATGCCTAGAGTGAATCCACCACCCTTTCCTGAAATATTAGCCCATCTAGTCCAGCATACCCCATAAGAGAATGAACTTCTGGGTGAATTGAATAATCTATATGTCAAAATCCCACTTCTCCACATTATTAAAGATGTACCTATTCACAACAATATGATTAAAGAGAAGTATTTCAAACATCTAGGGAGGCGAAAAAGAGACACCCCTACCATTAATGTCATTGGATAGTTGTTTGACTTAATGTTGGGGCAGGTGATTTTCCCAAAGCATTTAGACCATGGAATCCCGGTTGTAGATGTACACATCAATGGCACCATTGTCCCTTATACCTTGATTGATCTTGGGGCTACCATTAATGTAATGATAAAGGACACCATGCTCAATCTGAATCTACGTGGATCATTAGAAAAGACCACGACAGTGTTGCAGCTTCCAGACCGATCCACAGTAGCCCCTGAGGGGATTGTTGAGGATATGATGGTCTCCATTGACTCCTGGGAATACCCAACGGACTTCTTAGTTCTCTAGCCTAAGACCAGATTTAATGGTTATCCTCTCATACTTGGGAAGCCTTGGTTAGCCATTGTCAATGCCTACATAAGTTGTAGGGCTGGAAACATGACTATCGAAAATGGGCATCTATCCAAGCAGTTGGTCCTGTACCCTCCTAATTAGCCATATTTAGAGCATGACTTACCTTTATGGCTAGAAGAGGAGGAGGAAGATGAAGTCTACTCCTCCCAACTCTATACCCTAGAAACTGCCATAGGAAGATGACAGCCTGATGAAGATGATTTGATTGAACACATACTCCAAAATCCAACTCCCAACGCCATGTCTCTGGAGGAAGCAGTGAATGAAACCAAGAAAAACCATCAGGTTAATCTATGCTTCATTGAATCAAACCCTACTCGTGCCAATACAATAGAATTTGGCCCTAAAAGAGCATTAAAAATCAACCCCTCTCTCTCTGCACACTAAGAAGAAGAGTTATGTAATATATTAAGAGAGCAATTGGATGCCTTTGCTTGGAATTACAAAGAAATGAAGGGAGTGCATCCCTCGGTGTGTACTCACCACATTTGCATCAAAGAAGGTTGCAAACCTATCCAAAAACCCCAAAGGAGAATGAATCCAGCTCTCAAGAATATAGTCAAAGAAGAGTTACAGAAGTTGTTGGATGGAGGATTCATTTACCCTATCTCAGATAGTGAGTGGGTGTCTCCTCTGGTGCTAGTTCCAAAGAAAAATGGAAAGTGGAGGATTTGTGTTGATTACAGAGAGTTAAACAAAGCAACAAAGAAGGACCATTTTCCTCTACTTTTCATTGACCAAGTGTTAGATGGCCTCGCAGGAAAAAAGTTATTCTCTTTCTTAGATGGGTTCAGCGAGTACAATCAAATCCATATTAGCCCAAAGGACGAGGATAAAACCACCTTCACCTGTCCTTGGGGTACTTTCACTTATAGGGTCCTTCTTTTCGGTCTATGCAATGCCCTTGCCACTTTCCAGAGGGCAGCCTTGAGTGTCTTTGCAGAGTTAGTCCATGATACAGTAGAAATTTATATGGATGACTTCACACCCTATAGGTGTGATTTCCAAGAAACTCTCTCTAACCAGGGTACAGTTTTAAACAAATCCATTGAAATGAACTTATCCCTTAGTCCTGAAAAATGTGAGTTCTTAATTACTGCAGGGACTATTCTAGGTCACTCAATATCCCAGGAAGGACTGCAGGTAGACCCAAATAAGATATCCATCATCAAAAAGGTCCTGAATCCACAAAAATATGGGTTGTCAGAATATTTTTAGGTTTAGTCGGATACTATAGGAGATTTATAAAATATTTCAACAAGTTAGCTTCTCCCTTATTTGGGTTATTGGCCAAAGACCCTGAATTTTTATGGTCAGAAAGCTGCCAAGAAGCCCTGGACACCCTAAAGGACAAGTTGACTACTGCACCTATTCTTCGAGGCCCACATTGGGATCTTCCTTTTCATATTCAGGCCGATGCCTCTTGCAAAACTATAGGAGCATCTCTAGGCCAGATAGATGACAATCTACCTTATGCCATTTACTTCATCAGTAAGAATCTGTCAAAAGCTGAGCTGAACTACACAGTGGTTGAAAAAGAGCTCCTAGTTGTAGTGAATTCATTGAATAAATTTAGGCATTACATTACTAGTTACCAAACATTTGTACATACCGACCATGCTGCAATTAAATACTTGATAAATAAACCTGATGTAAATGCCTGGATTATTAGATGGTTACTTTTACTGCAACAGTTTGATTTTACTATTAATGATAAGCATGGCAAGGAGAATGTTGTCGTAAGTTTTTTATCCAAATTGACTTTGCCCGCAGGGGAGGAAGGAATGGTTGATGATCAGTTACCAGATGAACATTTATTCATTATTTTGGTTCTCTCTCCATGGTTTGTTGACGTAGAAAACTACTTGGTGTCTGCACAGTTTCCTCCAAAATTTTCCTCTAAGGAAAAGAGAAAAATCATAAGAAAGAGCGCCCCATTCACTTCGATTGGGGGAAATCTCTTCAAGCTAGGCCCGGATCAAATTCTAAGAAGATGTGTCAGGGAGGAGGAAGTCTTTGACATCCTTCTCGCTTGTCATGGTGGGCCTTCTGGAGGTCACTTTATAGCTAAAATAACATCATTCAAGGTACTACAAGTTGGTTATTACTGGCCCACTCTTCACCAAGATGTGAGGAGGTATACCAGCCAGTGTGATCGGTGCCAAAGGATGGGGAAACCTACCCCAAGGGATGAGATGCCTCTGCAACCTCAAGTGACTTTCAAGCCATTTGACAAGTGGGGCATGGATTTCATCGGGCCCATTGACCCTCCATCCAAACAGAAGCAGTACATCATTGTGTGCACTGACTACTTAACAAAATGGGCTGAAGCCAAAGCCATCAAAGTAGAAACAGAAGAAAAAGTGGTTGAATTCTTAAGGGAGAATGTGTTTTATAAGTTTGGGTACCCTAGAGAATTGGTCACTGATCAAGGCAGTCAATTTACATCTCACATGATTGAAAATCTGTTAAGCCAACACAAGATCAAGCACATAACATCCACCCCTTACCACCCACAGGCTAATGGGCAAGTGGAAGTAACCAACAGAGCATTGGAAGGCATTCTGACCAAGGTGATTAGCAGCAATAGAAAGGATTGGGCAGATAGATTAGTTGAGGCCACCTGGGCCTACAATACCACCTAGAAGACCACCACTGGCTTCACTCCTTATGAGCTGGTATATGCAAAGAAAGCCTCGTTGTCCATTGAATTTGAGTACAACACCTTAAGAATGGTAGCACAACTATATCTAGATATCACGAGGCACAACAAGAAAGATTGCTCCAAATGAATGGGTCAGATAAATTTAGGATGTAGGCCCTCCTGAACATAGAGGTGACTTAAGTTCAAAGGAAAATCTAGCATGACAAGAATATAAAAGACAAAAGGTTTCAAGAAGGTGATTGGGCTTTGTTGTATAGTTCCAGGTACAAGGATTTTAAAGGTAAGTTAAGGACTAGATGGTTAGGGCCTTATGTAATAGAAAAGTGTCATGATAATGGTGTTGTGCAGATAAGAACCATTGAAGCAGAGGCTATTCCTTTGCTTGTCAATGGGTATAGATTAAAAATATACAAAAAGCCCTTATCAATGCAGGAATTATTAGCAAGGATGGTGGTAGAGCAAGTCTCAGCCTCCACCCCACCAAGTCCTTGAAAAAAACAAAAACAAAAACAAACAAAAAAAACAAAAAACAAAAAAAACAAAACAAAAAAAACAAAACAAAAAAACATAAAAAAACATAAAAACAAAAAACAAAAACAAAAACAAAAACAAAAAAACATAAAAACAAAAAACAAAAACAAAAACAAAAACAAAAAAACAAAAACAAAAACAAAACAAAACAAACAAAAAAACAAAAACAAACAAACAAAAAAGCAAAAAAAAAAACAAAAACAAAAACCAAAAAACAAAAACACAAACAAACAAACAAAACAAACAAAAAACAAAACACAACAAAAAAAAAAAAAAACAAAACAAAACAAAAACAAAACAAACAAATAAACAAAACCAAAAACAAAACAAAAAAAACAAAAACAAAAAACAAAAAACCTACATGAGGCACTTGAGTCCCACTGTTGGGTTGAAAACCTCTTGAGGCGGCCCAAGAGTGTTAAAAAAAATACCTCTGTGTGAAAACCTCTTTTGAGGCACCAGGGCAGGCAACTAGAACGAAAATCTCCTTGGTGGCAGACTAATTGTTTTTCAAAAAAAAAAAAAAAAGAGAGAAAAGATACAAAATATGACAATTTTGTTTTGCAGGTCTGCAAGAGGAGGATAATCACAGCATGAGGAGGACAACAAGACCTATAAAAGCCATGTTTTAATTCACCCATCTCATATCCTCCATTTCCCCCCAAGTCTTCCATCTATACACCACTCCAGATCATTTCAAACAAGTTCTGTGTTTTCTACAGGATTCCTTGTAATCCTACAGGAGTTTCCTATAGAAATGACAGGAGATCTTGAAAACCACAAGAAGAGAAGTCCAATAGCAAGGTGGTGACACAAGCCTGTGTCTAAATGAAAAAACAATTTACCTCACCACACCACATCTAATACCTTTCATCACCATGTCATCCCTGTATCCATCAAAGAAAACAGTTAAAAAATAATTACAAAAACAAAAACAAACAAAAAAAGAAGAAAGAAAAACAAAATAAGGGGGAGAAAAAAAGGCAAGAGGAGGCATGCCCAAAAGCAGCATCCCTCACCTACCATTCCATAACCCCCTTCTCCACTCATTTCAACACCCCTTCTACTTCAGAACTGAGAAAAATGTGAAACTTTAAGGGAAAGGCAGTTATAAGACATCATGTAGATATCATATAGCAGCCTATCCCACAAAAGAAACCACAGAGACTACAACCATCTTCAGCACAGGGACTACAAGGATGAGGAAGCTCTTCCAGATCTCAGCAACAGCAGGAAGATCACCAGCAACAAGGTCCAGCACCTGCACAACATAAAAAAGGAACAAAGCATCAAAAGAGGAAATACATAGTGAAAATATGTAGATTGAAAAGCACATCAAAGTGGCACCACTCTCTAGCATGAATCATCAACGAAGCAAAAGACCCATAGGTATGTCATCTTACTAATGCTCTCTCATAAGTATGATATGATCAAAATTGTAAGAATAATGCGAGAGTTAACTTTATAAGTGAAGGTGGCCAACAAACTTAGCCACCCTCGGTCAAATAATGAGACAAAAATGGTTAGACCACTACACACGTGTCACAGGTCAAATCAAAGGAAAAAGGGAACGAATCGAAAAATGGTTAAGTTATGGAGGATAAGAGTGGGAGATGATTACAAGGTAAGGTGAAATTATGGACTGATAGGGGGACCAACGGTCCAAAAGAAGATTCTCGTACTCAACCAACTAGCACACCACCCCACACGATCATCCATAAATAGAAATAAAACGTTGATTCCCATACGAAGAAAGCAAAGGCAACTTCGAGGATTCATCGAATGAAGAGGTTACTCTTGGCATTCCTGAAATAGCACCTACAGGAAACAATCAACATCTACAGCAAGCAGGAAACCTACAGGATACAGAGAGATTGTCCTAAAAATCAGTGGACACTAAGGGCAATCAAACCAAGGGTTATCATCATAAGAACATAGCAAAGTGAGGTAGGTGCCATACCTTCCATATTTTCCATTTAAAAAGAAGAAAACCTCAATTCGGTTAGGAATTTGTAGTGCTTCTCAGGATAGAAATATTGTGTTGCATGTCACTAAACGTTAAATTCCAAAACTTCCTCACCTACTAGAATTATTGAACTGTATCCACACAAACCTCAAAAATTACTAGGAAAAGATGACAGGAGGTTTCAATAAGAGAGAACCCACCAACACTACAAGAATCCACCAACATCCTCCTGTGGTGGAAATTTTTACAAGACATCAATGGATGGGGTTCTTTGAGAGGATCAGAGGATACGATGATGATGTGTCTAGAGGATTTTCCCTCTCACTCATACCCCTCACTAGAGCCAGTGCCATTGCTATAGTAAAGGGTTTATCAGTAGAAATTACCCCTGAGGTTATAAGCAGAATAACTACACTCCCCCTAGGGTTACAATGGAGAAAGAGGACAAGACTAACAACACCCTTGCAAAGAAAAGTTTCTTTTTGGAAGGAGAAGAGCCAATTGAAGACAAAAATGGGGTTAGGAGGGAGAGCATTCCATACCCTTGGAATGAAGTCAGTTACCATATCATCAAATATATTTCATGTGAGGGGAGATACAGTGTAGTGTATGGATACCACTTCAGACTCCTCCAAGAACTAAGATTTGGAGAGAACACACCTCCTCATAACAGACTGAGTATACCCTATTTTCTTCTACAATCCATGATAGACATGAGCATCAAGGTGCAAGAGGGAAAACATCAACAACTAGCCCATCATGGGTTGATCAAACTCATCCTTGAAGATGCTCTACAAAACTTAAGATTCCCTATTGCATGGACAACATTTGCAGACATGCAGGCAGAAGGAGCAATTCAAGCTATTGAGTATGACATAAGCCCTACTACTAGTGAGGGGGGAGAAGAAACAAAGAATGAAAATGAAGAAGAGACAGAGGAGGAGAATGAAGGAGAAACAGAGGAGGAAATAAAAGAAGAAAGGGATGAGCAGAGTGAAGAAACAGAGGAAGAAAAAGAAGAGGATGAAAAATAAAATGGAAAAGAGGATTAAGGATAGAAGGATGAACAAAAGCCTACAACTCAAGGCAGAGAAGAAGAAGAATCACCAAGAGTGTCTCCAGAACCTACAGAAAAAGAGGCAACAGCTGCTCTAACTGCCTTAAGTACACCTATCAAATCAAAGTGGAAGAGACAAAGACAAACCCCACTTTACTTTAGAACAATAAAGAGCACCAGGATTAGACAAGGGAGACCTCAAATCTCTACCAAAGCTCCAACTGTCATAAAGGACTCACCAAAAAAACAAGATAAGGCAGTCCCTCTAAAGAAAAATGAAGGAGAAGGAACATCAAAACAAGCTTCTCCCACGTCTCCAATCACCTATGTTAGGAGGCATGTCATAAGGTTAGCCTCATCAAAATGAAAACGTCTCCTACAAGAAACACAGTTAGACCTACAGGAAGCAAAGACAATCCTATAGGAAACTCTATCAAACCTACACGAAACACAGAAAAGAGACCAGGAAGGAATTTATCAATAAGAAACAAAGGAAGAGGGCCAAGAACTGAAGGAGCCTAGCCCACAACCAAACCTCAACTCCTACTACAGGTTCATTGAAGGAGGTAGGGTGATACCATAAGTGTTTGCCATTCCTCTATTCTTTGAACTTGAAAAAGAGAGGGCAAGGACAACAGGTGGATGCAAATTGCTAAATCCAAAGGGGTAGAGGATGTAGGCCACATGGAGGAGAAATTGTAGGAGATGGGAAGAGAACTGAGCAGCATAAGAGACAAAGAAGAAATAATTAAATCTGAGTTAGGGGCTAAGAACACATGGCTAAGGAAGCAACTACAAGAAAGGAAAAGCCAATTGGAAACTATGGCCAGTTTATCCATGGAGGAAATCCAGTGCAGGATGCCAGCAAAGTCATATGTCTTATACCTCAAGGAACAATGGCTACAATTCTAGATAAAGACCCTAGCACAAAGAGGAACTATGCCTTTCCAAGACTATAGACAATTCATTGACCTTTGTGATCAAAGAACCTTAGAGGATAGAGCAAAGATATCTGAGTTCTACCTACAAAATTTAGCCTTGACAAATTTAAATGTGTGGGACCCAAATCCAAAGCTAGGTGTTTTGGAGAATTTAGCATCTACGGATAAACACTAATTCACTAGACAAGTAGTTGTGCGTAGAACAACAATTTAAAGTGTTTTAGACTTTCCCTATAAACAATAGATAAGAAGAGAAGATAGAAGGCCTACCTGTAGTTCTGCTTTCCTCTCGTCTCCCTTGTATCGATTCCGTCGCTCCTTCCCATACTTAAACCACTTGAAAAGTGCCCTGTCAACACAACAGTAGATGAAAATCGATCAAAGCATACAATCCATTGAATATAAATGAAAGGAATAAGAAGCAATTCATACATATAAGCATTATGAAAGAACACAAATATGGAAAAAGGTTCAAACACTTTATTAGATAGAAGAAGGAATTACAACCATCAGTGTCTGATTCAAAGTCATTCCTATAACTTGGATCCCATCCACATCACATCAAAAGCAAGACAAGCTTGTGGCATCACATCATTTGCTTCAAAGTCAAGTCTCATAGCGGAATTATCTCCTTACAATTCAACATAGTCCAACCAACCCCTGATCACTTAGATGAGTGGTCAATGTATAGGAGGATGAAGAAGGTTTTGTCATTAATGGTGACATTAAATGGCCTTCTATACTTAGGATTAGTTCCATGGAGGAAGGGATGAGAGGATAAGATGCACCTTAACTCATTCCTCATCCATTTTCGAGCTCATAGGAGTAGATAATTGAGAGAAGCTTCTAGAGGACTCCAAGAGATAAGAATATTCCCCAAACCCCAATTGAATTTCGCTCAAATTCACCCAGCGCAGCCTAAAGAGGGCTAAGGTGCCCCGCAGAGCACCCTGACAGTGTATCTACCTGCTCTAAAGAGTACCCTGGCAGTGTATCTACCTGCAATGGTCCCTTTAGAGACCATTTCTGGATGTCTTAGGTCATGAAACCTTCTGGGAAGGAGGCATTCAAAGGGTTGACATGTTTAGGGCATGAAACAACTGAATTTAGGGTTTGATGAGCCCTAAAACACTGATCTGAATGTTGGGATTTGATGTGCCTAAATGGATCTGTAATAGTTGTCCCCTAAAGCATGAAGTCGTAAAAATGCCAATGTCGAATGAAATGCTTTAAGAGGTGATGAGGAGTTATCGAAGTGGAAGGTGACTTGCATCAATTACAACACATATATCATGATATTTGATTTTACATGAATAGTTGAGGGAAGGCATACCCATGCTCAGCTTATAAACTTTTATTACATGTACATAAATAGTCGTCTACAGATATAGACCCATGATCGGAATGACTATCAATGTAAAGCCATTGTACATTTGATTTAGTACTCCTCATATCGCAGCCCGGATGGATGAAACTAGATTCGAGGTCTTCAATCTCATTCAATCGTTTTCTCAAGTACGAGTCTAACCATGTGAATATATGATCTGAAGTCAAACATGGGAAGACACCATCTGATTACCAGCCGATGATGTAAGTTGTTAACAGATGCAAGAGAAATCATCAATAATGATAATGATCCTCAAGGTACTGCAATACATTCTACATGGTGTGAATGGATGATTTGATGTCGAACACCATACAAAGTCTTTTGGTCGAAGGCCATTGATGTATGCATATCATCGAAAGCGAGAAACCTGCCATTGATGTATGCAAGCCTCAAGGTACTGAATGGGTGTTTCTAAGTCAACTTCTTGGATAATGAGTTGATGTCGACAAGAAGCGACTCATCGCAGGAGGGCCTTGATGTATCCCACATCAACGACATGAAATGAGTGTAGTAATTTTAGAGATGGAATTTGACTAACGCCATAAGGTTTAGGAATGGCGTTCATGAAAATGAAGGTTTATGGTATTGCAAAAGATGGATTTTGACTGGATGACTTCTCTTGAACATGTCGGTGACACTAAAGTGAATTGGTAGCATTGACCCAAAACAAAGTGATGGATGGTATGATAGACCAATGGTGTGATAACCATCAAGCTAATAACCTAACCTAAATAGTCATGGTGATGGAGTGAAAGTGTCATGTTCAAGAGTGACCTGCTACCATAAAGTGGTTTTCCACTTTTTCCATAATCATTGCTGACCAATACCTCTTTATTTTTATCAAGCTTGAGGAGGATAACATATGCTTGTTGTATAATTTCACCCTTCGGGCGAATCCATCGCTATTTGATGTTCTAACGAGTCTAGCGAAGGTGAAACTCGGTCTTGTCTAGATGGACAAGTTTGTCGCTATTTGATGTTTTAATGAGTTTAATGACAAAGATAACTTGATCCTTTTCATGTTTAGAGAGTTTGAAAAGGTACAAAAAGAAAACTCCACAAGTTATTTTTCATAAATTAATCTCTTAACTATGAAAAAAGCATAAAATAATACAAGAGAGATATCGTTTCCAATCCATTAACGAGCTAGAAAGGACAAGTGCTCGACAATATTTTCATGTTTAGAGAGTCTAAAAAGAGCTTAAATAGGACTCCACTTTGAGGAACGAGTGGTGTCTAGGGTAGCAACCACTACAACAAAACCAGCGATTAGCATCCCTTTTTACTTCTTTTTTTGCATCTAGAGCCCATTTTTGGTGCTATTTGCATCCATTTATCAAATATGGTGCAAAACTTGACACAAAATTTGCATCAAGTTTTGCACCAAATCTTACACCAAGTTTAACACCAGGTATTGCAATAGGTTTTGCACCACGTTTTGCACCAAATTTTATGCCAAGTTTTGTGTCATCCTTTGCACCAGGTTTTGTTCCAAGTTTTGCATCAATTTTGGCATCTATTTTTGTTTGACATACTTTTGCATCCTCATTTGCATCCACTTTTTGCACCTACACTTGCATCAACTTTTGCATCGACTTTTGCATCCTTTTTTGCATCCTTTTTTAAATCATTTTTTGCATCCATTTTTTCATCCATTTGTGCATCACTTTTGCGCCACGTTTTACATCGAGTTTTGTGTCTAGTTTTGCATATAATTTTACATCTACTTTTGTTGCATCCACTTTTCCATCTTGTTTGGCATCCATATTTACATCCTCTTTTGCATCTATTATTGTACCCACTATTGCATCTAATATTTTTATGCCACAATTGGCGCCTAGTTTGGCACCTCCTTTTGCACCCACTTTTGATTATAATTTTGCATCCACGTTTGCATCCTCATTTGCATCTAGGTTTTCATCAACTACTACATCTATTTTTGCATCCCTTTTTGTATCCAATTTTGGACCAGGATTTGCATCGGGTTTTGTGTCTCATTTTGCATCTACTTTTGCATCGACTTCTATTGCATACAATTTTGCATCCACTGTTACACCCATTTTAAATTTCACTTTTTGCATCCCTTTTTACATCTTCATTTGCATCATACTTTGATTCTTTTTTTTCATCTATCATTACATCCACTTTTGTTATGCCATAATTTGCACCATGTTTTGCACTCACTATTGTATCCACGTTTGCTTCCAATTTTGCATCCATGTTCACATCCTCTTTTGCATCAAATATTGCATCTATTTTTGCATCCGCTTTTGTGTCAGGTTTATGCATTGGGTTTTGCATCTCGTTTTGTATCTACTTTTGCATCTACTTCCATTGTATCCATTTTTTTCATCCAATTTTGTTTTTCCTGTTGCATCAATGTTTGCTTCCACTTTTACATCCATTTTTGCATCTTATTTTGCATATTTTTTGTCTATTGTTACATCCACTTTTGTTGCACCATATCTTGCGCCTACCATTGCAACCACATTTGCTTCCACGTTTGCATCCACATTTGCATCCTCTTTTGTGTTCAAGTTTGCATCAGATATTGTGTATGTTTTTGCATCCCCTATTGTATCCACTTTTGTTTCATCCATTTTTGCATCTACTTTTGTGTCTGTTGTTGCATCCACATTTGTTTCACCACAGTTTGTGCCAAGTTTTACACCTACCATTGGACCCATGTTTGCTTCCACTTTTGCCTTCATGTTTGCATCCAAGTTTGCATTGACAAATGCATCCACTTTTGTGTTAGGTTTTTCATGTTGTTGTGCATCTACTTATGTTGTATCCACTTTTCATCCAATTTTACTTCTATTGTTGCCCCCATTTCTATGTTCGCTTTTGCATCCCTTTTCCAACACTCATCATATTTTCTGCATTGATGATATTCCTTATGGCATTGAAAATTATGAACAATTGATGACAATGTCAATAATATTGACAATGATGAAAATGAAGATGATGGCGATGACATGAATTGTGATTATGATGATAAAGACGATAGTGGTTACAATGACACTAATGATGATGATGGAAATGATTATGATGATGACGACGCTAATGACCTTGGCGAATCTTCCCAATTTTAGATGTTGTCATTGTCATAATCATAAGCATTATCTTTGGTGTCATCATCATCATTTTCATCTAGGTCATCATCAAAAACAATAATGGCATGAATGATGATGATGATTACAACAATCTTGATAGAAATTACATTAATGATGATGATGGGGATGATAAAAATGACAATGACGATGATAATGGTGGTGATGATGATCATCATCGATCATCTCTCAAACATAGAGTTGTTATTTCTCTTACGTATATCAATGTGTCCTAAACAACCCTTTTCTAGCACTGATCACATTTTTGGGGTTGATGATATTTCTTACAACGTCTATAATTATAAACAATTGCAAACAATGTCCATAATGATGATGATGATGGAGCTGATGATGATGGCATGAATGGTGATTATGATGATAATGTAATGATGGCAATAACGATGACAAGGATGATGGTGATGATGATGACAATGATTATTATAATGAGAATGAACAATTACTAGTTTCACTACCATCTTCTGGATACATATTACTATCATACTTTTTAAATTTTCTATCTCTCTTGAGGTATCTTACTATAATGGTGTTGTCAACAGTAGAAAGATATCTTGTTGTAATGGTGGTTCTAATGTTAGCACTAGCAAAGTTTTTGTTAAATTTTGGTTTAAAAAAATCGATTTATGCAATTATTTTGACAATCTATGTAAAAAAGTAAATAACATCCAATTATTTTGACTGTAGTCCCATTGATTATCATGAATTCACCAGTCTGAAGACCATCTTCTACATACATATTATTATTAAACTTTTTGCATTATATCCCTCTTATATCTTGTTGTAATGGCAGTATTAGCACTAAAAAAATCACTAAATTTTGGTAAAAAAAAGTTTATCATTTATTTATTTTTAATTTGGGAAATTTTTGTTTTTATTTTTTTTGTTTTTAATTCTATTTTTATGCAGTATTATTTTTTTTGGTTGAATTTAGGTAGTAACTAGTTTTTGGTCGAATCATATGTATTAACCATGTTCTTTATGCTACAAGTCTAATTGTTGGGACAAAATTGCTCTTTCAAATAAGTTGCAAAAGCTATTTTACATCCATTGTTGCACCCATGTTTACACCCACTTTTACATCCCTTTTTGCATCCTATTTTTCATCTTCATTTGCTTCTTTTTTTGCATCTATCATTACATCTACTTTTGTTGTGACAAAATTTGTTCCATGTTTTGCACACTCTGTTGTACCCACGTTTGCTTCCAATTTTGCATCCATCTTCACATCCTCTTTTGCATAAAATATTTCATCTATTTTTGCATCCACTTTTGTGTTGGGTTTTGCATCTCATTTTGTATCTTCTTTTGCATGTACTTCCATTTCATCCATATTTTGCATCCAATTTTGTTTCTCATGTTGCACCCGTGTTTGCATCCACTTTTACATCCCTTATAGCATCTTGTCTTGCATCTAAGTTTGCATATTTTTTTGTGTCTATTATTACATCCACCTTTTTGTGCTATTATTTGTGCCATATCTTATGCCTATCATTGCAACCCACATTTTCTTCCACTATTTCATCCATATTTGCATCCTCTTTTGTGTCCAAGTTTGCATCAAATATTGTTTATGTTTTTTGCATCCCATTTCGAATTTACTTTTACATCCACTTTTGATTTGTCTAGTTTTGCAACTAATTTTATGTTCACTATTGCACCCATGTTTGGCCCATGTTTACATCCATTTTTTCATCCAAGTTTACATCCACTTTTGATTTGCTTCAATTTTGTGTCCCTTTTTTTTTACATTCATTGGAGTATCCACATTTGTTTCACCACAATTCATGCTAAGTTTTATGCCTACTATTGTGCCCATGTTTTCTTCCACTTTTTCATCCATGTTTGAGTCCTATTTTGTGTTCAAGTTTGTATGAACTATTGCATCTAATTTTTCATCCACTTTTGTTCAATTTTTCTGTCTTGTTCTGCATCTACTTATGTTGTGTCCACTCTTCATCCAAATTTACGTCTATTTTTACCCCCATTTTTTTGTTTACTTTTGCATCCATTTTCCAACACACATCATATCTTTTGCATTGATTATATTTCTTATGACATTGAAAATTATGAACAACTGATGACAATGTCAATAATTATAACGATGATGATAATGAAGATGATGACGATGACATGAATTGCGATTGTTATGATAATTACAATGATGATAAAGACGATGGGAGTTACAATGACAATGATGATGATGCTAATGACCTTGGCCATTCCTCCCAATTTTTAAATGTTATCATGGTAAAAATCATAATAATTATCTTTGGCATCATCTTCCAAGTCATCATCATCTGATCATCATTATCATTATTTTCATCTTGGTCATAATCAAGAACAATAATGGCATGAATGATGATTATGATGTTCATGATGAAGATGACAAAAATTATGATAAAACTTATATTAGTTATGATGATGGGGATGATGAAAATTATAATGATGATGATAATGGTAGTGATGTTGATGATCATCAATCATTTCTAAAAAACAAAGTGGTTATTTTTCTTTCATATATCATGTGTCCTAAGGTTGGTGATATTTCTTATGATACCTATAATTATGAACAATTGACAACAATATACAAAATCATGATGATGATCATGATCATGAAGAAGACATGAATGGTGATTATGATGATAATGAAATGATGACAATAATGATCACATTGATGGTGGTGATGATGGCAATAATGAAGATGATGACCCTCCCTCTAAACTAGCGAGGTACTCATAATGAGACAAAAAAGTACTCTCAAGTTGAAATATTCATATAAGAAGGGATCTATATTGATAAGCATCAATGATGATTTACATCATCATAGCCAAAATTTTCAAAATAGTAAGGCCTTGACTAACAAGTTTATCTCTCCATTAGATCAGAGCACAATGTTGGGAGGCATAAATTTGGACACCACTGCCTTTCAAGGCACTTACCCCACCAAGATGTTTACCAGGTATGTCCTCACATGATCATTTCCTAATCCACTATCATAATATTTGACACCAGAAAATGCCAATCCTCATGACTATTCTTATCTTGGATTAATGTACTTGACTTATGGCGATTAGTCCTAGTCAATGTCCAAATTCTCAAAGAATATTGGTCCCAGATGTTTATCCAATCCACCATTATCCCTACTAGTGCCTTTACTAGGCTTACGATTGTTAATCCTAGCCATAGTACATGACACATGGATAACATGGTGTCTACCCTCACTCCCTCTCAACCAGGGAGGAAACATCCACAAGCATAAGATTTTCTCAAGAATACCCATCATTTTCGTAGAGAATAACATCATTAATTTGTTTTCATCACATGACGACTTTATGATTAAGCATTCATAGATTTGTGGCAAAATATTTCCCCTTTTGTATTTTTGATGAAATACAATAAAAAAGTGAAAGCCAAAATCATTAAACATACACTATATTGATTTATCTAAGTCTAAACTCTAAGGTTGAAGTGAAAATTCATGTAAATCTTATATCTATGAGTTGTGCCAAACTTATGAAAACCTTATTCCCTAAGTCCTATATATAAGAAAATGAAAAAGAAAGAAAAATAAGGGCCAATAAATGGTAACTCATGTATTCACTCCCTCTTTGGAAAATATATGAATATTTACACTCCTAGTCACACTTGATCACATGTATGTGATGGTTAAATCATGAATTCTTCTTTTCTCCTTGCATTTTCACTTCATCGTTTAAGCACCTAATTGAGGATCTAAGGAATGTTTGTTTCCTAAGGCTTTCATGTCTACTCTTGGTTTACTTATGTCACACTACTGTCAATTTATGTGACAGAGTGAAATACATAAGTTTGTGGAGTTATTATAGAGGTGTATTGAGTTCGTAACCACACACACATGTATTACATCTCATTGATCCACATGTGTGGGTTGGAGACTCATTTCTTGACAACTTTAATGGAGACTACTTTGTGGCTTTAATGGTATAGCTTACAAAATATCTTGTTAAACATTTCGATTCATTCTTTCTTTTCCTCGAGACACTTATAATATTGAAGTCACTCCCAACAATCCATGGAGATGGGGAGTATAAATTACTTGTGCTAGAAAAAGAATTGAGAAATAGAGGTTTTCCATTTGCGATATTGGAGTCATAGACATTGGATACATGGTAGTAGTCCTCAATGTCAATTAACTAAAATTGTATTGTCATAATGCGAAAAGAGGTAAACATATTGGTAACCTTGATGTCTTAATCATTTCAAATAATAACCATTCCACCCAAGTATCTCTAAGCATCAATCACTACTACTTGGAAATTCCTCCCCCATTTTCTAATTATATGATGTTGAACCTCACTTAATATTTTTGCTTCTTATATCAACATTATTTATGGGTGCTTTGCATACCATTTTTCTTTTAGGAGTTTGTTTTCGCTTACTATTGACGCCCCTCATGTTCCAAGACTATTTTCATCAAAAATTTACATAGAAAGAAAGTATAAAGTGACTAAAAAGAAACATGTCTCAAGATTTAAGTGCTTGGACAATTCCACTTCATGACTCCTATATTTCCTTAACCTGGGACCAAATGGTGAACTTGATGGCCTTAAGGGAAATTGATCAATGAAAATCTAAAAAAGAGGTGATTTTTGACTTTATCACATACAATTTAATATACTAAAAAAAATATCCATAACAATTTCATCAAGCAAAGAATCATTGCATTATAAAATACAATCTATAAACATTTTGGGAAAGTTTTGCTAAAACATGCTTAAAAATCAGCATATTTAATATTAATATTTAACAATAATATGGACAATAACACATTTTGATAAATTAAATAACATATTTTCAAGCCTAAAAAATGTCACTAACTGAAAACTACAAAGCATGCAACTAATGGAAGTGACCACTCAAGGCCACCACAAGACAATTAATCTATTAAGACCAAGATTAATGGGGACAAAGATCTATAAAGGACAAAGGAAAACCTATTTTAACTTTATTGTTTTATTAGCCTGGTTCAAGATGAACATTTCAAGATATCATGAAGAACATAATTAGTTTTATTGCATTAAGAAAACCCAAGCACATTCTATAACTTAGCAAGAAAGAGATGTATAACACCCATCTCAGCAACACGACACATGACATTAAGTTACTTTACTATATATAATTTAAACTCCTATCATAAAATCACAAATTTAGCATGAATGGAATGTTTAAAATCCATTTTTATAAAAACAAAATATAATTTTTCTTATAGAAAAATATACCAAAAACTAAATATATTTTTCTAGAAAAAACTAAAACTAAATATATATTTAAAAAAAAACTAAAACATAAGCAAACTAGAATTTGAATTTGACATTCTTGGTCACTTTCGGAAACATATGGTGGAATGTAATCTCTTTATCCTCATCTTTAGCTTTTTCCTAAAGAATAAAAGCATACAAAAGTGGGAAAGAGCCATAAAGCATGGGGAAGATTTTTCCTAAGCACAAAAGCATCTAAAAAGTGGAAAATTCCTTTTTTATATGAGGAAACATTATTCACCCAAAAGATTTTTCCCAAATTGAACTAATGAGGAATTTTGGAAATCTTCATAGCCTCCACTTTCCTATATATTAGAGGCTTGGCCATTGAAAAAATGATGGGAATTTTGTATTGTCACGCTCTTGAGATCTGTCTTGAGAGGGAGAGTTTTGGAGCTATGAGTTGGGGGAGGTGATGTTGCAACTATATCTGATTGTTGTAACTTTCCTCCAACTCCTTTATTCATATAGATCAGTTGTTCTTCCTTCCATATGTTTCTATTCATTCTTTACTTCTTCTATTTAACTAATGTATGCATGGGTTTTTGGTTTATATTTATTTATTCAATAATATTTATATGTTTTTTTATAGTTTTGATTATTAAGATATTATGTTGTGAAGGTTGCTTTATTCTCTCTCTTGTGTGTAGGACCAAGCTTTGGAGCTAGCTAGGAGCGCTTCTTGGCTATACGAAAAACTCCAAGAAGACCTGCATGCGAGGACTCACAAGAATTCATTCTCTTTTTCTTAATCTATACTCTACATCTTGATCTACTAAGAATCCTAAGCCTTAGAACAACCTTTCTCTTAATTGGTTTGTCCTAGGTTTCTGAGATAAACTGGGAGGGTTTTGTTTTCATCTAACCATGCATTAAATCCTACAGCAAAATGATATTTATAAAATTTAATATATTTCACTATGTAAATGAACTTAGTAAAATGAACCCATAGAGGTGGTCATAAATGGAAATAAAAGTAAAACTCTAAACAAGAAGCCAAAAGTGGATTTAACCATGGATGAAAAATTGGGAGTAGAATTGGATGTTAAACTAGCCATCAAAACAATATGCAAACAATGACACAAAAAGGTTTTTAAAGTAAAATTAAAAAAGGGTGCAACACTAGACACAAAGAAGGGAACAAAATAGGGCATATGAAAGGATACCGAATTGGGTGCAAACAAGGATGCAAAAATGGACACCAAAATGAGGATGCAAAGAATGGTGTAAAATTAGGATGCAAAAAGGATGTAAGAAAAGACACAAAACAAGATGCAAAATGGGACTAAAAAATGGTGAAACCAAGGATGTCAAAGATGATGCATAACTAGATGAAAATTCCAACTAAAATCTAGGTGCAAAATGAGATGCAAATGTGGACACAAAATGTGGCAGAAAAAAGGATGCAAATTTGGAAGCGAAAAAGGATGAAAAACTAGATACCAAAAAGGATGCAAATTTGGACATAAAAAATGGTGCAAAATTGGATACAAAAGAAGAAAAAATGGTGCAAAAATGGGCATAAAAATGGCTCAATTTTGGATGCAAATTGAGATGCAACATTGGATGTAAAATGATGCAACAAATCATTCAAAACTTGGTGCAAAAACAAATGCAAAAGTAGACGAAAAAATGGCTCAAAAGTGAACGTAACAATAGACACAAAATGGGATGCAAAGGTGGATGCAATATATGGTTCAACATAGGATGCAAATTTAGATGCTCAAAAGGATGAAAAATTGGATGCAACAAATGGTGTTAAAAATGATGCTAAATTGGATGCAACAAATGATGCAAAATTAAATGCAAAATATGGTGCAAAAATGCATGCAAAATTTGGCGCTAAATCAGATTCAACATATGGTGCAAAATTGGATGGAAAAGATGGTGTAAAAAAAGGCAGAAAAATTGGCACAAAAATAGATGTAAAAATAAGTACAAAATTAGAAGCAAAAGATGGCATAAGAGCAGATGCAAAAATTGGCACAAATTGGATGTAAAAAAAGGCGCTAAATAAGATGTCAAAGATGGTGTAAAAATCGATGCAAATTATGACACAAAAATAGAAGCAAAGAATTCCACAAAAGAGGAAGCAAAAAATGATGCAAAAATAGATGCAAAAAAAGGCACAAAACTAGAAGCAAAACCTGTTGTAAAACCAAATGAAAATATTGGTGCAAAATATGACGCAAAAAATGATGGAAAATTTGGCGTAAAAAAGATGCAAAATTTGGTGCAAAAAAGGACGCTTTAAAAATTGTATAATAGAGCCAGATTTAGCGCCGGGTTGCTCATCCCAATTGAGAAAAAAGTGCACTAGAATCTGGTGCTAAATCTGGCGCAAATTGCATGTTTTGTTGTAGTGAACTCGTTCTGGTGATGTTCGAACTTCTCAAAAGATGTTGATTTATGTGAAGAGGTTGGATAATAAGACCACTCATTGCAATTGATCCTCAAAAAGGGTAAAACAACCAAGTAAAAGCATATGATCGACCAAAGGGATGGTGGAGATGGGATGAAAACAACCAAGGCTCATCTAACGAAAGAGGTTGATAGAATGGCAATTACGAGGGTTAAAATGGAAATGGGTTCATTTTGAGACAAGCTTGAACCATAGGGAACTGTGCTTGGATTCATTTTCATTTTTACACAGGCTTGAAACGAAGAACTATGCTTGATTTCAGTTTAATTTTTACACAAGCTTAAAATGAAAAAACTATGCTTGAGATTGGTTTACATGCCCCCAACAGGATGAAAGAGAGAGTCTCCTGTAACCAGATGGAAGTCGCTGCAGTGAAGCAAGACGGTTATCCAACACATTTTTGGCTTCGTCCAGATAAGGACAAAGGTGAATGGGGTGATTCCCTTCACATAACCTACAGGGAAACTTAACCTTACCACTAGATGCATGCCCCCCAAGCTTCATTACATTCACCTAAGTAGACTAATCATGGCTATCAGGTGGATGGAATGAAGGTTCGTTTACGAGATCAAGTGAAAAACTCGACTAGGATTTTACAAGATCTAATCAAAGACTCGATTTGTACCTCTGATTCATTTTTTAATGAGCTTGACACAAGACCAGGAACTCTGCTCAGATTCCTTGTTTCATTTTTTAATGAGCTTGACACAAGATAAGGAACTATGCTCATACTCCTTGGTTTCATTTTTTAATGAGGTTGACACAAGACAAGGAACTATCCTCATGGACATGTTTCATTTTTTAATGAGGTTGACACAGTAAAAGAACTATCCTAAAACTCCTTGTTTCATTTTTTAATGAAGTTGACACAAGACAAGGAACTATCCTCATATCCTTGGTTTCATTTTTTAACGAGGTTGAAACATGACAAGGAACTATCCTCATGGGAGTTGTTTCATTTTTTAATGAGGTTGACACAGTAAAAGAACTATCCTCATGGACCCGTTTCATTTTTTAAAGAGGTTGACACAGTAAAAGAACTATCCTCATATCCCTGGTTTCATTTTTTAACGAGGTTGACACAAGACAAGGAACTGTCCTCGTATTCCTTTGATCACAACTCATAAGAGGTTGTGAAGGAGAGATCTGGTTCCAATGCCCCCAATACATGATGTACAACATCACTGAATTGATCGTTAGTTGATGTAGGTATGGAATGAGTTGCCACATAATTAACTCGTGGCGGGGATGATACCATTGATACAAAAGGACCATTTAGGGAAGATGGTTGACTGGAAGCCATATTTGGACCGGGAAGTGAAAGTTGGTAAATGGTGACAATTTTGCCTTCATGCAGGAAACAAATCACTCGAAAGAGTGTTGAAACAATAGCTCCCATGTCATAAACATAGTCGTGCCCAAGAAGTAAATTGTAATATAAAGGGCTTGGGACTACCATCACATTCAGATAAACGATTTTTCCTCCCAAAGTAATAGGTAACTAAGGGAGGATCCCTAATGGTTGACTGGTTCCTCTATTAAAAGCCAACAGACTCTGGGTAACAGGCACAAGCGGCGGCGAACAGAGCACTTGCCAAGTAGTTGAGGAAAGGATACTCACAGATGCACCTTCATCTATAATAGTGCCAGATACAATCATATTACAAACCTGTACTATGATCTGGAGAGGCACATAAGAAGGAAGACAAAATCCTGCCAGCCGATTCCAACCAAAGGAAGTGACCAAACTACTTGGAGGGGGTCCCGTAAGAACGAGAGAATCAACCCCTTGAGTTACGAGAGCGGGAGGATTTTCCTCCTGTCTTGATGGAATAGGAGGATTGCCCCCAAGCTCATTGGAATCTTAAGAAACAAAAAGAACCTGAGTGGTATCATATTCACTCTCTTTGGGAAAGGTACGATTAGTTGAAGATGAAAATGGGCCAGCTGTTACCTCGACCTGTTCATTTAGGTCGGGTATAGACTCATAGGATTCACTTTCAGAGAGAGTGGGTTTGACCGACGGTTGATTTTGGTCAGTCAATTCATCAACTAGTGATGGATTTAAGGAGAGTTTCCTATAACCAGATGGAAATCGTTGTGGTGAAGCAAGATGGTTATCCAAAAAAAAATTTGCTTCATCCAGATAGGGACAAAGGTGAATGGGGTGATTCCCTTCACATAACCTACAGGGAAACTTAACTTTACCCTTCTTTCCATGAACTTTACTACCACTAGTTGATGGTGTGTCACCAACATGATCTCCAAAAGTTGATGACACTGGATGGTGTGAATGAGAAGACCATTCTTCTAAGATTTGTATAATATCATGACAATTTCGAAGAATATGGTCTCCCGCACAAAGTTTTCATGGATATCGAACTTTGTGAGGCTTGACGGACAATTTCTCATCAGATATTGCATTCAAAGCAATGGTTGCTTGATTGCCCCTCTACTGAATTTGCTTTTTCTTCTTCTTCTTCCCTTTCTTCTTCTTCTTAGCCACTTGGTTACTAGTACCAATACTTTCACCAAGTGAAGAGGAAGAAGTGGGGGAAGAAACAACCGAGGAAGAAGGAAAAGGGTCAACTTTAGGATCAACTGGAGGTTGATTTTGTCCAGTTGGAGGTGTACTCGATTACGGAGAAATCACAACATTTTGAACCAAGGAGGTTGAAAACAACCATACTGTCAAGCCAATGGTAAATCACGGAAGGGACAATGTAGCCATATATGAAGCACCAATATTTCCAAAAAGAGGAAAAGGACTAGGATTCCCATCAAAAGGAATTCATTGATCGGTGGACTCCAGATTTGTCGTCATATGTTTCAACCTAAGATCAAATAAGGAGCGAGCGTAGAGGATGTTATCCACGGTCAATTAAATTTATTTTAATCAAAGTAACATGACAAAACAAAAGAGGGATAATCTAGGCAAAAGGTTTACCAAGTAACTGTGAACTGCAGAATACCTCCTAGCGAACCAAGAAGTACGGGTAGACAATCTCCCAGAATGTTGTGTTCGGTGTATCACAGTTTACAAGGCGGCCGACTCGGTTACTTAAGGATGGATAGCAACCTAGAGTTGTCCTCCCATATATACCCAAAAGTACGTGGAGGCCTAGTCCATATAAGTGTTGTCTAATGCAAAACCGCATAGTGAGAGCATTCCCATATACTTTATGTACTTTAACACCATCCTATATACCCGAAGGTACGTGGAAGAGCTACAATATACTCACGTACGTGGAATGAGGTATCACGCTCGGGATGTATTGCAGACAAGTTAGCGATAGCTGCTTTGTTTTACAACGCCAGAACACGTATCTAGCCTAGATCTCTAAATGTTTTTCATTAAGTGACAATGCTCCATTAGGTAAACTCAAATAAATTTTAAGTTGATCTTCTTTAGAATTTTCCTTTCAATGTTCACCACGTGATGTATGTTTGCAATTCCTAAAATTCAAATAATATGATAAGCATTCTTTCCATTCAATTTAACGATGAAAATCCTTAGCTAGTAGGGATAGAGCAATCAGATTTTTGACAAAGAGCAAAGAGCACATCTAATGCAATTTCCCTAGCTATTCCTTTCAAGAATTCACAAACTACAACATGAAAGATGCAAGTTTTTCTTTTCGAATCCCTTAATGTTATGATGAACCAAAAGGAAATATGCACATACAATCAATCAATCTTTCATAAGAACGAAGACTTTTACGACAGTTCTAATTCAAAGGAAGAGAAGACTTTACGACACTTTCTTTCGAACAAAGAATAATCAACTATATTCTAACTTTGACTATAGACTGATAATGACAAATAAAACATTAAAGAAACATTAATCAATCAAATCAAAGTAGAACTGGCAAAGGATATAAACACTCATTTTCAGAGACATGACATTCATTGATCAATCAACAAACAATCAAACAGAGAAAACTTGGTAAAAACTCTTTCCAAAGGTGGGAAACTGATCCTAGGAGGATCAGCGCAGCCCAGAGTGGGAGACAGTGCACTTCAGAGCATTGTCCCTAAGCCAGGGATGCTCTGCAGCGCACTGTGTCCCTCACAAGCCTGCGCTGGTGACAATAAGCCATTTCAAGAGGCAATTTGACATAGTTTTGACCAATTTTTCAATGTAAACAACTGAATTACAATCTATGAACACAAATAGAGTCTACAAGGATGTCTTAAGAGGTGGATAAGCTACTAGGAAAGAGGATTCATCCCCAGTGGAGTCGCCAATTTGTTTTGGATAATTTAGCACGAACGGATAAACACTAATTCACTAGACCAGTAGTTGTGCCTAGAACAACAGTTTAAAGTGTTTTAGACTTTCCTTATAAACAATAGATAAGAAGAGAAGATAGAAGGCCTACCTATAGTTCTGATTTCCTCTCGTCTCCCTTGTATCAATTCCGTCGCTCTTTCCCGTACTTAAACTGATTGAAAAGTATCCTGTCAACACAACAGAAAACGAAAGTCGATCAAAGCATGCAATCCATTAAATATAAATGAAAGGAATCAGAAGCCATTCATACATATAAGCATTATGAAAGAACACAAATATGGAAAAAGGTTCAAACACTTTATTAGATAGAAGAATGAATTACAACCATCAGTGTCTGATTCAAATTCATTCCTCCAGCTTGGATCCCATCCACATCACATCAAAAGCAAGACAAGCTTGTGGCATCACATCATTTGCTTTAAAGTCAAGTCTCATAGCAGCATTATCTCCTTACAATTCAACACAGTCTAGCCAACCCCTGATCACTTAGATGAGTGGTTAATTTATATGAGTATGAAGGAGGTTTTGTCATTAATGGTGACATTGAATGGCCTTCCATACTTAGAATTACCTCCATGGAGGAAGGTATGAGAGGATAAGATGCACCTTAACTCATTCTTCATCCATTTTCGAGCTCATAGGAGTAGATAACTAAGGTAAGCTTCTAGATGACTCCAAGAGACAAGAATATTCCCCAAACCCCAATTGAATTTCGCTCAAATTCGCCTAGCACAGCCTAAAGAGGGCTTAGGTGCTCTGCAGATCACCCTGACAATGTATCTACCTGCACTGCAGAGTACTCTGGCAGTGTATCTATCTGCGCTGGTCCCTTTAGAGACCATTTCTGGATGTCTTAGGTCATGAAACTTTCTGGGAAGGAGGCATTCAAAGGGTTGACTTGTTTAGGGCATGAAACAACTGAATTTAGGGTTTGATGAGCCCTAAAACACTGATTTGAATGTTGGGATTTGATGTGTCCAAATGGATCTGTAACACTAGGGGACTTGCATTTAATGGCCTTTGCATCTTGGATGAATCATGAGGAGGCAAGAGATATAGAGATGAAAAAGGTATTGGCAAAAGAAGAGGCAGGACCCCTTATGATCATAGCAGAACAGTCTAACCCAATAGCTGTCATCGGCACTCACAACCTTATTGCAAATGATCCCAAGCTTGCACCAAGGTACCTTGTTGTACAAGGACAAGCAATCAAGCACTTTGAAGACATGCTAAGATTGTTAGGAGATGATAGACATCAAGCATGCCAAAGGAGATGGAACACCTTACCTGACAGCCTAAAAATTAGAGAATATCATTCTTCTGACAGAATGAGGGAGGCACTAAATAGAACGCCAATGTATAAGCAAACATTACAAAGACTCAAAGTCAATTGGATTGGCTTGAGGCTCAATCCACCATTGCTTTTAGGAATGTTAGAAGGAAGAAAAGAAGAAGAAGAAAGAAAGAAGCGGGAGGAGATAGAGAAGAATGCAGGGTTTTATTCACAAGAGGAAGAGGCTACAACAGAAGCATGGGATGTCACATAAGCCACCAAAGCAATGAAGGACATGGACATAGATTGAGTTGCTCAGAGGATGAGCAACACTTTCAGCAGGGGGTGATGATGAGGCTCATCATTAGGTAAAATATTTGGACCTTAATACACCTCCAAGCTTACTAAAATCAACTCTCCTCATAATTCTTTACATGTTTTAATTATATTTTGCTTAATGAGATGAGTAAAAGTAAGATGTCATGTCTAGTGGTCTAATGTGCATTGATTGCAAGTTTTTGGGAGCAAGTTATGGCCAATTAGAGTGTAGGAACTTGAATGGGACAAGAAGGAGAGATTATAGGAGATTGATCTCCCTCATTAAATCCTCACTCACTCGAAGATCCCTCAATCAAATCACACCAGCTCAGAGTTGCAGATAGCTGAGTCATGACAATCATTGGCAGCCAAGCCAGTGATAGTTAAGAACCAGTTAATCTCAAGATTGGGAGCCAAGCCTCCCTAGATTTAAGGAAGTTGTTGGCAAATTTAGTTGTATAAATAAAGAGGCCTAGAGCCTCATTAGGATTTAGATTTTTTATGCAAAATAGCTAAGCAATTTTCGAGTTGAAGGATTGTGACCAAACATTGTTATGTATTTTTTGATATGTTAATGAAAATGAGCAGCATTCCCTTGATCTAGCACTGAGTTGACTCAGAGGGCTGAAGCTCTTGGGTTAGGGCCCAACCCTAGCAGCAAAGGTTCCTCTTACTGTACTTGTATGCTTAGTACCTCATATATTAGTTGTTAAATTGATTTTGGTGTTGTTAAATTGCAAGTATTGGTAGATTTGATTAGTTTGCTTCCATTTGTGCATAACTTTAACAGTAGTAGTATAGAGATAAGAAAATATTCAAAAAAGGCTGATAACAGTTGGTTCTTACCTCATTCCTCCCTTCAGGGACCATAGCTTGAGGAACAACTCCCATTCAACCCAAAAAGACAAAATTTTGGTTTCTTATGAAATTTAGAGTTTTTTGCTAATTAGGCCATCCTCTTTTATTTTTGGAAGATAGGTTGTAGTTGTCATTTTTGATATATTAAGTTTTGTATTAGATTTCATGTTGCTTCCATAATAGGTTTGAAGCATTTCCATGCATGAACTTAGCAAATAAATGATGCAAATTCAATTTTCTTATATTTTTGCAAACCCTTCTTGTTTTGAGATGATTTATGGATAAATTCCATCAAAGATATATACGGTGTAGGAGTTTCTACATTGCAAGAAGACCTTATGACATCAACCTCATCCAAACCATATCCACCCATAATCGCCAAGGGTTATTAAGTTCTCAATTCAAAGTATCATTTTACAAAGACAACTTGCCATGCTTAATGAGCAAATCCAACCATCATAAAGCTTTGGTTTGAGTTCTGAGTGAGTTCCAACCACTCCCTTGCCTTATTTCTTCCATTCCTCACCTTCCCTAATCTCCATACCACCTTCCAAATCTCTCCTTATGATTTCGTCCTATTCCTGTAGGAAAATAGGGGATCATGTAAGTGAACTAGGACATCCTGTAGTAAAACCTGTAGTGGTTTGTTTTGAGCCTGATTTGTGGAAAAAGCATCACAAAATCTAGGGAAAGACCCCTGCTTGCCTCCCAAGCCATCTGACCCATTGCACTCATCTCCCTCCACACCTATCTCACTTTCCATGCAACCAAGAAGGATTAGCAGTCATATTTTTACAAAAAGATAAAAAGAAAAAAGGTTATTATGTTTATTCATGCACCCAGTAGTTAAGTGCTTGTTTAGATTAGATTCCATGCTTAGGGTAGTTAGGATTTCACATGTGTTAAATTAGAATTCTTTTGAAATCAAGGTCTATTAACAAATAGCTAGATGAGTTATGTGTTTTAGGCATCTATTTTAGTCTTTCATTATTGTAGTAGGTAGCATTTCAATTCTCTCAATTAGGGTAAAATTCTCTTTTCTCAATTGGTAATCAAACTTATTCTAAATCAATAGAAGGTTGGTTTGAGAAACCCTAGTGGTCTATCGCCCCGGCTCAACAGTGATAAAGAGTGGACCCATTACATCTATTTGTGTATACAACACTATCACCTCCAAGTTTGTACGAACCCCAGGTTGATGAAGTAAAGTTGGTAGGCCCAGGAGTTACAACATCCTTACTACAATACTGGTGCTCATCACCTTCCAAGGTTGTCTAATTTTCTTTAAGGCCGACCTAATCAAATATGCACATGTGGGATTTTAATTTAAAAGTACATTTTCCCTTGTCCAAATTTACCACTTCAACAGCCAAAATTGGTCCTCTCGAAAAGAGGAACCTAGTTCCATGGTTGGAATTTGTCATTGAGCTGCCAAATTAACACTTCCTCTCAGCTAGGGAGAAATTCCAACTGCACCATGTAATCATCGCAAATATCTTGTCAACAAATCATATCCAATCTCGAGTATCCCATCATCAAATCTCATCATTGCTCATCTCTTGATTATTCTTGCTTATCTCTTGATTGTCCCTACTCATATGTTGAACATTCTCAAATCTAAAAGAAGAAGAATTTGATATCAAAGGGAGCTCATTCTACAACCCTCTATTCATCGGGGAGCCACTTCTACCACCCGGAATCACTACCAGCGAGGAGCCAATTCTATGACCCGCATCAACATCGGAGAGCATAACTCAATCCAGAACAACATCAAGGAGCCCATCTCAACTTGAAACCACGTCGGTGAATGTAGTCTCAACTTGGAACTGAATAGGGGAGAATATATAAACCCACAAGTCACATCGAGGAGCACATATCAACCTGGAATCTCATGGGGGAGCTAAACATGTACATCCCCATATTGAACAATATGTGATATAGGGGAGCACAATTGAACCCATCCTATTTCCCATTGATCTTCCCAACAATGACCCTTAAGATTCATGTGGTAGAACACCTACATCATAATCATCTTGGTTTGTACACCCCCAAGTACTCTGTCAACCCATTGGTTAGACTGGGAGAGGTATTCCCAACAAGCTCTGCTTGTGTGTATGATGCCAACTGGGGTATACTCTACAAAGACCAAGATAGGGTAGCAACATCTCCAACCGTATGGGTAACAAATAGGGGAGCAACATCTATGACCTTATTGTCCAGAGATCCCTAAAACCCTAGGAGCCCTCCATCTCAATTCCTCACCTTGGGAGCTCAGACAGGGGAGAAGAGATTACTCAGTGTTCTCGATCATTCCTGCTCTCTGTAGATCATAAACATATCACTATGCTCATATATGGTAATCATGATGTCTTAATAACAATGGTCTCTTGTTCATACAAGACATCATATAAAATATTATATTAGAACAAAAATATATATATCACAAAAGGATACCTTATACATCCTCCCTCTTGTAGAGGCAACAACCACAAGCCTAAGATTGTTTCGTACAACAACATCGACTAAAGATATCTCAGTCCCAACTATATATGAGATTCTCTGCCAATCAGATCACATTCATTACTATCATAATGTATCCCTGTCATATCTAAGACCCGCTCAAACGACTAGTCATGCTAGAAACATTGCACTCAACCCTGACCGTGCTTAAAGTTACAGACTTCTTATCCAAAAATATCATGGCATATCTCATACTAAGGCAACACCCAGATTCACTCATATCATTGATAACGATACCAATTAGCATCATTATCTCCATGCTCATCCCATGCAAATATCTCGAAGGGTGATCGACGGTAACTCAATGCGTATGAAGCAACTCAATCATAAATTAACTTAGATTCTATGAAAAACATATATATGGATGGGTGTTCACATGGAACATCAATGCTTCATTCAACCATCATTTTCCAAATTAGGTTCAACAACATTTATTCATAACTTCTTGAGATTCAAACAGAGTGTCCAAGGATTTGTATTTCCACTTTCCAAAAACTCTACAATAGCTTCACGATATAGATTTTCTTTTCCAAAATTCAAAAAGTGATTCATTATTTCGAGCTTAAGAAGCCAACTACCTCCTAATTTGATCATCAGAGGCTCATTACCTGTCAAGAGTGGACCATCAACATATAAAACCAAAATCAAAGTCATACCTTGGACCCCTTTTGATGTAGAGGTTCAGATTGGCACATCTTCTTGACTTCACCAGATAACTGTCAATGTGGGCATATCAGGCTCATGGAGCTTGCTTCATGCAATGCTTTATGCAAACACAACACTTTACCGAACCAGTATGCTCAACCTTACATAAATCAATATTGTGCAATCAATCAACTAAGTCGTCTAATCAAAGTTTAGATGTGAGATCAAAACTAATATCAATATCACTTGTAACAAATTCTTTGGACGAGGTGACAGGTAGAGCTCAAATCCAAATATAAAGTTATGACTTCATCTATTGTCATGCCAACAAATTGTTATTTACCAAGCAATATCAAACCAAACTTCATCAAGTCATCCTCATGATCATTATATAAATCATTTCTCTCACTAGATGTTAATGCATACACCAAGGGTAAGTCATGCAGGTTCCATCAATTTATTGTGAGATTACTTCATAATGAAACATAATTGTTTATACAATGAGGCTAATATAAAACCGTTATTGAATACCAATATTAGTCATTGAAAGTTACTATGCTTACATATCATTGTCATCAAGGCAATTGAAGTCAAAACCCTAATTTGTTATCATAGTGAGTTCAATCAGTCCATAACCCAAAAACATATGAAGCATCATGTCAATGTTCGAAAGCATATTTATGAACAACCAAGCAGCATGACAAAGCTCCAAACATTGCTCATCTATACCAACTAGCCAAATCTTGTCAAACCCTTGCAATTGTTATCAAATGTTGTCATACACTAGCCTCAATGGATAAATCAAAATGACATACTTTATGCATATTCCACCCCCCTGTAAACACAAGTTTAGTCAACATATTCACATTATACTAAGTCACCCATTCAAACTTCCCTACTCATAGAACTTTATGTTGTCTGCTCCATATATGTAGGACTACCATAATCCTGGTGCATTCCTGATTTTATGCTTCATATTTTGTGACTTGTAGGCACAACTGCACTCATAGGCTTTTCTTCCGTGCGGTTGTGAGGCTTATAGTCACACTGATAAGTTTGCTTCCATGCGGTTGGGGTTTAAAATAAGGGAAGCCCTCTTTTCTCAGACCATAACTTGCCGCAGACCAACAATATCAGATATTTGTCTATTTATGTCAAAAAACTTCAACAATAAATAATCTTCTATACATATAATGCAAATGATGACTATGTGTAGGGATATTATGCAAAGTTTCTCCCTCTTAATGAGTAGCGCCTTCAACTATTATTATTCAATTCATCAACCTGTCTACAATACTGTCATGCATCAACATATTTGTTAAATCATAAATTCAAGCTATATCAGGCTCTAACACATATATTCATCATGACCATAACATGTCAATATCAACTACTTCATCATCTCATATGAACATGACATCAAATTTTCATCAAGGGTTAGAGTCATATAATTAGGGAAACTATCAAGTGCTTCATCATACTTTGAGGATCATAATCACTTCATCACTTCTTTTACATTCATTCAATCATCAAATTTGGGCATCCATTTTTACCATATGTCATAATTACTAAGCCAAGGTCAACAAGGAGATCTTGAGCAATAATCTTATTGTTACACTTCCATCATCATGGTTATCATGCTTATCACAAACAATATCAATAACATTAAGCTACCATGTATAAGAATCAATGTGCTAGCCTTCTTTACAAGATCAGGAAATCCATCATGTCTAAAATGGAATATTCTTGCCAAATATCAAGAGCACCAATATATCAAAAATCAATGTTTCTATGTATCTTTTGATACTTGGATGTAAGATACTTGTCCAATACTAAGTGCATCATCTCATCATAAGTATCATGAATCAAAATTACTTTCATATGCATACATGAGCCATTTGTGAAGGTGATATTTCCATCATACCTTAAGGCCTACCTTGCCATCCAATATTGCAGTTGAAACATAACATTGAAACAATATACATACCTTGTAGTATTCAGATACCTTAGCACCTTCTTATTTGATATTGGTAGTTGGAGCACTTTGTCAACTTATTTGTCATGGGAAACTGTAGCTCTTCTCTTCTTGCATTAGCCATATTTTCTTGCATCTCAGATGATCCTCAAGAAGGATCCACTTCTCACATCTCATCAAGAGGTTAAAAGTATCCAAATTCATGCAATAAGTATAACTAATAATCAAAACATTAATCAAATCAATAGGTCTAAACAAAAGTGAAGACATAAAGGAGCACCATAAATAAAAAAGTACTTATCTTCAATAAGAGCCATCCCTGTCCATTGTCCATGTAACATTGTTGCCTTGAATATATTCATCAACTTTATCAATAACCAAGGCTTAATTGAGACTATCCCATCTAGGGTTTCTTCACATCAGTCATGCTAGGGTTTCTAAATTGCATATCTCAAATCTTTGCCATAAACCAGGGTTTCTCCCAAACCCTAACCTCATAATATCCATCAAACACTAATCAATTTGCCTAGAGTTCCCTTCAAACCCTAGTATTCTTTTAGGTCTCCTCCATCTTCTCTTGCATCCATCAAAGTTGTCTCCATAGGGGTGATGTTCAATGAATTTTCTTCAATCTAGCTTTGATACCATGTTAATTTTTCTTAGGGCTATATTTTTCTTTACTTTGATAATTGCATTTCATTATTTCCATATTTAAGTTCACCCCATAACATCATATCACTATTTTGATTTACATCATTATTCAACAATAGATGCAACTATATAGAAAGAACAATACCATCATCAATGCAACAGAACATAAAGGAACAATAGAAGAAAAAGATTCACACATAGAGGCACTAGGTTGGTGAGAGACCAAGCCAAAACCCACTATGGGGAAAACCCTTTCAAATTCTTCTTCTTATTATATTGTCAATGAATGATTCAACAAATGAGAGTACAATGATCCATATCTTCATCCATACAACTATCCAACAACATCAACTAAACAATATTCATGAAATGAACCCAACAATAATAATACTCAAAACCCTGATTCAGGTGCATGTAATCAATTGTCACTGTCTGCAGACAACTTCCGAACCCTGCGGTCAATGAGCAAAATCTATGATCAACTGAAAAACCAAACCCTAGTTACCAGTCGCATGGAGGACGTATTGTGCATGCGACTAAAAGTATTAAGTCACACATATGAAACAAGCAATGTGCGACTGTAGCTGAGATTTCTTCGTGACATGCTTGCGGCTGAGACCTAAAACCCTAAAACAAAGATGATATCTTCAAACCCTGCAATTTCACCTTGTATGAACCCATTCCTCCGTGAACTTTCCTCAGACTTGTGTGAGCCAAAAACAAGAAAGAGAATAGAAGAATGATCCATGACGTTTGTCCAAATGATGTTGAGGTCACTTGTATTTATAACCTTCCAAGGGTGTCCAATTTGCTTTAGGGTCAACCTAATCAAATATGCACATGTGGGATTTTAATTCAAAAATACACTTTCCCTTGTCTAAACTAAGCACTTCAATAGTCAAAATTTGTCTGTCAAAAAGAGGAATCTAGGCGCATGGTTGGAATTTGTCATTAAGTTGCCAAATTAACAGGGATGCGATTGTTTCACTTTGGGGTTGGGGGGGGTGGGGGGGGGAGGGTTCTGTGGAAATGGTTATCTTTGGAGACATTAGATGTGTACGGGGATTCAAAAGTTGCTATTGACTAGGCAAATAAAAGGTCCACTTTCAATCGCCAAATGCTTACAATTGGATGAGTAGCTCTCTGATTAAACTATTTAGATGGGTGACATCTACACATATATGCAAGGAATCAAATAATATTTCTAACACATTCTCAAAGAATGGACACAAATATTCACTAGGAGAGATAAACTTCACAACATTTAGTAATGGTACACTTCAAAGGGTCAAGGATACAATTTAACTGATGATTACTATAATTTGGCACTAATCTATAGGCATTTATGTTTCGATGAAGTTAAACACTTTGACATGCTATTTTTGTATTTATGTATTTGTGTTATAGTTACATGGACAAATTTTTGGAATCTGGTTTAATATGATATCTATTTCTATATGGTCTAGATGCTATATATGTCTGAGGTTTGAACTATATAAACAAATGTAAACAACTTTTTATTAATACAAAGTGTGTTGGTTTTTCCTTTCTTATATGTATATGTATATGTATATGTATATGTATATGTGTATATATATATATATATATATATATATATATATATATATATATATATATATATATATAATGAACTTAGATCTATCTTAACTCCGAATCTATTAAGTCTTGAGAAAGATCAAAGCTTTCCAGATACAAACTTTTCCTCAAATTTTACACTAATTTTTTTGTTGCATCTTAAGAAATTTGATCTTTATAAATGTATACTAAATATAAAATTAAAATAAAACTAGACTAATATAAAAACAATTAAAAATAGTTATACCTTTTTTTTTGGATAAAGACTATTCTATTAAAAAGATAAAAAGAAAAAATATTTACAGAGAGGATTAAACCTCTGAGGGGGCCGTAGCTTGCCCATCGCCAAAAAGACTATTGCAGGTAGCAAGCTGCATTCCTTTTACAAAAATGAGAGTTTTAGAAGCGAGAATTGTAGTGAGCTTGAGAGACCAAAAACTAAACTGTACTATAGGTGATCGAAGCTTCATAGGTAGCTGATCACTTACAAAAATGCTATCCTTTAAAACTGCTATTACAAAAAGATTCAAAACCAGAATTTTGACCTGAACACTGTAGTGTTTCATGCTGATATCAAAAGAAGTCGGAGACATGCACATAATGAACCATGGGAGCTTAACACAAGTACCAGAAATCAGAAGAGGAATTGTTGTCATGACACTAGTGCCAGAAGTCTTTAAACCTGCGGAGGAGAGCCTGTCGCGTCCACGTTTGCCTGGTTGGGGGAGCCAATCCAGGTCACCATTACATTGTCTTCAGCTTCCATCATACTGCCTTCTGGAGGAAGAACAAGATTCAGAACGCTTCCAGAGAGGCGCGCTGGTTCACAAGCAAGAATTTGCTCTTGTGGTGAAGCTGGCTGGGGCTGAGGGTCTTCCTGAAGGCCATCCTCGTGCTGCACGGAAGTGTCATTGAGAACAACTCCAGCCATGTCACCCTGAAAGTCACTTGAATTCTGAGACTGAGACTGAGCCCTGGAGGTTTCATCCGAGCTTGTAAGCTCATCTTCCTCCTCTGAGAAGATAACAGTAATAGTGGTTGAGATTAGAGGCTTATTGAGCCTACTTCTGAACTTGAACTGGGTAGTTTGAAAGGAGCTATTCAGAGAGGGCCGAGAATGATCAGAGGGCGGAGAGGATGGAGAGGCAGAGGCTAAAGGAGTGATGCGTTGAGGGGCAGAGCCACCACGACCCCGAGAAACCCCACGAGTACCTGAATTACTTCCACGCCGGGGACGCCGCGTCGACGGGCCATTACAGGGTGCGCAGGCAGCTTGGGTGAGTAGGGAGACCGAAGCTGGGGGTAAGGCAACCAGACACAGGCTGAATGGACCCAGTTAAAGGACCAGACACCTGCGTGATAAACCCAATTGCTAGACTCGCCACAGATGGAGTAGACCAGGTTAAGAAACCAGGCACAGGCAGAATGAACCCAGTGAGTGGACCAGACACTGGCTGAGAAGACCAAATCAATAAACCAGACACAGGCGGAGAAGACCAAATCAATAAACCAGACACAGGCGGAGAAGACCAAATCAATAAACCAGACACAGGCGGAGAAGACCAAATCAATAAACCAGACACAGGCGGAGAAGACCAAATCAATAGACCAGACACAGGCAGAGTGAAACAGGTTAAGAAGCCAGAGGGGCTTCCATACACCCTGAGCTGCGCAGGGGTGCTGAAGGCATAACGAGCAGAGGAAAACCAGATTGCAGATGTCTGAAAAACTCGTATCGAATGAGCCGTGATTAAAGCACGCCATGATTAAATCCCTTGCCTGAAGATCTCGAGTCGAATGAACCATAAATGCACTGACCAGAGCCTTGATATCACTTACCGTAAACTGCTGGATCCGTCCAAGTGTATGGATAGCTACCTCTGTCGCATGCATTGCGATTAACACGCAGTTATTACACCCGCATCCGGGTAAAAATAGTTATATCATTAATTTTAATACTTTATAACATTAAGCATATCATTATAAATCACTTTACAATGATTTTAATTTTATTTTTTTTCCAACCTGAAAAGGCTTACATATTTAGGGTAAGTACCTAACCTATCTTAATAAATTCTAAAAAATTAATATTATTATTGTTGGGAATAAAAATGATCCCTGAATCAAAGGAAAATTAAATTTGTCAAACTGAACATTAAATATTGTACGCAGTAGTAGGAATTAATTAAACAAAATTTGTTTAATTGCATCGGTTAAATTAACGTTTGGATTCTTAGTAAGTATTTTATGAGAGGAGGTTCGAGTGGTGTCCAGAGGATTCGAACTCGCATACTCTAATGCATCGTTTCACCCTGCAACTTTATGGGATGGAACGGATGAATCAAATAGAACGTAGATCATCAGGAACATGCATGATAAAAATGGCGATGATGCTGGGAACCATTCTAATTTTAACGGGACTTTGCAATTTGGTGAATGCTGGCAAGAATAATCGGTCTTTCAACGGGCGAATTACGTGGGTGACCGCCAATGACGGGGAAGCTCTGGAGAAAGAAATGGAAATGACGGAACAGATGTCTGCATTGGAAGATCCATTCCATTCTCTCGATAGTATGTTGCAGTGGGCCATCGGTAAGTTGGATTTGAACATGCCCTCTTTTGAACCATTTATGTGCTTTTGCTGAGGCCATTTGGTGGGCTCAGAAACGTGCATATCCAAGCACTCAGAGTAAAATTAAGATAAACAAAATAAGATTATACCAGAGTTAGCGGAGAATTCTGTTAAAAGAGTCCATTAGATGTCGTATGCTCTGGTCTGATTGGTTAAGGATCCATACCTTCATGTAATTGATATTGAGTTCTAAGAGAAGCTTTAAGATACCGCCTTAAATTAATTTGTTAGTGTAGAATATGTGATAAAATTCTGGTCGCAGTTTTGTATATAGCATCCATTAGGCACTTATCACAACAGTACTCTTCGAAGTAGCGAGGATGGTCTAGGGTGAACACACCCGCTCGGGGATGGCGCATTGGTCCCGCAACCAGGTGCAGGATGATGCACCCCAACGTGTTGGGGGCCGCACCCTGTGTACCACGACAGGATTTGCGGAACTTCCTCTGTGATGGTGGCATTCCCAGTTTCTCTGGGAGTGTTGACCTCGCAATAACAACAGGTGTTAGATTTGTAATCAATTTCGTTAAACCATTGTGATATGAGCAGCTATGTTTATTTGAAATATTTGAAATCATGGACTCTATATATGATAATACTTTAATCATTACGATAAAAGAGATTCCTCCCCTCCCCTTTTTTGCTTCTTCTTTTTTCTTTTTAAATTTTTGGTTATCAAGGAACATCTCGCATCTCGTGGGCAAACTCTCGAGCACTTCTCTGCATTTGCGAATGATCCTGGGTGCAAATTTGTTGATGCTGATTACAACCTTTGACTGGGAAAGGGACATGCATTGAAGCAGCAGCAAAGGTAGCTAGCATATGGAATTGACCTCGAGAAATCTTACATGAAATCTTGCATGAAGTTCAAAGTGGGTAGGTATCAAATGCTCAAGATATCATAGTAAACTAGAGTACACACAATGTGATCATGCGGCACAACTCCAAAAAAGATAGTAGAGATTAGTTGCACAGTAACTCCTCCTTATCAAAAAGGAGAACCTCTGAGAACTCTTTTGAAATACCCTAATATTCATACATCTAAATCACATGTTCATGTGTCTCATTATGGCAATATTGATTTCTATATACATACCTATTCTCATTCATTGGACACGTGGGTCCTTTATGAGGCTGACCCCTATTGTGAAAATTCCAAACTGGAATCCTATTGCAACAACTGGAAATTATTCTCCTAATTGTTAATTTAATGTAACAATTTATTTACTGTTTGCTACAACAAAAACTGAATAAATCACACTGCAATCTACACACACATAGCAAGAATAAACATTGGAAGAAATGCTAGCACACACACATAAAAATAACAGTTATTTTTGGACAAAAGTCCCCGGAAAACCCAACTCGGGAAAATCAGTGCAGCAGCTGAGGGTTTTATTATTAAGCAACAATGAAATAATCTGAGAACAATCTGGATGCCAAATACTGGCAATCTTGTAGAGAAAATACTGGCAAAAATCTGGAGAGGAATTTTCCTCACCACACAGGCAATCTCCCGGCACAACTTGTCTTCAGAATTTTGGCCCTTTGAGCCTCTGTGCTGCTCTGCCTAACTAGCTGGACTTCTAGCCTTGGATTGGACTCTGATGAAGTCGTTCTTCCTTCTGTTGACTAGAGAGATGCTTCTCTGGTACTCTGGGACTCCATCATGACCTCTGGAATTGAAAGCGCCAATCTCTCCCAACAAATCGACTTTGCCTCTAGAGGCTACTGCGCTGCCCCAGTGTCAGCCTCTCTGTGGCTCTTCTGCCTCTCTGCAAATGCACCCATTAGATTTGGAATCCTTCCTTTGACTTCACTGTCTCTGCCCCTCTCTCACTGCTTCGATCTCACTAGCTCTCTCTTCGGCAACTGACTGCTGCTACTTTGGAAATCAATCTGCTCATAAAATCAGACTGCTCAAGTGTATTCTCCATCACCACATCGACCTCCTCTTATAATTCTCTGTTGGAGCACCAACGTCTAAGATTAAAACATAATTGACAGCTAGGATCATCCTTGGATCAATCTGTGTGAGTTTCTAGATGATTCTTGCCTTGACTTAATTAATACTGATTAATTGACCATATTCGCTAAGTTTAGACTTGGGAAATATTTTAAAACTGGTTAATAATCTAATTAAGTCATTTCTAGGCGGAATTTTCAGAAACGATTTCTAGGTTTTGGAGATTTCATGTATTCTAGCCTCTCCACAAAATTTCGTGGCGAGAACACATCCGATACTACAAAAAACTAACTCTCCCTCTTAGCGAGGAATGTGTTCTAGTGCTATTGCACACCCTGTAGCAACACCTTGTCTTTGCATCATCTCTTGTCATGCTACTGATGTCTGGCCATACTGTCCACCAACCACTGCGCAACTCTGATATATGTTGTATTTGTGCTGCTGCTGACCCCACTGCCATCACTGCATCTGCACTAGAACTCCCTCTCATATGTTTCTTCTGCAACTGCAACATCTACAACTGAAAAACATCCAAAATATTGAATCAACTGTGATTAGTATAATGCATCTGTCACCCGAGCCTCTGGCTGCTGCTAGTATCTACATTGTCACTGAGGAATCTGTGCTGCTGCTGACTCTGCACTGTGCCAATTGCATTGTTGCCAATTCTGCATTGCGCATCCCAACATCTGAGTGTTACTAGTCTCTTCAACTGTCACTTTGGCATTTGACTGCATCAACTGTCACTGATCCATCCTACTACTGAATACTGTGGGCCCCCATAGCAAGATATTGATTCATGAGGTGGACTCCTCGAGGATCCTTTCCAATCTCTGTAGCTCTCTAGGGCTACAACACCAAATCTCCCCACCTCACTCTTGGTGGTATATCAACAAACATGGCGAAATCTTCCTCCAGCCTGGAGGGAAGCCTATCGATCTCTGCTGAAGCTGCATGCTGGTCCTGCTTCCCCCCCTTGTCATTCTTCCTGAGAGGACACTGGGTACTGTAGTGACCGAGCTCACCACACTTGAAGCACTTGACCTTTGACAGGTCCTTCTTCTTCTTCCTCTGTTCTCATTGTCCCTGACTGGGACCATTCGATGTGAGGGCCACATTCTCCTCCTCCTTCACCTGCTTCGATCTGCTACTACTGCCATTGATGGAGCTCTTTAGAAGAGCACGTCTCAACTCCTCCTGTTGCAAATCGGTCCACATCTTGTCCCACCTTGGCAAGGTATCTTTGCCTAAAATACTTTGGACGAATACCTACCACTCCTTTGAGACACTGTTGAGTGCCAATCGCACTAGCTACGTGGGTTGAGGCGCTGCCCAAACAATTGCAAGTTGGTCCCAGATCTCCTGAATCCTGGTGAGGAGGGGGTCTATGTCTTCCCCCTTTTGCGTCTGTACACACCTCAGCTTCTCTTCTAGGTACATCTTCAGCTGCTCGGAAGTACCCTGGTACAACATAGAGAGGACATCCCACATTGTTAATTTTAGGCAACAATGGCATTTAGAGCGATTTTACTTCAATCTCTTTATCAACCCAGTATCAATATTCAGATTAGCGATCACATCAACATGATAGTAAAATGCAGATAGAACATAAACATAAACAATAGAAGACAAGCCAAGACAAGAGGACATAAGATGTGGCACCAGCCAGGGACAAACCCCAATGTGGGGAAACCCTTGATCAAATCTTCTTTTAGTCTTCAATAGTTCAGTAGAGAGAGAGTACAATTTACAAATCTGAGAATCTATAACAGCAACAAAAGAGCCCTAACTAGAAAAGTCAATGCTGGTCAACAGGGCAGATTTGACCCTCAGCAAATCGATCAACTTCAGTCAACTTCGGCCTCCAAACAGCAAGATAAAACAACCCTCAAAACAGTCAAATTCAGCCCAGTCAAAGTCTGGTCAAACAACCCACCTGCGGTCAGCCCTAGCTGCAGTCAACACTGGTAAACAATCAACATTTAGCCTTGATTTTTGTGCCCATAAATGCGGCCTGCCCAAATAGAGATAGCCTTCACAAAAACACAATCAAAGGAGGTCAACGCATGCTGGTCAACGCTTGGTCAAACTGTCCAGAAATTCGGTCTCCTGAAATTTCGGCCTCCTGAAATTTCGGACGTGTGGAGAGAGAGAGGCCCAGAAATCCGTACCCAATCAATGAGGAGAGAGAGAGAGAAGTGTGAAGATGAGTGTGTCCAAATGAGGCTGAGTCACCTTCTATTATATGCAACGTTGAGGATGAATAGATGTGACTGTTGGGCTTCTAAGCCTACATAAGTTTGTTGGCTGACCTTGACAATTTGACCATAATAAAAAATAAATTCATAACTTCATTTGTACATGTCAGAATAAGATGATTTTTAGATCAAATCCTACACCTCTCGGAGAAAGGAATCCAAGAAAAATATCAACTCTCATAAATAAGATGACCCATGTGGAGTTTGGCCCTAGGTGCCAATTTTAACACATATTTCTTTGGCAGTATCTTTGCTAGCTACGTGTGAAACCACATGATCCTAGACCCCATCTAGGATCAAACGTTTCACCCGTGCCATCTCCTTTTTGTACTCCTTTAGCTGATCTGCGTCGTGGGAAACTGTTACCACTGCACTAATATACATCTTCAGGCCATGCTCATCCAGAAGGAAGGACATCCTTGCCTCCCAGATGACATAGTTGGAAGCCCCATCCAACCTGTCTTGATCATGAAGCCCAATAGTGGCCATCTCAACAAAATGTTGAAAACCTCCTCTTTCCTTCTGCTCAACTATTCGCACTTCCTTTCTAGAGTGAGAAGATCTGCTCACAACGATTGTTGATCTGCAAGGAAAAATTGAAGTTCTTGAGACTAGAAGTTCCCTGAGGAAAATTTTCCCTCAGTGTGTGCTCTTCTTCCTTCCATCTGACGCTGGCTCTACTCTAGCAAACTACTGAAAAAACCACTACGTCCAGTTAGGATCTACTCCACGAAAATACTGAGTTGCTCCCTCTGCCTCTGGAATCACTTGATTTAGAGAGATCGAATTTTTCTTCCCCTTACTCTGAAAAATCGAATCTCCTCAAGTAACTCGACCTCTTGGAAAAGTGACTGTGCTGCCCCTGGGAATTTCGATCTGCTGCTCACACTGAACAACAAAATTCCTTCTTTCTTTGCCTCTGAGCTCTCCGGCTGATCAACTGCGCTTCGATACCATGTGAAAATTCCAAACTGGAATCCTATTGCAACAACTGAAAATTATTCTCCTAATTGTTAATTTAATTTAACAATTTATTTATTGTTTGCTACAACAAATACTGAATAAATCACACTGCAATCTACACAATTAAAATTGCGGAAAAATAAATGTTGGAAGGAATGTTAGCACACACACATAAAAATAACACAATTATTTTTGGACAAAAGTACCCATAGAAACACAACTTGGGAAAACCGGTGCAACAACTGAGGGTTTTATAATTAAGTAGCAGTGAAATAATCTGAGTAGAATTTGGATGCCGAATACTGGCAATCCTCCAGAGAAAATACGGGCAAAAATTTGGAGAGGAATTTTCCTCATCCCACAGGTAATCTCTCGGCACAACTTGCCTTCAGAATTTCGGCCCTCTGAGCCTCTGCGGTGCTCTGCATAGGTGGTTGGACATCTAGCCTCAGACCGGAATCTGATGAAGTTGTTCTGCCTTTTGCTAACCATAAAGATGCTTCTCTAGCACTCTGGGACTCCTTCTTGACCTTTGGAACTGAAAACGTCAATCTCTCCTAACAAATCGACTTTGCCTCTAGAGGCTACTGCGTTGCTCCAATGTCAGCCTCTCTGTGGCTCTTTTGCCTCTCTGCAAATGCACTCACTAGATTTGGAATCCTTCCAAGATTAAAACATAATCGATGGCCATGATCATCTCTGGATCGATTCGTGTGAGTTTCTAGATGATTCTTGCCTTGACTTAATTGATACTGATTAATTAACCATATTCCATAAGTTTAGACTTAGGAAATATTTTAAAATTGGTTAATAATCTAATTAAGTCATTTCTAGGCGGAATTTCCAGAAACGATTTTTGGGTTTTGGAGATCTCATGTATTTTAGACTCTCCACAAAATTTCGTGGTTAGAACACATCCGATGCTACAAAAAACTAACACCTATTGCATTTACATTTACACCATATATGCCCCTTGTGGGGTCATATCACAATACCCTCCTTGGAAAATATTTGTTCTCAAAGCTTTGTAATTTAAATTAAGGGTTTTCCATGAGCTGAAACAAAGTAATGTGATTTCTTTATATTCAAGCTCTTTTTTGCCGTTAATGCTTATCTATCCATCCAAATTCAATTTATTTTGATTGTAATCCTTGATAGCTGGTTGTTGCATAATTTCCTCTCTTTTAATTCCTTGTGTTGTTGTTGTGACTTCTCCAATTTGTTGTAGTTGGTGGTATTTGATAATATCCATTTGAATAATGGTTTTATGATGCCCTATTTGATGAATATTGCTGATTATTTGGTCTTCTTCCCTGGTGATGTCGATGCCAATTTTTTTGTATTTCTTGGAAATGAGGGTGCCGCTATGGTTTCACCTTTGATAGTTTTCGTTCATTGTGCACACCCATGTCATCCACCATCTGTTTCAGAGACGATGGCATCCTCTATCCTCTTTGCTTGGTCTTTAATTACTCTTGCCTATGAGATAATACCAACTTATTTGACATGTACATCCTCATGTTGGAGCTCAACTTCTTTAACTATCTTCTGGCAACCTTCTTGAATTTTTTTCTTCTTTCTCTGTTTGAAGTTGCAATGTAACACCATCTATCAAACTCTTTCTAGATTGCATTTTTGATTTTGTCTCATTAGTGTTGTTAAGGGCTGCTTCAAGCTTTTTGAAAATTTCTTCTTCAAGTCTCTTGGTAGTTTTCTCTTCAACCATTTTGGCAGTATCTTCATCCTTATTATTTGATTCAGATTCTTGTAGATGATGCATTTTCATATTATTAACATTGTTAAGAAGGTATTGATTATGCTTTTGCAATCTTTTGATTTCTTCATCTTTCTTTTTCAATTCTTCCTGAATTGCCCTTTTCCCACTTTTCTTTTCTGCTCTTTCCCCATTTTAATTTATGAACCTCCTTAGTGAGTGCTTCACTCGGGGAATGTATCTTAGACAATTCATCTGCCTTTTTCGTGTTCTCTGCTTTCACTTCTTTTCATGCTACCAACAAAGAATAAATATGCTGTCAAAGAACCTTGAAGTGCAGTCTAAACAGAAAACCAAAAGAGATCCACATAGAGTTTAAAAGAGCACAAATAGGAGAACCATTTAGTGTATTGAGAAATGTGGTCCATGTTTAGACTTGTTTCCTCTAAGGTCAGCACAAAAGACAAATCCAATCACCAAGCACAAACACTAGGGAAACTTGAGGACACGATGTGACTATCCATTGTCATCTCAGTGGTCATCCTCCTCACTTTAGGTTGGCTCTTCTTTGGCATAAGGGGGGGATTCCTTAGTAAGACTACAAATTTGTCCTTGCAAAGCTTGATATAAAAATCAGATTTTGAGAATGGAGGTACTTTTAAATTGAGGTAACAAAAGATGGTGGATTATCAAAACTAGTGTCTATCCATTGAGTGATGGAGTTAAGATCAAAGAGCAAGAAGGCTTGAGTATGATGGAGAAGACATAATTAAGAGTCAAGACATGCATTGTTGTGCTACAATTAGTCCCAAACAGATTTTCAGATTGTGCTCTTATTTAAGATGCAGTATCACAAACATGAAATTATGACCAAGTAATAACGTGCAACCATGAACAATAGATAAATCGCCACATATGAAACCCTAGATGAAGTAGATTGTATAAAACAACCCTTTAATTGAATGATCAGCTATCAACGTATCACATTTTCAAATTTGATTCCACCATGAGATAAAAGAACCATAACATACCACATTTAATCTTCTTTCTTAGTTACCACAGATTTCAGGCATTGAATGAATAGCTATAACCAGAAAATTACAGCATCAAAATTCTTCAATTTTCCATTCTTACATCAAGAGTCAAGGAGGACTTTACTACAGCCTTAACATACTCTTATTTTAGCAATAATGCCTTTCTATAAAGATTCTTTCAGTAGCAAAATCCAATTGTGATCCTTGCAAAACCCTATTCATCCTTGCAAGAGAAAGGAGAAATGGAGAAACCTTACATTGAGCTCGACCTTTAACCTCTTTCTCCCAAGAGATATTCAACTAAGCTTAGAGGGGAAATCCCATTCATCAAACCATGCCCTTGCAAATGAGAGCTCTCTTCCTATATAGGCCTTCTCCTCAAACATTTTAGAATAAAATATTATTGAGGAATTTTTAGATCCATGAACCCTCTGGAAATAATAATATTAAAATACAAAAGAAGGTCTTGAACCCTCTTTCAAGATAGGTGCTTCTCATTAAGGGTGTAAAGGTACACCAAATAGTGCTTGATTTATTCTTTGCTGCCACATCCATCACCTTCTGAGCTTGGGTGCTCTCCAAGAATGATCATCTAGTAGTTTCCTATTTCCAAAATAACAATAGAACTCAAATTAATGTGGAGTGCTCCATTAGAAATGGTCAAATGTGGCTAGGGTTTTGAGATGGAAAACTTGACATCAACACAACTCCCTCAATATTTATTGGAATATTTATTATGATCAAAATGTGGAAATGCTGCAGCCACTCTACATTTATTGGCATTGGTTCGGTGGTAATCTAGGCACTTGATCAAAATATATCCACTCTTCTTTGGAAAGAGGGCATAAAGGAGCTGTTTTGAATGTTCTAAATGGACCACTCCTCACAAATATCACCATCCTTCATGCCATGGGTGATGTGAATGCCAAGTGTCATTTTCTTGACTAGGGAATTCCTCTTCTTTTTTATGCGTGACCCTTGATTATGCCACGAAAACCCTCATATGTCTTTCAAAATGATGGAAATTCCTTCCTTGAAGAGTTTTTGACCACTATGAAAGGGTTTCTAGGTAACCCATGTCAACAATAATGAAAGGTGTTCTTTGAGATCCTCTTTGTTGCCTTGTAGATGATGCCCAAAGACCACAAGAATGACATGTCATTCCTCACATTTGTATAAATACCTCGTGATGTAAGATGACCCCAAGTACTGAACAATGCCTTCAAATATGTAACTTTTGCCTTGAAAGTTGTGAAGACATCCTGAAGACACCTTCGAATGGAGAAATAGGCATGCCCAATGGTGGATCTATGTGACATGTGCAACCTTGCCTCTAAATATGTGAATTCAACAACAAAACATGCCTCTAAATATGTCAATATTCCTAAACATGCAAAACAGAAGGCAAGCACATTGAATTTTCATCACCACCTCTCAAGTCTCAAATGGCTCATTTCATGCTCCAACGTTCATATAAGCTGGTGCAATGCTGTTGAAAAGTTGCCTCTGAAAATGAAAATTGGACTTGCAATTCAGGTGGTAACAAGACCAATGCACCGTGCAGACAGAGAGAATAGCAATGTTCTGAAGATGTGTAGTTGAACTCATAGACCTAGACTTGTCTGAAGGCATACTTTTCATAGCCCTGAAGGTTGACACAACAAAGGGCAGAAGAAATGGACTAAGATTGGAGGTATTTTTATCATTATCTTTTCATAGACGAGCACAAGTAATTATATACAGAAAAGCTCTATCGATGGTTTGTTGTAGTTCAAGTTTTCATGAGTGTTTACAAAATGCAGAAGAAATAAGTTCTTTTTTTGGGCAGATAGTAGGGGCAAATATCTTTTATTCCTGAAATTTTCCGAGGTTTTTGAGGTCAATCATCACAAAAATTGTTTGTTCTTGAAAGAAAAGGGGGGGGGCATAAGTTTTAATTTGAGTCGAATTTGAAGGACACATAAGCTTTCCTTATTCCTAGAATTCTCAAACAATAGCAGAGGTATTTATTTCTTACATAGAACAGAGGGGAAAAAGATTGTAATATCCTTAGTAGAGAAAAAAATAAAACTTATTCTCAAAGGTTATGTTATCTTTAGAAATTTCACACTCTTTCTAGAAATGAAAAGTCCATAGTGTGTAAAACAAGAATGGAAGATTTTAACATGGCAATGGATTGAGGTGATGAACTTTGAAGATTCAAATCACAAGGAAGAAGGTAAATTTTCAAACAAGGAAGAAGATACTTCCAAGCAACATATAAAATAAAGAGACTATCTTTTTCAATTGGTAACTTAGAATTTTAGTTGGGTACTTGAGTTGAGTAGCACCTGACAGAAGGAATTCTATCCTACTTCATTGAGAGGAGACGACAATATGGTTTTGCTTAGGTGAATTCCTGTTTTGGTGAAAAGAGATGAGAACATGTATTTGCTTAGGTGGATTCCTTTTTTGAAAAAATATCTTATATTTACAGAAAAATATTTACAAACAGTAAAGCAAGAAGTGGAATCCTAACCTCTTTTTTAATGCTACTAATGTTGAGATAAAATCAGAGAAAGCTCTGGGTTCCAGAGATTGGGCATCTTTGATTAATAGGGTGCCCTTCGCCCTTTCTTGATGGCATACCTCATCATGCCACATAGTACAAAGTACAAACAATGAGATGACCTCATGGTCAAAAACAGACTTACACTCGATCTTCCAAAGAATGTAAAGTCAAAATTCTCAAAGTATCGCTAGATACTAGAAAAGGCAGAATGAACTGAAGACAGGAAATCTCCAAATAGTGTAGCACTCTAATTTACATTGCCATGGAGTGGAAATGAACATTGATCCTTTGAAAAACCTAGCAACTATTGGCAAATTGACACTCCCAAAAAATATATTTCACAGTCTGCAAATGATGATAGATGGGGAAAAGGTTTTCAGAGACTCCAATAGGCCAAGAGCCTTTGTCGGCATCCCTTGATACAACATTAGCTAGGAAAATACTCTCGTCTTATAGGAAAATAGGTCGACCCAAAACATTGTGGAGTTTGCACACCCATATATACTTTGGATCAGTAGATACCTATCTCACATTGAGAACAGGGGATAATGGGTTTTATTGATGTGATATCAAATGTAGTTGTCAAGACTCATATTGCTGAAGAGGGCATCCAAAACTCCCACCCCAATCTTTTCAAACAGGTGTGGACATCCTTGTAACCCCTTGGAAGTGCATGTTTCATTTTGTATTTTGGTGGGCCTTCCTTCTTTCACCATTATAAAAGATCCTCAAATTTTGGTGGTAGTCATAGGCTGCAAGAATGAAGAGACTTGGGAGGTGTTAGCACTCTTGTAGGCAAGGTTGTTGAAGATCCGTGCAACCTTGTAACTCTGGCACACACATGACAAGCCCCCACTGTTTGTTAGTTTCTGTAGCTTGGATAGGTGTTCTAGTCTCAAATTGTGACTATGATTCTAGGAAACACATTTTCTCCAATACCCAGAAAAGGTTTCACAAGAAAAGGACTTGATTAGAATCAATTAGCTAGTTAATTAATTTTCCTAAATCTAACGTAGGGAAAAGGCTTAATTAATCAATATTTATTGTGGTAAATTGATTTTCTTCTAGAGATTTCCGGAAAAGTCATGAGAAGGGATCAAGATGATCTTAGCCATCTATTGAGATTAGATCATGGATGTTGATTCATCAACAAATTATAAGAGGAGATTGATAGGCATTTGGAGAGCACATCGAGACACAAAATTGCAGTAATAGCAAGGGCACAGAGGCAACACAAGGGAATCAACAGAGAGAGATCAATAGTAGTTGGAGACGAGATTACGAGAGAGAGATCCTTCACAACGATTTCCAGTGATAGCGGGAGATCGATTTTTCTTCAGAGAGAGGCCGATTTTCCAGTGGTGTGAACAACTCCGGCAGGGGTGCGAATCTACCCTAGTTGTAGTGCGAATTGCTCAGAGAGGTCGAAGTTGCAAAGCAAGGAGAATTTGCAGAAAAGATCAATTTGCACAAAAGGATCAATTTGCCAGTGAAGGTCGAATTTCTAATGGGAGGCCGAGTTGTTCCTTAGGAGTGCGAGTTTTCCAGTGTGAGGGTCACAAGTGTGAGGGTCACAAGTGTGAGCCAAGCAGAAGCCAGAGGGAGGCCTAATTGCTTAGAGGAGGCCAAGTTGGTTCCCAAAGGTGATATCGTCTTGCAAAAGTGATCAAAATATTTTTCTAGAGGTTTGCTAAATTTTGGCAAACAGTTTTGTAATTTTCTCCATCATAGATTTTTTGAAGAATAATAAATAACTCATTTGTAGAACTAGTTTTAGTATTTACCCACACTGGGGTTTTTCTAGGGACATTTGTCCAAAAATATTGGTGTCCATTATTTTTGTATGTGTGCATACTTTTCTTAGTTCATGTGGTTAATTATTTTTTTGTGAAGTTGCAGTTGTGTTTTATTCAATATTCGTCGCAAGATAATTTGTAGAAGACAAATAATCTACAATTCATAGGAGAATAATAACTAGTAACTACAACAATTTTAAAATTTCACATGGTATTCAAGCAAACCTGAGGGTAGAAGGAGAATCTATAAAGGCACAGGAAGAGAAAAGCTGAGGGTTTTAACCTAGTTCGAGTTCTTTAGTTTATTCTCCAGTTTATTTGAGTTTCATAGATTTTCAGAGATGGTTGCAGTAGGTTTGAGGGATCAAAATAGGTTGGACGGAGTCTCCGACTTTAGCATATGGAAAACTAGAATGTCATTCCTATTGAATGAGTATGGACTGAAGGATTATGCAGAGAATGTTGCCATACCAACATATCCACAACAACCAACAACCTACAGGAATGAAAATGCCAAAGCAAAGAGGATTATCCTTGATGGAGTTAAGGACCATATTGTCCCACATATCACAGAGGTATGGACACAATGAAGAAAATGTGGAATGCTATAATAAACTTGCACCAAAATCTGTAATATTCTAACTAGAGAAATATAGTGAAATATCAAAACATGAATCAACTACAACAAACAAATAAACATGCAATATGAAATCTCCACAAGAACAACAAATTTAGAACACTGTTGAGCAGAGATAATAGAGTTGAACCTTTATATTAAATATCCAATGAGAAGCCAAGTACAAAATATAGTGGAATGTGTGCACCTGGGCTTGCTAAAGCAAGTACGCAAAACCCAGGTGAGAATGAAGAAAAATCCACGCTGAAATGGCTCAGTGGCTGTACGCTTTGCTTAGAAATTTAGTGTTGTTGATGCTGGAGGAAAACTGGTATTTGAGGCCTAAAATATGTTCCAAAAATTCTAAAAAGTTTGAGAGAGGCTCTTCACACCCCAACGAATAAAACCCATAAATCTTTTGAGCTAATTCCAGTTGACTCGCAATGCCCAAAATAGTGTGAAAATCCTAGTTAAACCAACAATTCGCCCTGCTATAAGAATGAGGATTTGAGGCCCGAATATTGCCTGGAAAATTCTAAAAAATTAGGACAATGCTCCCAAACCTCGAACCAACAAAACCCAGAGAAATTTGGGCTAATTCCAACCTCTTAGAATTACCCAAAATTACGTGAATTTACCCACTTTCTAGCTTTGCGTTCCACTAGAAAAACTACAACGGCTCCACCCAAAATCCTCCACCAAATAATTGAGAAATCACTAAGAAAATAGCTTGTGAAATAATAGAGTGAGGTTCTAGCTATTTTCGGCGCAAAGTTGCTTGACAACTGCTCAACAAAATGGTCCAGAAAAACTCCAGCGTAGGCCCTAAGAATAATTCGACCCACACAAATGCAACAGTCTTAGGCTCTGAAACTCCACAAGGAAATTTGTCCTCCTCCAAGCGAAATTCTTGCAAATTCTTTAGGAAAATTTCCCCGACAATTTCCTCTTCCAAGCAATTCTATTTCTGCTACTACGTCCTCCTGAAAAATTCGTCCCACCTATTACAAAGATGAAATGACTCACAAAATTTTGGAAAATAAATATCCAATGATTCCAATCAACTCCAAATTTCTCTCCTAAGGTGACACTCTAGGTTCATCAAAAGAGAGTTGGGATTTTTCGCTTGGAAAAATCCCTGTGCTAAACAACAATGGCTGACTTGGATTAACAACTCAAGCGAACACTCCAAATTAGAATTGAAATGCCAAAATAGAATGATCAAAATGAGGCTCTAGTCTTCCTTTTATGGTTTCTTTCCCTTCCTCATAATATGGTTCGATTTCTCTCATACTATGCTTTGATGCCATGGTTTGATTCTTCCCATGGTTGATTTCCATTTTGGTAATCTCCACAACTCATCTTCACTTTAATTTTTCTTCTTTTCCTAAGTCCCAACCATTGCCTTTTCTCCAAAATTTATTTAATATCTCCACGACTTATTTCTCCTAATTTTATTTATCTAAATATATATTAATCTCCAAAAATTGCAATATTGGGAATTTCGTTGTCAAATTTTTTAATTGGGGACATGACAGTCCTCCGCGCCAAAAAATGCTTGTCCTCAAGTAATGCCTGAACAAGTACCCTCTCTGACTGCTGATCACCATTGTAATCCACCAGTAATACTAGGGTCCCAAATGTACCACTGAGTCATCCCCAATCTTAGCTCTATCTTGACATGAAGGAATCCCTTGAGACCAAGATCCCAAGCCATCTTGATCAATGTGAAACACACCTTGCTTCACTCGTTGTCCAACCAGATATAGGTACTAGAAGTCCTCTGCATACTATCAATAAGTAGAGCATGACGATAATAAATAATCTTGAGCAACTCATCGTGAAGCTGCCCTACCAAGTAGACAATCTCATGTACATTAGGAGTAGGCTCTTGAAGATACAATCCAACCCTCATGGAGATGAATTCTTGCCCGCATGAGCTCCCCTTGATCTCCTCCTGTTGATCATCCCGCCATGCTGGTGAAGTCCCCCATGCTAACAACAAACCACTAAAACCCAATGGAAGATCTGAATGATCTCCCCCTATAGGAACCAGATCACCCCTGAGGGTAGTTGAACTGTGAAATCCTGTGATGCCTGAATCCCACGCTAGTCTCAGAAGGGTGCCACCATGCTGACGTTGCGCCACTCTGGCTATGACAAAATTCCCGTCGTACGTAGATTGTATCCTCCTCTCATGGAACCTGATGGTGAAAAATCTGTGAAGGCCAAGCTCATTTTGCCTTGGCACCTCCATGATATCAATTTCTACCCATCTTGTTAGGTCCCTATAATACTAGTGTTTTCCCTTATTATTATTATCATTGTAGCCCCTTATTGTTATTGTTGTGTCCTTACATTATTATTGTTATGTTGGCTTTGATTATATTGTGACCCCTTAGACTCCTATATATAGCAAGGAGGTCTTGTCATTTGTATCATCCAAGAATTGTTCATTTTTGTAATATAAAGGAGTTGCCCCCTCGAAGAGGCTACTTTTGAAGTCGTTGATCTATCTCTTTCTTCTATTTTGTGAGCTGGTTGCATAACAATTGGTATCAAAGCTTTGTATCATAGGGTTTCACTGCTTCAAACAGGTTGTCGTGGCATTTTCGGTATAACTTTTTTCTACGAAGCTTCAGAAGCGGAAATTAAAACCCATTTGAGCCGAAATCGTGATGAATCTCGTGACCGAATTTCAGATCTTGTCTCGCTATATTTTCGGAGATATGAACTGAGGAAGTTAGGGTTTTTGCGGACTCCCGAATTTGATCTCAAACAGGTCACCTTGGGAAAATCGTCATAACCTTCTCTCTGAGCATCGGATTAAAATTTCGTAAAATGTGACAGAGAGAGGACGGTTTTTAGTTTGTTCAGTATCATTTTTAGAGCCGAAGGTAAAAAACAATGACATGGGGCACATCGTACAAGTTCGCTCTATTGAACCAGTCTATAATTATGTCATCGCGGGAGATTGGGCATAACCCTTTCTTGGAGAATCCAATTGCGATCAGATTTGCGGGGTTGGAAAGAGGACTCATAGGGTTATCACAGGCCAAAATTTCAAAACTCGGAGATCCGCAATTACAGAGTTACAGTCATTTCAAGATCGAGCTCATTCAAAGCGGAAAAAAAAGGTGTGTAGTTTTTTTTGCATTTTTGTAAGTTTTGTTTGAAAAATTAGTTTGAAGTGATTCAAAGGGAATTGTGAAGCATAATTATCATTCATTGATGGCTAGAAAAAAGAAAATGGAAACACCTAGTAAGCAACCTGAAATCTCTACTATGGCACATGAATAAGAGGAAGAAATGCAACATGATATATCAAGATTACGAAACCAAATGCAACAAATTTCGCTCTTTCAAAAAGTAACTGAAGCTAAGATGGATGGTTTAAAGTATGGAATGGAAGCTAAGACGGATGGTATGGAAGTTAAGATGGATGGTATAGAAGCAAAACTTAAAGGCAACATGGAAGATTTGAAGATAGATTTGACAAAGTTGCTACAAGATATGCTTATTAATGGCTAAAGGGTAGTAAAGGAAACTCATGATGAGAATAAAATAAATGTTAGTCATGATTTCATAGACTCTAACGTTGGATTGAAGACCCACCATGTTCCAAAGATCAATATGAGGAAGTTTGATGGCAAGGATCCCGTAACATGGATACTACAAATGGAGCAATATTTCGATCTCCATAATGTGCAAAACACAAAAAAGGTACGCACTGCAACTTTATATTTGGAACCCAATTAGTTTGTATGGTATCGATGGCTTTGCTCTCGTAAACAATTTGTCACTTAGGCAATTTTTACGGAAGAAATGATAGCACATTATGAGGATACAAAAAGCAACACTTTTTTTAGCCAATGGATAAATCTCAAATAAAAGGGTTCAATGGTGGAGCACATTGAGGACTTCCAAAAATTGAATATAAGGGTAAAAGATATTCCAAAGGAGCATAGGATTGATGTGTTCATAGGGACTTTAAAGGATAATATCCAACATGAGGTTCACCTTTGGGAACCTGATTCATTGGAGAAGGCATTCAGGTTGGCAAGAAAAATTGAAAGCAAAATTATGGCAACAAGGAAGCCTACCACTCACAACTATAAATATGGAAGTGTTGTTGCCCCTAGCTTTCCACAACCTACAAGGTTGACACCACAACAATTGGAAGAAAAAAGAATCCGACAACTATGAAATCGATCAATTTCAGAGTATCTGATGAAGTGGAAGAACTTACCCGCTGAAGATTCCACATGGGAAGATGAGAATTTTATACAGAAGCATCCATAACTACTCAAGCATTGAGGACACCACTTTTTTGAAGGCGAGGGGCATGTTAGGTCCTTATAATACTAGTGTATTCCCTTATTATTATTGTCGTTGTAGCCCCTTATTGTTATTGTTGTGCCCATGTTGTCCCCATATTGTTATTATTGTGCCACATAGAAGCCCTCTATTGTTATTGTTGTGCCTTTACATTATTATTATTATGTTGGCTCTGATTATATTGTGACCCCTTAGACTCCTATATATATAAAAGAGGTCTTTTCATTTGTATCATCCAAGAATTGTTCATTTGTGTAATGTAAAGGAGGTTGACCCCTCGAAGAGGCTACTTTTGAAGTCGTTGATTTATCTCTTTCTTCTATTTTGTGAACTGGTTGCATAACACATCTACTGGTTGCATAGCACATCTACTGCCAATCTTGGTTGAGAGCAATAACAAGGAGAATTGATCTTGCCATGTGACTATGACCTTGGCACTCCTCCATATGTCAAAGCAAAAGTGAGTTGGGTCACTCTCTACCCTGATCCTATTCTTCACAAAATAGAGTAACCAATCATCCAACTGAATCCCTGGATCCCATAGCCATATCGTCTGGCATAGTCCTGACAACTGTTGGCACCAACTCATGCCATGTCTTAGGTCCCTGCATGCAATTAGTATATGTACTCCATACATCCCAAATCATTCTGGTGCGTGCAAGACTGCCATGTGCTTTCCATGCCACACTACGAGATCTGCTATCCTACCTCGTGTAGGTGCTGCCCAAAACTGCCTGGATTCTAAACATCTGGCTGCAAGATGGGTCCACCAACCGCTGTATATGCTCCTGAGACATCTCGGAATGTCTCGCCCAACAGGTGTCATGCATATCCCTAAATGTGGGCTCAAGGGTGGAGCACGTGCTACCCTTGCAGCAAATTGGACCATCCCCAAGCCTGCACCTGCCAACTCACACCCTGACCATATGCCATGGCTGAAAAGCCCCTCTCCTGATGCACCGTGTCCTATCTAATTGTTTTAGATGAATTTCCTGGGTCTTGTTGCTTGTGATGAGAGCATCAAAAGGCAATAGGCAAGCCCCCCGTGTCGGTGTGCAATGCTGGAGAGTGATAAATGGAAGCTCAAGATCAACTTGCTCTCCAAATCTGGGTGTGCCAAACCCAATGGTGTGCTTGATGCCTTCATCAGGAGATCTCTCCGGTGGCAACACTCCAACAACATGCTGTGCATCATCATGCTCTGCTGTACATAAATACGCACCCCTGCACTCCTCTGCATAGCACTGAACTCTGAGGCACAACTCTGTGCACCATTAGATACCAACGCTCACTGTCATACCACCATGTACCATATGGCATCCCATATGTGTCAATGCATCTGTCACTCCACTAGCAAACTCGATGTGGTGTAAGTCGCTCCTCCCACTCCATGGTGCAAATCCACGCACCACAACACACCGCCATGCATCTACATGCTCACCTGCAAACCACTTCTCGATGTTGCATGCTCCTACATGCCATTGGATGCCATGATCTAAAGCTGAGACAGTACGCGTCAACCTGCATCTTACTGGTATTGCCACCTCCACTGTTGCATCACCATACCCTCAAATGTATGGACCCCGCCTCTAAAACCTCCTTGAGAGACACGAGAGGTGAAACCCCCTATGTATGTTGAAGTTTCTAAGTTTACTTAGTTAGAAACCCTCCATGTACTTTATCTGATTTGTTCCTACCTACTTGTTATTTTCGTTAACAAGTTATTTACAATGTAAATACTGAAAATAAACATTAGAGCATGCTTAACATATTACAGATCAGCAACTAAAAGAAACAAGAACAAACACACCATATGATACCATTATTTTTGGACTAATGTCCCCGGAAAAACCCAATGTGGGAAAATCGGTGCAGCTATCTGAGGGTTTTCTTATTAAGTAATATCAAAGTACAATCTGGGTGCTGAAACTGGCCTACCCAACAGAGAATTTCCTTGGTAGTAATACCTCTCATTTTTTGACAAATCTACTGGCCGAAACCCCGGATAATCCTTCCAACAGCTACTCAACACCAATCTGCCCCAAAAACCCCAGCGTCTGCCCAATCTGAACTGCGTTAGCCTCTCCTAGCCCAGTGCTGGCCTTGCGTCAGCCCCAAGAGGCCCTGCGTCAGCTCTCTGAGCCTCTGCGTCAGCTATGCTGGCCCCTCTGGTGCTCTGCGCAACATTTAGTTGCCTCTGCGTGAGCACTGGCTGCTCCTGCGTCTCTCTCTCTGGTTGCTCTGCTGTTATCCCGACACTATCTCTGCCTCTCTGTCTCTCTGTACTCAATGCCCCTCAGTTGCTCTCCGATCACTGATTCTATCTCTCTTAGCAAACCCCGCTCTAGAGAATAGAATGATTGATCACTCTGGTGTCTCCTCCAAGTGACCCTCAAGCCTCCTTTTATACTTCTCCTGTTGATATATCAACGGTCGAGATTAAGTCCCTATTCAATGGCTGAGATTAGATCTGGCTTGATCCATGTATTTTGGGCCACTCTAACACAGATTCATATTAATACACATTAATATTTTATTTTCCCTAAGTTTAGACTTAGGGACTCCATTAAAAATATTAATTATTTTAATATCTCCTGATCTGTTTAGAATCTGCCCAAACCCTTTTTGGGTATTGGAGATCTCATGTGCCCCAACCTCTCCACCAAATTTTGTGGCTAGAGCATATCCGATGCTACCCCAAATCAACACTCCCTCTTAGCGAGGACTGTGCTCTAGCAATACTCCTCATTGAGTATTACTCTAATCATCCGGCATCGGTACCTGTGCTGATGCTAGAGCTTCCTGCCCAACATCCTCTGCAGAGCTGCATCCTGTACTGCTGCCCATGGTTCTGCCACTGCCACTGCTGCATCTGTACAATAGCTCCCTTTGCATTTGTGCTGCTGCTGGTCCTTTCTCCTAGTACTGCATCCGCATTGCACCTCCTCTCATCATGCTGCATCGTGCTGCCCACTGCTACACTGCAACTCAGTTACTGAGAAGTAAGTAACTGATCTCTCAATTTGACCTCCCTTTTGGGCTAGAGACACCCATTGATGTTGAAGCTCCATCTACCGCTGACAAGTGCTCCCTCTCTGACCTCTGTGCCGCTACAAGTCCCTGCATCTCGCACCGTTGCACACCTCTATGTGCCTTCCTGCACTGGTGCAACACTCTTGTGCCTCTCGCACTGCTGCAGCCTGTTAGCTTTCGCGCTGTCTCGGGACTATCTCTGCACTGTAGCTCTCTCTGCCGCTCCATCCACATCCGTCTCTACCCACTCAGCCAGTCCTGCTACTCCTCGACGGGGCTCCCATAGCAAGGTCTAATCCAAGAGGCTGGGTACCTCGGGATCTTGCCCCTCATCGCTTGTAGTCCACCTAACTACAACTCGATGTCTCCCCACTTCTGCTCAAGTGGTGTGTATGCACTCATGGCACAATCATCGTCTGTCAAAACTTCCTTCTCTGCCCGTGCTGCCGCTGCCTTAGTCTCGAAAGACTTTCCCTTACTCTTCTTCCTTGGACACTGGGTCGCATAATGACCTAGCTCCCCACAGTGGAAGCATTTGATCTTGGAGAGATCTTTCTTCTTCCGCTTTTCCTGCTTCCCCTCAGATGTTAGGGACACATATTCCTCCTCCTGCTTGACTTTGATCCCCTTGCTGCTGCTGCTTGTCTTCGACTACCCTCTGATCTCTTCCTTGCGAAGAGTTGCCCACATCTCGTCCCATAGTGGAAGTGTCCCTCTGCCCAATATACTCTGGACAAACACTTCCTAGTCTTCTGAGACAGCATTCAGGGCTGTCCTCACCATCAGCTCTTGATCCGGTGTCGCTCCTATAGCAGTCAACTGGTCTCGGATCTCATTCAGTCCTCCGAGGAAGCTGTCAATCGATCGCTCCTTCTTCATCTGATACGACCTCAGCGGATTCTCGAGCAACATTCTTCTTTGCACAAAAGTTTGCTGATATTGCTTCTTGAGAGCCTTCCACATCTCAAATGCCATTTCCTTATCGGCTATATGTGGTACCACATGATCCTTGATCCCGTCAAGGATAATGCACTTGGCCCTCGCCATCGCCTCCTCGTACCTATCATTATCACTAGGGTCAACTGGGATAACTATTACCTTCAAGGCGAAGTTCTTGACATGATTCCTATTAAGCACTGATAAGATTTTGGCCTTCTAGACTGCGAAGTTCGATGCTCCGTCTAGTCTATCTTGGTCTCTTACCCCGTGTAGTGCCATGATGCTCCTCTACTTCCCCCCCGGAAGTCCTCCGTTCGACTCCTCTGAATCTCTACTTCCCGTTTGGAAGTTCTCTTTTGGACTCCCTCTGAGTTTGATTTCCCTCCTAGAAATCCTTCTGCCGCTTGTCGAGATGCCCCCTACTCTGATCGTCTTGTGCAATTGCACTGCTGATCCAGGTTCCTCGACTAGAAACCCTCGATAACAACTCCTCTGGCCCTGCTCTGTCAGGTATTGTTCTGACTACAATACCTCACCAACTCCACTTAGCAATATTCTTGCAGCCTTCTAGACCCCAGCAACTGTCTCTTTGTGAACTGCGTCAGCCCCTCTTTGCCTTACGCTGGCCCTGCGTCACCTTGGATGGGTCTGCGTTAGCCGTTTGGCCCTCTACGTGAACTTCTTTAGCCCTTCTCTGCCTCACACTGGCCCTGCGTCACCTTAGATGGGTTTGCGTCAGCCCTGGGATGCCCTGCGTCAGTCCTCTGGCCCTCTACGTCAGCAACGCTAGCCTCCCTGAGGCTCTGCGCAGCTCCCGACTTCCTCTGCATGGCTCTGGTTGGCTTTGCTTCACACTTCTTGGCTTCTTTGCTGCTAGAAACAACTTTTGTCACCTCGGGACAACTGTTTTCTGTTGCTATTGCTCTGCTCGGCTGATGTCTCTTAGTCCTCCTGTGATCTGCAATCTTCCTCCTCCTGCTTGACTTTGATCCCCTTGCTGCTGCTGCTTGTCTTCGACTGCCCTCTGATCTCTTCCTTGCGAAGAGTTGCCCACATCTCATCCCATAGTGGAAGTGTCCCTCTGCCCAATATACTCTGGACAAACACTTCCTAGTATTCTGAGACAACATTCAGGGCTGTCCTCACCATCAGCTCCTGATCCGGTGTCGCTCCTATAGCAGTCAACTGGTCTCGGATCTCATTCAGTCCTCCGAGGAAGCTGTCAATCGATCGCCCCTTCTTCATCTGATACGACCTCAGCGGATTCTCGAGCCACATTCTTCTCTGCACAAAAGTTTGCTGATACAGCTTCTTGAGAGCCTTCCACATCTCAAATTCCATTTCCTTCTCGGCTATATGTGGTACCACATGATCCTTGACCCCGTCAAGGATAATGCACTTGGCCCTCGCCATCGCCTCCTCATACCTATCATTATCACTAGGGTCAACTGGGACAACTATTACCTTCAAGGCAAAGTTCTTGACATGATTCCTGTTAAGCACTGATAAGATTTTGGCCTTTTAGACTGTGAAGTTCGATGCTCCGTCTAGTCTATTCTAGTCTCTTACCCCGTGTAGTGCCATGATGCTCCTCTACTTCCCCCCCTGGAAGTCCTCTGTTCGACTCCTCTAAATCTCTACTTCCCGTCTGGAAGTTCCCTTTTCGACTCCCTCTGAGTTTGATTTCCCTCCTAGAAATCCTTATGCCGCTTGTCGAGATGCCCCCTACTCTGATTGTCTTGTGCAATTGCATTGCTGATCCAGGTTCCTCGGCTAGAAACCCTCGGTAACAACTCCTCTGGCCCTGCTCTGTCAGGTACTGTTCTGACTACAATACCTCACCAACTCCACTTAGCAATATTCTTGCAGCCTTCTAGACCCCAGCAACTGTCTCTTTGTGAGCTGCGTCAGCCCCTCTTTGCCTTACGCTGGCCCTGCGTCACCCTGAATGGGTCTGCGTCAGCCCTTTGGCCCTCTACGTGAACTTCTTTAGCCCTTGTCTGCCTCACACTAGTCCTGCGTCACCTCAGATGGGTTTGCGTCAGCCCTGGGATGCCCTGCGTTAGCCCTCTGGCCCTCTACGTCAGCAACGCTGGCCTCTCTGAGGCTCTGCGCAGCTCCCGACTTCCTCTGCATGGCTCTGGCTGGCTCTGCGTCACACTTCTTGGCTTCTGCGCTGCTAGAAACAACTTCTGTCACCTCGGGACAACTGTTTTCTGCTGCTATTGCTCTGCTCGGCTGATGTCTCTTAGTCCTCCTGTGATCTGCAATCACGCTCTGATACCATGTTGAAGTTTCTAAGTTTACTTAGTTAGAAACCCTCCATGCACTTTATCTGATTTATTCCTACCTACTTGTTATTTTCCTTAACAAGTTATTTACAATGTAAATACTGAAAATAAACACTAGTGCATGCTCAACATATTACAGATCAACAACTAAAAGAAACAAGAACAAACACACCATACGAGACCATTATTTTTGGACTAATGTCCTCGGAAAAACCCAATGTGGGAAAACTGGTGCAACTATCTGAGGGTTTTCTTATTAAGCAATATTAGAGTACAATCTGGGTGCTGAAACTGGCCTATCCAAGAGAGAATTTCCTTGGCAATAATACCTCTGTTTCTGACAAATGTACTGGCTGAAATCCCGGATAATTCTTCCGGCAGCTACTCAGCACCAATCTGCCCTAGAAACCTCAGCGTCTACCCAATTTGGACTGCGTCAGCCTCTCCTAGCCCAGCGCTAGCCTTGCGTTAGCCTCTCTTGGCCCGCGTCAGCCCCAGGAGGCCTTGCGTCAGTTCTCTAAGCCTCTGCGTCAACTACGCTGGCCCCTCTAGTGCTCTACGCAACACTTAGCTGGCTCTGCGTGGCCCTGTGTGAGCATTGGCTGCTCCTGCGTCTCTCTTTCTGGCTGCTCTGCTGCTATCCCAACACTATCTCTGCCTCTCTGCCTCTCTGTACTCAATGCCCCTCAGCTGCTCTCCAATCACTGATTCTATCTCTCTTAGCAAGCCCCGCTTTAGAGAATAGAATGACTGATCACTCTGGTGTCTCTTCCAAGTGACCCCGAAGCCTCCTCTTATACTTTTCCTGTTGACATATCAATGGCCGAGATTAAGTCCCTAATCAACGACTAAGATTAAATCTAGCTTGATCCATGTCTTTTGGACCATTCTAACATAGATTCATATTAATACACATTAATATTTTATTTTCCCTAAGTTTAGACATAGGGACTCCATTAAAATTATTAATTATTTTAATATCTCCTGATTTGTTTAGAATCTGCCCAAACCCTTTTTGGGTATTGGAGATCTCATGTGCCCCAACCTCTCCACCAAATTTCGTGGCTAGAGCACGTCTGATGCTACCCCAAATCAACAATGTACTAGTGGCGATGCTACTATGCTACTCCTCATGACCACTGTGCCCCACATAATTGGGGAGAACCCTTGGCCCCATACAAGGCATTATCTAGTGGCCTGCCAATGCCGCCTCCTTTGATAAACTCCTGCTAGAGTATGTTGATCATCCAGTGACTCCATGCACAATCAACATGCTCAAACAACAAGTAGAGTCTACCTACTCCGTTGTCAGCCCAAGCCGTCACTAATGCTGATGGAGATCTGAAAGTGTGTGAATGCTTAGTCATTAGATTTGTCACACTGCCAATGCCCTCACCAGCCACATCCATGATGTGGTGGGGAATCCCACCTAAATCCCAACAACTGTCATCCTGCGTCTCAAGTATATGGTAGGAAGTCCCTCCTGGATCCCAATGCCAACCTGGGCCTCCAGTATCCCCAATGTTTGGAAGATCCTGCTGAGTTTTACTCCCGACTACCACCGTCTCCATAAATCTAGCCCACTCCACTGGGTACCAACTCAGAATCTCACGCCATCCAACCCTAAGGGCAAGGTCGAATGCATGTGTACTTGCAACTCCAACCTACAAATGTTGTGCCCTGTGCAACTCATGTTTCCTCATCTCACAATCATGGTCAACACATGAGATCTGTCTAGGTAGCTCTGCCTCTCTCTCCCCAATGTGCAGAGGTAACCTAACAGTGCTATCATCCCTACCTATGTATGCCTGAAGAGGGTTGCTTTGACGCTCTAATGTGTACTCCTCTAACTATACCATTAAGGAATCCAATCGTTACCCAACGCGAGTCAGCTTGGTTTATCTTAGCAAAAACTAATCTCATGCCATCCAACTCCTTGTTATGTTGCAAAATGGTCTCTCGGACTATCGTGGCCTTCTTTTTCAATGCTAGAAGGCTGACCTGGAGCTGATGAAACTGTTGTGGGTGGTTAACATCTGTAAACTCGGTCATAGCTCTGGGTACCTCTATGTCTCTTGGAACCTCATCAACTGGGGATATGTCTCTTGGCACCTCATCAATGGATGTATACTCAACTATCTCCACCAATGTGTCAATTGGGGCTACCAAAGGAAACTCCAACAAGGGTGGCTCTTGTGTCACATTGGGTGTATCCATGTGCTCCTCACAATCCTGTGTGCCCTCAGTCTCCTGCTCAACCTCCTCCTTAGGCTCGTTGTCAATGTACCTGTACCCTAGGCCCCACGATAGGAAGTAAGATCTCCTCTTGGTCCCATCATCTAACTGCTCTCATCCTGTCCACTCCTCTTGAGGAGGTCGGGTGCCCTGATTCTGCTGACTTTTCCCACATGGTGTAAGTGGCTTCATTCCCATGGCATGCACACCTCTAGTGCCTCTATTATAAGGATGAGGACAACTCAGTTTTATTCCCTTACTGATACACAATTGGGCTAACATCTCTATCATCTCTTCATTGTTTCTAAGGATCTCCTCCATGATTTCCTGTGTACTCCTCCCCTTTTGTGCCATTGTAATATCCACAAATTTCACCAATCACTATGCATGCATGCCTACACCTCCATGATCTTGCTAGCTTCCCCACAACTGGCCAAGATCATGCTCTAATACCACTATAATATTCTAACTATAGAAATACAGTGAAATATCAAAACATGAACTAGCTACAGCAAACAAATAAACATGCAATCTGAAATCTCCACAAGAACAACAAATTTAGAACACTATTGAGCAAAAATAATAGAGTTGAGCCATTTTATTAAATATCCAATGAGAAACTAAGTACAAAATATAGTGGAATGTGTGCACCTGAGCTTGCTAAAGCAAGCACGCAAAACCCAGGTGAGAATGAAGAAAAATCCACGCTAAAATGGCTCACTGGCTGTACGCTCTGCCCAAAAAATTATTGTTGTTGTTGCTCAAGGAACACTGATATTTGAGGCCTCAAATATGCTCCAAAAATTTTGAAAAATTAGAGAGAGGCTCCTCACACCCCAACCAATAAAACCCAGAAATATTTTGAGCTAATTCCAGCTGACTCAGAATGCCCAAAATAGTGTGAAAATCCCAGTTAAACCAACAATTTGCCTTGCTATAAGAATGAGGATTTCAAGCCCGAATATTGCCTAGAAAATTTAAAAAAATTAGGACAATGCTTCCCAACCTTGGACCAACAAAACCCATAAAGCTTTTGGGCTAATTCCAACCTCCCAGAATTACCCAAAATTATGTGAATTTACCCACTGTCCAACTCTGTGTCCCACTAGAAAAACTACAACTGCTCCACCCAAAATCCTCCACCAAATAAGTGAGAAATCACTGAGAAAATAGCTTGTGAAATAGTAGAGTGAGGTTTCAGCTATTTCTGGCACAAAGCTGCTTGACAACTGCTCAACAAAACGATCTAGAAAAACCCTAGTGCAGGCCCTAAGAAGAATTCGACCCACACAAATGCAACAGTCTCAGGCTTTCAAGGAAATTCATCCTCCTCCAAGCGAACTTCCTGCAAATTCTTTAGGCAAATTTCCCAAACAATTTCCTCTTCCAAGCAACTTTATTTCTACTAGTCCTCTTGAAAAATTTGTTCCACCTGTTACAGAGATGAAATGACTCACAAAATTTAGGAAAAGAAATATCCAATCAACTCCAAATTTCTCTCCTAGGGTGACACTCTAGGTTCACCGAAAGAGAGTTGGGATTTTCCGCTTGGAAATCCTTGTGCTAAACAACATTGGTTGACTTGGCTCAACAACTCAAGCGAACACTCCAAATTAGAAATGAAATGCCAAAATAAAATGATCAAAATGAGGCTCTAGTCTTCCTTTTATGGTTGCTTTCCCTTCCTCATACCATGGTTCAACTTCTCTCACACTATGCTTTGATACCATGGTTTGATTCTTCCCATGGTTCAATTTCCATTTTGGTAATCTCCATAACTTATCTAAACTTCAATTTTTCTTCTTTTCCTATGTCCCCACCATTGCCTTTTCTCCAAAATTTATTTAATATCTCCACAACTTATTTCTCCTAATTTTATTTATCTAAATATATATTAATCACCAAAATTGCAAAATTGGGAATTTCGTTGTCAAAGTTTTTAATTGGGTACATGACAAAATCCTATAGAGAATAGGAAATTGATTCGTAGAGAGAAGCTGAGGACCATAAGGATGCATGAGGGTGAAGGCGTGACTTCATATCTCACTAGAGTTCGACTTGCTAGAGATGAGCTAGCTACAGTTGGTGAGAAGCCCAACGATGATGAGCTAGGGAAAATAACACTGAATCGATTTCCAAGGAGTGGAGCGTGTTTGTCCAAGTGATCAATGGGCGAGATACACTTTTAGGATGGGATCGCCTTTGGAGCAACTTCACTTAAGAGGAGTTTAGGCTCAACTTGGTCAATAGGAGTAGCAACAACAATAAGACTTCGAAGGTTGAGAGGGAGAAGAAGAACATTGCCTTAGCAGGTAAAGGGAAAGCAAAAAAGGGGTCCAGCGAAGGATCCAACTCGAAAGGAGACATGAAGAAGAAGGACCTATCGAAGGTCAAGTGTTATGGCTGTCACGAGTTTGGCCACTATGTTAGCGATTTTCCTCACAGAAAGAAGAAGGGCAAGAAGCGAGTAGCAACTTCAACAGATGCAGATGAGCTCTCTAGTCAAATGGAATAGGAATTCACATTGATTTCTTGCTTGTCTAGCTTAGCTTCACAAGGTATCTGGTAGATAGCTAGTGGAGTGTCATTCCATATGACAAGAGTTAGAGAGTACTTCTCCAGTTATAAGGAGGAGGACATTAGGTTCTAGATTCAGATGGGGAACGAGTCGAAGTGCAACCTAGTTGCAAGAGGGACTGTTCTATTTCAGAGGGAGAATGTCGAGATGATTCCTATTCATGATGTGCCAGGCTTGGGGATGAACTTGATCTCTATATCCATCCTTCAAGATAAGGGGTACAATTTTATATTTAGAGGGGTGAAGGTGTCATTGAAGTACAAGGATTGGAGGTCACCTATAGCTATTGGGGTGAGGAGCGGCCAATTATACAGGTTGTAGATTAACACTCATAAGGCACTAGTTAGCAACAATATTGTTAAAATTGGGAACTAGGGCCAAATTCCACTGTTGGACAACTCATTTGATGGAGATGGTTATTGCATTGAATTGCTCTTTTCGAGAGGACCAAAATTCATATAAAGATCATCCAATTTGGACAAGCAGAAGTGTGTTTTTGAATTTGTGCCCTCACATGTGCAAATTGTTCAGGTCGACCACATCATCATGTAGGCTCATGAAGCCCAATGGACGTGACTCTTCACCCTCAATGACTTGTATAAATACAAGTTCCCTCTCATCTCATTTGGCATCATCATCACACTCATTTCTTCTCTCTCCTTCTCTCATTGGTTCGTATAGATTGGGCAAATCTTCTCTCTCTCGCACCTGTGGCAGAAAGACAAATTTTCTGGGCAAAATTGTAGGGCCGAATTTCAGCACTGTTGCAGGAGTTGACCAGCATTGACTGAGCACTTTGACTCATCCTTTGACTGCGATTTTTGTGGAAAAATTTCATTTTTAGCAAGCCGTACAGTTTGGCACTGGAACTGAGAATTTCTAAGCGCTTTGATCGTAGGGTTGACTGCAGGGTTGACCACAAACCTGATCGCAAAGTTGACCAAGTTTGATCGTAGTTTTCAGGATTGTTTTGGGCTGACTTTGACCACCTTATTAGGCCGAGCTTGACTAGGTATGACTGAGCTCCAAAAAAAAAGGATTTGCTGCTGCATTGACCATCTTTGACTTTCTGGTTAGGGCTGAATTTGATTGTAGATTTGATAGGGCTATTTTGATTGTGATTTGGCAAGTCAAATTCTCACTTTAGTACTCTCTCTCTCTATTAAAAATTCGATATAATAATAAGAAGAATTGATCAAAGGGCTTTCCCCACATTGAGGTTTTTCCTTGGTATTCGCCAAATTTGTTGTCCTCTTGTCTTGGCTTGTCTTCTACATTTTATTTTATTTTCTATCTACAATTACCGTCAGTGTGATTTATGGTTGATGTGATTGCTATTGGAAACTAATTTGGAAATTGTCATTGGGATGCTTAAAGTACATTAAAGTAATTGTGCTAAGCATAGAACATACCATTGTTATCTAAAATTAACATGGTATTAGAGCTTAGGTGAAGACAAAGCCCAATAAAGAGAGAGAAAAGCAATCACTAAGGGATATTTGTTAGACAAGATCATTGGACTAGCCTCAATGGCTACTACATCTAACTTCAAATCTGAGGATAAGCTCAAAGACAAATCTGACTATCATGCATGGAAGATGACTTTGGATTTGACTTTAGAAGAGCATGATGCCATGGACTATGCGCAGGGAAGAGTGGTAGAGCCTCCTTCAAATGCACCTGCTGTTGCAAAGATGAAGTACAAGAAAGGTGAGGTCAAAGCTAAAAGAATTATTATAGATTCCATTCAAAAGCATTTGGTTGCCTATATTTCTGATTTGGGAACATCTAAGGAGATGTATGATAAGCTAGTTGGGATGTTCAAAGTAAACAATGCAAATCAAATACTCTTTCTCAAGAACAAGTTGAAGGACATCAAGATGGATAAATGAGAGTCTATCCAATCCTACTTTATGAGAATAACACAAATCAAGAATGACCTACTATCTATTGGAGAATTTATTGTTGACTAGGAGCTCACTCTCATTGCAATTGGGGGTCTTTCAAGAGCATGGGATGTGTTTAACACCACTATTCTCAACAATGACAAGATTCCTAGTTTTGATGAATTATTGGCGAGATTCACTCAAGAGGAGACGAGGATGATGGAGAGAGACAAGTCCTCAAACGGAAATGAACCTACTGCTTTCTCTGCTCATGCAAAGAAGAAAAATAATGCTGGTCCAAGGAGACAAGGTCAAGGATTCAAGCAAGGATTTTTAAAGAAGGAAGAAAAGGAAGGTGCGACAATTGTAACAAGTTCAACCACTATGCTAGAGAGTGTCCTCACAAGAAGAATTCTCCAAGGGTTGATGACAACAATCACAACCATATCAAAGGCAATGGCAATCAAAGGAACTTCAAGTTCAATAATAAAGGAAAGAGGAATGCTCCTGCTGCTCGGTATGGAAATGGTCGACCCCCTAAAAGGATGAGAAATTCCAGGTATGAGGAAAATAATGTTGTAGAGAAACAAATGAATTTTATCTTATTTCCGCTCTATCTACTGCCTCTCCTTCAGATACATTAGCTCAGTGGCTGATTGATAGTGGAGCCTCAAGGCACTTCACTGGGTACAAGGAAGCCCTCTCAAATTTGATTGAAAAGAAGACTAATTTGGAGATCATACTTGGAGATAATGCCACCTACCATGTGAAAGGGATAGGTACTCTCACTCTTCACTTGAATCAAACCATTCATCTACAAGAAGTGTTGTATGTGTCCGATTTGATGAAGACCCTGGTATCAATTCCTGCGATGGAAGATAAAGGCTTTAAGGTAGCATTCATTGATGGCAAGGTACGTATTTGGAAAAAAATCCTAAAGATGCATTCACACTTGGATTTAGGTTTGAAGGTCTCTATCAAGTTGGAGGAAGTCCTCTGGGAGCCTTGACTTGCGATACTTTTCTTCAATCTGAATTATGGTACCGAAGATTTGCTCACCTTCATTACAAAGCCTTACCTGGGGTAAGGAAGATGGTCACAGGTATGCTTGAATTCAACATGAATCAAGAAGGAGTTTGTTAGGGTTGTGCAATTGAGAAACTTACAAAGAGACCATTCCCTTCAAGGGAAAGCCAAACTACTGATATTCTTTAATTGGTCCATTCTGACTAATCTAGAATGTTGCCCGTAACATCATTGGGAGGCTACTTATACTATGTAATTTTTTGGATGACTTCTCTCGCAAAACATGGATCTATTTCTTGAAGAAGAAGGATGAAGTGTTCAAATGGTTTCGTTATTTCAAAGCCATGGTGGAAAATCAAATAGGGAAGAGGATCAAAATATTGAGGACCGACAGTGGAATCGAATATGAATAAAATGAATTCAATGACTTTTGCAGAGAGGCTGGCATTAAGAGGGAGACAACTTTTCCATACTCTCCTTAGCAAAATGGAGTTGCTGAAATAAAGAATCTATTAAGTTTAGGTATGATCTATGCTTAGAGCAATTTATTTCAATTTTCATAGTTAGCTCAATATCTTTTCCAGATTAGCAATCACATCAGCATTAAATTAAACTGCAGATAGAACATAAACATAAATCGCAGAAGACAAGCCAAGACAAGAGAACACAAGATATGGTGCTAGCTAGGGACAAACCCCAATGTGGGGAACCCTTCGTCAATTCTTCTTATATGTTCTTCAATAGTTTAGCAGAGAGAAAGAGAGAGTACATTTACAACAGAAGTCAACACTTTGACTTTCTAGATAAGAAAATAGCTTGTCTCTACATGAGATCTCAGTTGAAGACATGTTGTTTCAACTGATTCTCCAAGGTGACTCCTTCACCTATCCTTGTGCTGCATCTCATCCACATGCTACACCTCACCGTGCTGCTCCAATCATTGAGCTGCTCTCATCATGGATCTGCACTCAATGCTGTACTCGTCATCACAATGCTGGACCTCATGTTGCTGTTGTCACAGTACATAGTGCCACTGCTGCACCATGCTTGTTGTGCTACTGCAGCTCCTATGTACAACTGCTACACCAATTACCATTGTTGTTATGACTTGTAGTCTTCCACATAGTCAGGAGATAAGTCTTTTTAGGACTATAGTTTACCTTGGAGAGCTTTCTCTCATGCCACGCTACCCTTTGAAGGTGCTGCCCACCCTTGACAGTCTTTAACACAACCTCAGCTGTGTGCTATGGCTTGCAGCCTAGCACAACAACTAGCTGTAACTTTTGACCTTCCCAAATGATACCCAAACAGTCTCAAACAGTAGCGTTGCCTTCCTCATGACAAGCTGACAACACTTACCTGCACTCAAACACATACTTCTAACCCTTGACAACGACTCTGTCCATCTCTTATTATAGTAGCATTATACAACCCGTAGAACAGGTTTGAGGCAGCCTTTCTGGAGGACTGTTCCATCCTAGATGGGCTCTCAAACAACTCCCTCTATCCTCTGCCTTCTAGCAAGATACACAACCTCCTCTTCAGCCCTGAGTCACCTACAACAAACACATTGTCCATTCATGTATCTTAGTGCTGTGTTAAGACACTTTCTTGTTGCGTTCGAGGGCTACCTGTGTTGCGTCTTAGGGTCTTTACATAGCTGAGTATTAGGGCTCCATTGATAGTGGCTTTAGGCTTCTTTGACTGCGAATATAGAGCTTCTTAGGACAACGGATTTAGGGCCTCTTGGGACAACGAATTAGGGCTCCCTGTTTGCTGCGTATTGGAGCTTTCTTGACAGCAAGTAGGACCACCCTTGACAATGTCCTAGTCTCCTTTATGACTACGGATTAGGGACTCCCTTTAGTTGTGTTTTGGAGCTCTCTTTACAGTGGATTAGGGCCTCTCTTTAAGTGTAGATTAAGGCACCTTTGACCTGCGGCTAGGGCACTTTAGGACTGCGCATTAGGGCTTCTCCTTCAGCTGTGTATAGGCCTCCTTCACTGTGGCTAGATCTCCCTATTTGGACAGCGGCTAGGCTTCCTCCTTGAGCTGCGAATATGACTCCCTCTTGACAGCGTATAGGGGTTTCTTTGAGCTGTTTATAGATCTCCTCTTACTTGTGAATAGATCTCCTCATAAGACTGCGGCTAGGGCTCTTTAGTTGATTGCTTCTAGGGATCTCTTAGAAGACCCTTCCACTCCGTCCTCCTTGAGAGAGGACAACCCAAACAAGTGGAGAGGAGAGATCAAGAGAGATGAGTGTGTGAGGAATGACTCTCAAGTCATCTCCTTTTATACTAAAATGTTGAGCACTTGTGGGGTTTATTTGGTTGCTTGTCGGCCTTGACGAATTGTCCCCTAACACAAATAAATTCATATCTTAATGAATACTTATCGGAATCAGATGATCTTTAGATCAATCCTACATCTCTCGATGAGAGGGATCTAAGAAAAATATCATCTGCCATTAATAAGATGACCCACATGGAGTTTGGCCCTAGTTTCCAATTATAACACTCCCTCTCAACTAGGGAGAACTCCATTTACTGGTCCATATGTCCGACTGTACTATCTCTGCCATCAGTGCCTTGCACTGCTCTGCTCTACTGAACCATGAAGAAGAAGAATTGATCGAGAATGTTTCATACCATTCTATATTGACCCAAAGTTAATTTCATATGAGAGAGTGTGTCATACCACTCTTACTGAGCCGAAGCCAGTTTCATTGATCCCAGATCAATATCACAAGAGAGTGTCTCAAACCACTCATACTGATCCCAGATCAATATCACAAGAGAGTGTCTCAAACCACTCATATTGATCCCATATCAGTGTCATTGATCCCAGACCAATGGAGGTCATCCTAGCAGAGGGAGTGTGGTAGATACAACGATGCGTCCATCGATAGTACTACTAATGGTCCCTAACCCCATTTCCCTACTCATTGGTCAGATGAGAGGTACAAGTCGTTCGGGAAAGTCACAGATTTGACCTTTCCCTGAGGCTTTGACAAAATGTCTGCGACCTGTACATCAATCTCAATGCGATGGAGCCTCCTCGCTCATCGACTTACCATATCCCAGATAATGTAGCATCTGATGTCTATCTGCTGGAGCATCATCGAATATGGGATTCCTCAACACCGAATCCCCCCCCTGGTTGTCACAGAGGATCACGGTGGTATTCATCATATGTACAAACAGCTCATTGAAGAGCTTCCACAACCATGCAGCTTCATACGAGATCATACTCATAGCTATGTATTCGGTCTCGGCGGTGCTTATGGTAACCGACTTCTGCTTCCTGCTCATCCATGATATCGAAGCAGAACCCAAACAGAACCAACATTGGGAAGTGCTCTAGTGATCCTCCACATTGCCTGCCCAGTCAACATTCAAATAATCATGTAGCTTCATATTTCCAGCAGTGTATCTCAATCCATGAGAGATTATGCCCCGAAAATATCTCAGAAGATTCTTGGCACCAATCAAGTGAGGCTCAGCCAAATATGAGCTCACCATGCTAACTGCAAAACATATGTCCAGACGGAAGTTCACCAAGAACATCAATGCAAATGAGTTTATGAAACTCAGAGGCATTTCTCAAATCTGGTCTAGCATCATCACCATATAACTTCTGAAAGTTAAGATCCTCGAGGTAGTCACGGGTTTGTAGTTTACCATTCCACATCTGGAATCCAACTCCCTCTTACTTCTACAAGTGAGAGGGTCTGCACCTGTCTGAAATAGGTCGTCCTCAGAAGGTGCCGATATGAGAGGTCTATCACCCACAACCTTCAAACAATGGTTTGGATCGACTTTACTCTTAGTGAATCTCAGCTTCATCTGACAGCTATCAATCCTCTCATATCAAACCCGGGGTGATCTGCTTCAAGCCATAGAGGGATTTCTTCAACCGGCACACATGAGATTCTTGATCATGAATCTCAAACCCCTCAGGTTGTTCCAAACCTGTGGACCTGCTACATGAGGGGAATGGTCCCCTTGTAAGATTTTCCCTTCGGTACATCTCAGACATGTACCTTCACGCTCCTTTTGAATTAAGGCATCCCTGTCATCATTTGACTTATAGACCTCCGGTGCTATGTGTCAACTGACATGGTCCCCAATGGACTTCCTGCCAACCTGAACTTAAAGATAAAAGCATCTTTGAAAATTCTATTTCTAAACACGTACCGTTCCATCGATGAATGCCACCCTGAAACCTTTTGACTTCCATTGCCGAAATGGACACTAGGTTCTTCTGGCGATTAGGTACATAAAAGAGATTCTTGTACATGAATCAAGTTACCCACATTCAATTAAGGGTTAACATTCCCTACACCCTTTCTGGGATAGGTGGCATTGACTCCAAGTATAATCCCACGGTTGTTTCCATCTCTACCAAATAGGAGAGAGCACCCTTCTATCCAATGAGGTGCCTTGAAGCACAACAATCAATAAGCCAGATTCCCAAAGAATTTGAAGGAGAGGGCCAATACAATATAACAACATTTGATTCTTCATACCTGGGGTTCCTTGCTTTCTCTGAAGAGTCGGCTGTTTCCATGATGATCTGCATTACCTTTCATTCCTTTGATCATTGAAGATGTCCTTGGAATGATTTTTATCATCATCAAGTGATGTATCCCTGCCATTCGGACACTCCTTCGCATAATGGCCGAACTTATTGCAACCAAGGCATCTGCCTTTCCTTCCACCCTTAGATCTGGACTTCCCAATGGAGTGATCTTTAGGTAGGCCATCAGAAGCTTCCGTTGCGCTATTATGATAATATTCTCTGCTTCAATTTCACCCTAGGTGAATTTTTTGAGGGATAAGGAATCCATTGATCCTTTTGTCCTTTTCCAACTGTCTTCTGTGATTGCTCTTCCACTCTTGCTTGGGCTTTGTCTTCACCTCAGCTCTGATACCATGTTAAGTTTAAGTATGTTATATGCTTAGAGAAATTTATTCCAATTTTCATAGTTAGCTCAATATCTTTTCCAGATTAGCAATCAAATTAACGTTAAAGTAAACTGCAGATAGAACATAAACATAAATCGCAGAAGACAAGCCAAGACAAGAGAACACAAGATATGGCGCTAGCCAGGGACAAACCCCAATGTGGGGAAACCCTTCGTCAATTCTTCTTATCTGTTCTTCAATAGTTCAACAGAGAGAGAGATAGTACATTTACAACAGAAGTCAACACTTCGACTTTCTAGATAAGAGAATAGCTTGTCTCTACATGAGATCAGTTGAAGAAATGCTGCTTCAACTGATTCTCCAAGGTGACTCCTTCACCTATCCTTGCGCTGCATCTCGTCCACATGCTACACCTCACTGTGCTGCTCTCATCACGGATCTGCACTCAATGCTGCACTCATCATCACAATGCTGGACCTCATGTTGCTACTGTCACAGTGTCTAGCATTGTTGTACATAGTGCCACTGTTGCATCATGCTTACTGTGCTACTGCTGCTCCTATGTACAACTGCTACACCAATTGCCATTGCTGTTATGACTTGTAGTCTTCCACACAGTCAGGAGATAAGTCTTTTTAGGACTGTAGTTTACCTTGGAGAGCTTTCTCTCATGCCACACTGCCCTTTGAAGGTGTTGCCCACCCTTGACAGTCTTTAACACAACCTCAGCTGTGTGCTATGGCTTGCAGCCTAGCACAACAGCTAGTTGTAACTTTTGACCTTCCCAAATGATACCCAAACAGTCTCAAACAGTAGCGTTGCCTTCCTCATGAACACGGCCAAGCTGACAACACTTACCTGCACTCAAACGCATACTTCTAACCCTTGACAATGGCTCTGTCCATCTCTTATTACAGTAGCATTATACAACCCTTAGAACAGGTCTGAGGCAGCCTTTCTGGAGGACTGTTCCATCCTATATGAGCTCTCAAACAGCTCCCTCTATCCTCTGCCTTCTAGCAAGATACACGGCCTCCTCTTCAGCCCTTCAGTCTTCCTTTATCACACAGTCACCTACAACAAACACACTGTCCATTCATGTATCTTAGTGCTGTGTTAAGACACTTTCTTGCTGCGTTCTAGGGCTACCTGTGTTGCGTCTTAGGGTCTTTACATAGCTGAGTATTAGGGCTCCATTGACAGTGGCTTTAGGCTTCTTTGACTACGAATATAGAGCTTCTTAGGACAACGGATTTAGGGCCTCTTGGGACAACGAATTAAGGCTCCCTGTTTGCTAATTGGAGCTTTCTTGATAGCAAGTAGGACCACCCTTGACAGCATCCTAGTCTCCTTTATGACTGCGGATTAGGGAATCCCTTTAGCTATGTTTTGGAGCTCTCTTTACATTGGATTAGGGCCTCTCTTTAAGTGTAGTTCAAGGCACCTTTGACCTACGACTAGGGCACTTTAGTACTGCACATTAGGGCTTCTCCTTCAATTGTGTATAGGCCTCCTCCACTGTGGCTAGATCTCCCTATTTGCACAACTGCTATGCTTCCTCCTTGAGCTGTGAATATGACTCCCTCTTGACAACATATAGGGGTTTGTTTGCGCTACGTATAGGTCTCCTCTTACCTTCTCCTCATAAGACTGCGACTAGGGCTCTTTAGTTGCGTCTAGGGCTCTCTTAGAAGACCCTTTCCAATACGTCCTCCTTGAGAGAGGACAACCCAAACAAGTGGAGAGGAGAGATCAACATAGATGAGTGTGTGAGGAATGACTCTCAAGTCATCTCCTTTTATACTAAAATGTTGAGCACTTGTGGGGTTTATTTGGTTGTTGGCCGACCTTGACGAATTGTCCCATAACACAAATAAATTCATATCTTCATGAATACTTATTGGAAACGGATGATCTTTAGATCAATCCTACATCTCTTGATGAGAGGGATCCAAGAAAAATATCATCTGCCATTAATAAGATGACCCACATGAAGTTTGGCCCTAGTTTCCAATTTTAACAGAATCAAACAATCATGGAAGCCACCCATGCCATGCTCCATGATCAAGGTCTACTGAAGTTCTTATGGGGAGAAGCTACCAACATTGCCGTGTATGTTCAAAATAGGAGCCCGCATCGAGCATTGGATTTCAAGACACCCGAGGAGATCTTCACTGGTAAGAAACTTGGTGTTTCTCATTTTAGAATATTTGGTTGTCATGTGTATTTTCATGTGCCTAAAGAGAAAAGAATCAGGTTGGAAGCATCTGGGAAGAAAAGGTATATTTGTTGGCTATAGTGAAAACTCAAAGGCATATAGAATCTATGTGCCTGGTCAAAGAGATGTGGAAGTAAGGCATGATGTCACCTCCGATGAAGATACTACCCTTGGGAAAGCTAGAGATCTCCCTATGCCAAGGAAGGACAATGATGGTGTTGTAGAAAAGTAGGATGAACCTCTGGCAGATAAGTCGATGCCCGATGTTGAAGGCTTGATGGTTCCCATTGATCCACCTCCCAGTGATCCTTCTACCTCAAGGAAAAGACCATTGTGGCTCAAAGATACTCTCGAAGATGTTGAAAGACATATTGCACCAAGAGGGACATTCCGTGAAAGTAAGAAGCCGAATAGGAATAAAGGGTACTTAGCTGCTATGAGTACAATTGTTCAAACTGAGCCATGTACATTCGAAGAAGCTGTAAAGCACCAAGTTTGGAAGGATGCGATGAATGAGGAATATGAATCTATCATCAAGAATGATGTCTGGAAAGTGGTGCCTAGATCCAAAGACAAGTCTGTAGTCTCCTCAAAATGGCTATACAAAATTAAACATGGAGCTGATGGGAGTGCTGAAAAGTATAAGGCTAGGTTTGTTGTTCGAGGTTTGTCTCAAAAGGAAGGAGTGGACTATGATGAGATATTTGCACCGGTTGCCTGATATATCACTATCCGATCGATTATTGCTCTCACTGCCTCTCAAGGATGGAGCCTACATCAAATGGACGTTAAGACTGCTTTCTTGCATGGCTCACTTAAGGAGGAAGTCTACTTGGAACCAACTCAGGGGTTTGAACTCGAAGTACAAGATTGAAGGACACACATATGCAGGTTGAGAAAACCCCTCTATGGGTTGAAGCAAGCCCCTAGGGCTTGGTATGAGAGGATTGATAGCTATCTTATGAAGTTGGGATTTACAAGGAGCGATGTTGATCCTAACCTATACTTCAAGGTTGAAAAGGACATGCCTCTCATTTTGGTCCTTTATGTAGATGATCTCTTTCTGATAGGTGCAAACCCTCTCATTTATCAATGCAAGAGGGATTTGAATTCCGAATTTGAAATGAATGACCTAGGTCTGATGCATTACTTCCTAGGCTTGGAGGTCTGGCAAAAGCCAGGTGAAATTTTCCTTTCTTAAGGAAACTACCTTGTGAAGCTGCTCGAGAGATGTGGGATGATGGATTGCAAGTCTGTGTCTACTCCAATGGAACTCAACTTCAAGAAACTATGTGGAAGTGCTGTTGGGCCCGAATTGGCAAACCCTTCCGAGTATTGACAACTTGTGGGGGCCCTGATTGTTGAGAAATCTAGGGCATCAAGGGTTAGGTGATTTCTCCTTTAATTAGTAACTGCTTGTGAGTGCTTTTTACAACTTAAGGTTAGGATCTTTTTCACTTAAGTTATTAATGTCCTTCTTCATCAAACAACTAGCAATGCATGAACATAATTAGACAAGAGACACAAGACCAAGACCCTTGACCTATTAGCCACTCCAAGACCAAGACACTAGTTTTGCTCCTTTCTTCTTCTTGACTCCTCTTGTGCTTTCGTCCTTCTTAGCACTGAGATCATCTCTTATCTCTCACTTTTTGAGAGGAAAACCTGCACAAATTCTTCTTATAGAGATTCCAATTGACAAATACCAAGACCAAGACCCTTGACCTATTAGCCACTCCAAGACCAAGACACTAGTTCTGCTCCTTTCTTCTTCTTGAATCCTCTTCTGCTTTCGCCCTTCTTAGCACTGAGATCATCTTTTACCCGAGCATACAATGATAGCAATGAAATATAGACACACTTGAGATGGCACCGAAATATATCACTGTAGTGTCACCGAAATATGATCACTGTAGCAACACTGAAACTAGGATAGCACCGAATCTTGTGAGACTGAGATAACACCGAATCTCTGAGATATATCACTGAACTGTAGCTTCTTCATAGTACCAAACAATGATCTTCAATATAGCACTGAACTGTGGTTTCTTCAAGGCACCGAGCTGTAGTCTATATATCTCTGTCCAAACGATGTTCCTTTGCTGTAGCACTGAACCCTTTTCTCAGAAGTCCGAACTTTTGTTTAGCCCTAAAAGACCCTCGCTGTTCCTTCATCATCTATCCGAGTTCCCTTTGACATCCAAACTTGTCTCTTTCCTTTTCGCTGTAACTATGATCTAAATTTGAGAGATATTCGAGATTGATGACTGTCTCTAATGCGAAGATCCTACGCTCATATATATAGTTGTTGTCCCATACAAATAAGCCGACATGAACTCAACGAAGGGATGTGTCTCTAATTAGGTGAGCCGACATGTGTCATCTTCTTCATCTTCAGGCCTACTTGAAGAGGAGAACTAGTGCTTGTCTTTGGAGGGCTTCATGATAGTTCTATAGATTCATATACATTTGTTATATGCCCAAGAAGGGTTCTTCATACATGATGTTGACTCTCTTTGACTTTTATGACTAGACTACAAATCCTAAAGGTTCACAATGGGAGCCATCTAAAAATAAGATCCTTGCTCATGAAACCCATGAGTCAAGCATACAATCATTTTATTTTCTTCTTTACATCAATTACATAAAAATCACAATTACTGAATTACACATGTCATTATGAAGATTGAACCTAGTTACACTTTCCAACATTGATGTTTTTGGTAACTCCCGACAGGATATATGCTTCGCTGTGAATATGTTGAGTCAATTTATGGTCGAGCCTCATCACATACATTAGATTGCGACTAAGACTCTCTTGATATATCTCCATGGCACAATCAACTATGGACTGAGATACATTGTTGGGAATCTAAGGCTACATGGATATATTGATGTTGACTGGGTTGGTAGTGTGGTGGATCATAAGAGCACATTATTGATGTTGCTTATCATTAGGGTTTGCTTCAATTTCTTGGATGAGTAGGAAGCAGAAATCGGTTGCTCTAAGCACCATCGACACTGAATACATTGCTGCTAGTATGCCCTGTTGTGAAGCTGTTTGGTTGAGGAAGCACTTTAGTGAGCTATTTGAGCATGTGTTGGATACCACTGTGATCTATTGCGACAACTAGAGTAAGATTCGCCTTTCATAAAATCTTGTGTTCCACAACTGCTCCAAGCACATTGATATCATGTACTACTTTATCCGAGATATGGTACAATGGGGAGCAATAAGGCTCCAACACATCAGGACTGATGAGCAGGTCGCTGACATCCTCATGAAGTCCTTAGGGAAGGTTAAATTCTTAGCCTTCTGGGAGAGACTTGGAGTCGTGGAAAGACCCTCTCATGAGGGTCTCACTTGAGTTGAACATAGAGCTTTGGGAGCTCTTGAGGGCTTGGGGTACTACTTGGAGCTATGAGCGACCAAAGGGTGAGTGGTTCACCTTCCCCTATTGGTGCGCTATGTATAGGGTGAGTGGTTCACTTTCACCTGTGATACGCCATGATGGTTGACATGTGTGTAGGGTGAGTAGTTCACCTTCCCCTACGATTGATGACATGTGTGTAGGGTTAGTGGTTCACTTTCCCCTACAGTTGACATATTCATAGGATGAGTGGTTCACCTTCTCCTATGGCATATGAGCAGGATGAGTGGTTCACCTTCTCTTGCTGATGCCCCAACATACATCCTACTCACCTAGTCTGGGACTCATGGAAAGTACCTCCCATCTGGCTAATGAGTTGGGAAAAGTGGATAGGGACCATAGCACTATAGATGGACACATCGTGTATTTCCGTACTCCCTATGTTTAAGATGCATGGTGTTCAACAACTTGATCATTTAGGATCAAAGCTGATTGGGATTCTACCCCTAGATTGGCTTTTGCCAGTGGAGAGTGGCAAGGTCTTGTGACTCACTCTTGATCAATTCTTCTTCATTATTACATCATTGTTCAACAAAGTTGAGATGAGTTACAAAGATGGTGCATGATGACAGGATGGCCTGATGATCAATGATGATGGATGGATTTGAAGGTGGAATTCTCCCTAGTTGAGAGGGAGCGTTAAAATTGGAAACTAAGGCCAAATTCCACTATTTGATAGCTCATTTGATGGAGATGATTATTGCATTGAATTCCTCTTTTCGAGAGGACCAAAATTGATATAAAGATCATCAAATTTGGACAAGCAGAAGTGTGTTTTTGAATTTATGCCCTCAAATGTGTAGATTGTCATTGATCTGTAAACTGCGGTGGATATTCCACTAGACAGTCCGTCACAATAGATTTGATAATATTATATTAAAAATTTGAGATTCTACATTATAACAATTTTATTTATTTTTTAGATCCGTAGATCTTACTGCAAATAGTGCATGCATGTAAAAGTAAATTATGCAGAAAAGAAGAGAACGACAAAATAAGCTCACACACACATAAGACACAAGATATGCTCTCTGGGAAACCCTTTATGGAGAAAACCTAGTTGGAAGGTGAAGCCGCTTTGCTCTCTTTCTCTGTACGGAAATATGGCTGCAGATACAAAGAAGTAATGTTTGTGGCCCGTGGGTTGCTACAATGCAGAAATCCTCTTTGTGTGTTCTACCTCCTATCACTCTTGGCTATCTTTGCTCATCTATGGAACAAATGCTCTCAAAAGAATGGAATGCTTCTTCCTCTTCGTGGCCCGGTTATAACATAGCCCGATAGCCTACTAATGGTTAAGTTTAACTACATCAATATTCTTCTAGAGTCTTTTACATCATAAACACGTGACTAGCCCCTTTTCCATGAATAATGGGGGCTAACACGACATCCTCCCGAATTATAGGTGTGAAAATAGGAAGGTCAACTTCTGAGTGGCATAACTTTTGCATATTGTTAAAATTGGCAACTAGGGCCAAACTCGATGTGGGTCATCTTATTTATGGCAGCTGATATTTTTCTTGGATTCCTCTCTTCGAGAGGTGTAGGATTGATCTAAAGATAATCCGATTCCGACATGTATCTATGGAGATATGAATTAATTTATATTATTTGACAATTTGTCAAGGTCGACCAGCAACCAAATAACCCCCAACTCAACCTCAACGTCGCATTTAAATAGAGGAGGCCTCAAGTCATTTGTTACACACATCTCTCATGACCTCTCTCCATTCGTCTGGGTTTGGTGGCAAGAGAGGTCAAGAGGGAGATCTAGCTGCAGTCCTAGTGAGAAAGGAAGATGCCTTAGCTGCAGCCAAAAGAGAGCTCCAATACGTAGCAAAAGGAACCCTTTATCTGCAGTCAAGTGATGCCCTAATCTGTTGTCCAAAGAGTCTCTTATATGCAGCAAAAGGAGCCCTTTATCTGCAGTCAAGTGATGCCCTAATCCGCAGTCAAAAGGAGCCCTCATTCACATCTAAAAGGAGACCCTAAGACGCAGCTAAAGGAGACCCTAAGACACAGCTAAAGGAGACCCTAAGCCGCAGAAAAATGAATCCTCGCCGCAGCAAGAGCAGGAGCCTTAAGGAACGAAAAAGGATCTCAGTTTTAGGGCTGCAAGTCAGGGCTACTTCAGTGAGGAAGGGTTGGACGTTAGGGTCATTTTCATGACTGTCTTGAAGGACAAATGAACCAACATTAAGGCCGCATTAAGGAGACTACTTCTGGGCTATTTGTAAGGGCATTTGTGGCAAGGTTCACCTCTGTTTTGGGCAGCAGATTGTACAGGAAGGATTGCAAGGAGACAGAACCCTAAACAATGGTTTGTTGGGTGAGTATAGGGACTGGTGTTATCCCTGTACTCTTGGCGTAGGACAACAGCAAAGAGGAGGGACCAAGCCGTTGTGTTAGAAGGTTGTTTGGGTGCATGTTTTAGGGTTTGTACAGGCTGCAACCTACCTTGATGCCCTAACCAATAATGCAACAAGTGAAGGATGGTCTTGTGGAAGGAAAGCCATTGTACTCTAGTTGATTGGTGGAGCAGTTTTAGGGCTATCATCTGTTGCATAGAAATCTTTAGCCCTTGATGCCAGAACTGTAATTTCATTGAGTCATCCTCATGGTTAAGATCTATGATGTCTGATCTCCTATTTGCCAAGTCAGTATTGACTTTAAATCATTGTACTCTATCTCTATCTCTCTGCTGAACTATTGAAGACTAAAGAAGATTTGATCAAGGGTTTCCCCACATTGGGGTTTGTCCCTGGCTGGTGCCACATCTTGTGTCCTCTTGTCTTGGCTTGTCTTCTACTGTTTATGTTTATGTTCTATTTGCGTTTTACTATCATGTTGATGTGATTGCTAATCTGGATATTGATATTGAGTTAATAAGAAAATTGAAGTAAATTGCTCTAAGCATAGAACATACCAACAATTAACACACACGAACTCCGATTGACTTGATTCTTGCACTGTTGGAAATCTTTCTGTGTGTAGAATAGCATGAAAAGGTGCTACGCTTGAGTGATAAAGTTTTACCTCCAAAAAATGTCGTTTGATGCCTCAAAACGCGCTCCCGGAAGGTTTCAGACCCCGTTTCGCCAAACTGGGTCTCGCCGGTAAAAATGGTCTCGTGAGTTGATTCTTCCACTTTTTCCACTCCAAATGCATCGAGATGGATAAAAAACAATTTAATGATCCAATTCGGATCACACCTCCCCATTTTGGGAGGCTTTTGGTCCCCAAAAGCTTTTACTTGATGAGGTGGGGAAATTTTTCCTCCACCTTCTCTCTGGTGTACCATTTAGCTTTGCCTGGAAGTTGTCCCTTCAACCCAATTTGCCAAAGGTCATGTTGCCCCTGGCTTGTAGTTCTGGACCTCTTTTGCAAAATTGTATTTTCTGTCAACTCTGCCTAAGCATCTGGTGCCAAATCCTCCATAAAAGGTAGGACTTGTTCCTCTTCCTGATCTAGCATGGAAGACTTATAGAGTTTCAAATTATCTACATTTACAACTGAGTAAATGCACATATATGGTGGTAAACTGAGTCGATATGCGTTATCACCCACCTTTTCCAGTATCTCAAAGGGACCGTATCCGAGAGCCTTGATTTTCTTACCAGGTCCCTGCAACCTCTCCTTGTTCAAAGTAGCCATACTCTGTCTCCCACCTTGAATGATTTCTCTATTCTGTGATGATCATGTCTGGCCTTATACTTCTCCTGCGACTTCTGCAGTGTTTCCTGTACCTGTATATGGATATGCCTGATCTTCTCTATAAATTTTTTTGCCCCCAAAGCATCTCCTGTAAGATCTTCCTTCATTCCTCCTTGCTGCCCATATACAATATCCAAAGGTGAAGGTGGAAAATATCCAAAAAAAGTTTCAAGTGGGGACTTTCCTGTAGAAGTGTGGACCGCTCTGTTATAAGAATGTTGTATATATGCCAGATTCTCATCTCAGTTCTTCGGATGCTTCTGGTTGTAACCCCTCAGACGCTGCATCAAAGTCCTGTTCACTACTTCTGTCTTCCCATCTGTCTGTGGATGGAATGCTGTAGATCTCTTCAACTTTGTGTCCATCTTCTCCCACAATGTAGTCCAAAATGCACTGAGAAATCTTGTATCCCTGTCTGAAATGATGCTCCTTGGTATCCCAAAGTGTACCCAGACCTGTCCAAAGAACAAGTTTGTTGTTTCTTGTCCACTGATGGTCCTTTTACAGGGCATTAGAACACACATCTTGATGAACTTGTCAACTACCACGAACAGGTAGTCATGTCCCTTCCTGGTTGTTGGTAAACCTCCCACAAAGTCCATGGAAATGCTTTCCCAAGGACGAGTAGGTACATGTAAGGGATGATACAAAACCTGTTTCCTGTTGCTAGGCTTGCTGGTACAACAAAGCATGCATCCTCTTATGAAACTAGCTACTTTTTCCTACATCTTGGGCCAATACACATGCCTCTGCAAGTTAGCCACAGTCTTCTCTACACCAAAGTGCCTTGTAACCTTGGAGGTGTGAGCCTCTCTAATCAGCTGCAAACGTTCACCTTTAGGAACACATAGCTTATCCAGCCTGTAGAGTAACCCATCCTAGAGATGGTAGTCAACGGTGTTGTCGCCATCGTGCACATGACTTTGACTCTTCAACTACTGATACACCTCCTTGAAGTCGTCATCTTTTGAATAGGCCTCTCTATATGCATCATGGGTGAATGGCTCCATGTGCATAAGAGTCCCCAAAGCTGTAATCTTTGATGTGGGTAGCCTTGAAATCATATCGGCCAACTTGTTTGTGCTGCCCTTCTTATACTTGATCACCAAATGAAACTGCTATAAAAACCCCATCCACTTATAATGCCTGGTCTGTTGTAGCTTATTCTAGGCCTGCAGGTATTATAATGGCTGGTGTTCCGTGTGGATGATTGTCTCATTTCCCATCAGATAGTGCTTCCCCTTCTTCACAGCGTGCACCATGACATAGAGCTCCTTATCATAGGTAGGGTAGTTAAGCACTGCCCCATGAAAAACTTCAGAATGGTAACATATAGGCCTTCCTCCCTGCATCAAGACAACTCCCATAGCATAACCACTCACATTTGTCTCCACTTCATAGGGCCGCTGCAAGTTTGGTAATGCCAGTATTGGTGCTTCACTGATCTTCTTCTTTAACTCATCGAAATCCTTATGTTGACCTTTTCCTCACTGGAAACTCTTGCCACTTGCTATTAGGGCGTGGAGCGGTGCTGCTACTGTTGAAAACGAGGCTATGATTTTCCTCAGGTACTGTGCTCCCCTAATGAAACTCCTAACCTCGGTAACATTAGTAGGCACCGGCCATTTCATGATGGCCTCCATCTTGGAAGGATCTATCTTCAATTCTCCTCCACCAATCACATATCCCAAATACACCAAGGACTGTTGCGCAAACTCGCACTTCTTGAGATTTGCTAGCAGCTGGTGCTTCTTCAATGTTTCCAACACCTGCGTCAAATGTGAAATATGCTCCTCCTAGGTAGCACTATATACCAGTATATCATCCAAATAGAAAATAACAAATGAATCTAAAAAAGGCACAGTACATCATTCATTAATCTCATAAATGTAGCTGGTGCATTACATAGGCCAAATGGCATAACTAACCACTCATACAAACCTTGCTTGGTTTTGAAGGTGGTCTTCCATGTATCTTCTTCTTTGACTTGAACCTAGTGATATCCAAACTTCAAGTCCAGCTTGGTGAAATACTTTGCTTGTTGCAACTGATCTAGTAGATCGTCTATCCTAGGCAAGGGGTATCTGTTCTTGAGCGTGATTTTATTCAACGCCCTGTAATCTATACACATCTTCCAAGTCCCATCCTTCTTTGGCACAATGATGATGGGTGACCCACATGGTGATGTACTTGGTCGAATGACACCTTGTTCCAGCAACTGCTGCAACTGTTTCTTCACCTCACTTGCTTCTATAACAGACTGCCTGTACAGCCCAATATTTGGCAATGGGGAGTCTGGCAATAGCTGGATCTCATGCTCCGCTTCTCTCCTAGGGGGTAACACTTTAGGCTGTCGGAACACATCCTTGTATGCTTGTAACAACTCCCCCAATCGCTGTTTTTGTTTCTTAGTACAGCCCTCTAGGGATGCCTTGCCTCTTATTGACTCCTCTACAAATTGATTTTCTCTTAAAAACAATAAAACATACTTCTTGCTGGAACTGATCAATTTCTTGGCTTGGTTGGCACTTACTAGTGAAATTTTCGACTTGCCTTTGTGCGCGTTGATGATGAATGATTTTCCATCCTTGATGAGCCAGTACTGGTTAGCTCTCCTCATGAATATTGCATCACGCATGTACATGTATGGACTCCCAAACACGACTCCACATACATCAAGGGGAACCACATCCATATCTACTTCATCAATAAAATTAGCACTGATAGCAAATCTAATTTTGCACTGTTTTGTTACCTTCATCTCTACATCCTTATGTACCCATCCTAGTGGATATGGGTTTGGATGATCACGAACTTCCAACCCCAACTTCTTGACCAGATCTGTTGCAATGAGATTCACTTGTGATCCTGAGTCAAATAGAGCATCAATCTTTGTCTTCTTGACCTGTATCTTTACATGGAAGAGTTTGGTCATTTCTTTCTCTTCCTGTTACTGAAGGCTACTCAGATTCACCTCCTTCTGCACTGATGTACAAATGATCTTCTCATCCATGTTTAAGCTTCTTTCAACTTGGTTGCTCGAATAAGTGGCCATGAGATTCTTCTTCTTATTATCTTTCTTCTTGTTCTTCGAATTTAGCTCTGGATGCAACTTCCAACACTTCTCCTCTATATGGCCATTAACGCTGCAGTGGTTGCAGTGGTCGCTGGGATCTTTGCATTGGTGTGTTGTGGCTACCGTCTTTTTATCTTTTCCCTCTTTTTGCTTCTTCTTCCACTCTTTAGAAGTTTCCTGTTGCTCCTTCTTCTTCGATCCACTTGATTACGCTCTTTTGAGGCCTATGTTCTCTAGGTACTTTGCCTGTACACAAGCCTCGTCCACCGTTTTGGGCTTGAACAACATCACTTGCTCACGCAGATGGCGGTGGAGACACTTCAAATACTTGAGGAGTACATCTGAGTTCTTTGGAGAGATACCCAACATTATAGCCATCTTTCAGAATTCCGTGGTGTACTCCTGCAAGCTTTGGCTTGACATTTGCCTAAAGTAGTGCCACCGGATCCACTGGTCTTCCACGTACACAATGGGATAAAACTGTGACTTAATGAGGGTTTTGAAATCCTCCCACTTAATCGGTGGAGGTTCTCCCTCTAACTTCAGGGTTTCCGTGTGGCTCTCCACCAAGTCAGTGCATGGCCTTCCAATTTTAGCCACGCGAATGAGATCTTCTACCCTTCCTTGATCTGATGGACATTGAAATAAACTTCCAGTTGCTGCAACGAGTGGTTCAACTTCAGAGCATCTATCTCACTGTGGTATCGCTTGATATCGACTTTTGCTTCCACTTTAAACAGGGATTGGTTCACGACACTTGAACTGTGTTGATCTTTTTCGGGTTCTTTCTTCAGTTGGTTATTTGCGTCTTCCCGATCTCTCAATCCCCCTTTTGAATTTGTCCTCTGCATTCGAACCCCCTTCTTCTCCAAATATCCCCAACTTATTGCTTAGGGCCGCCATGAGGATGTTTACATTGCGATTGATATCCGCGACTTGTTCTACGAGCCGCGAAAACCTCACCTCTGCAGGATCACGAGGTTCGTTTGCCGATTCGTTGCCCATGATTAGGGTTTTATGATTTTTAGCCCCGCTGATCTAGATCCCTGCAATCTCCAAAAAATACCCAAAGAAACCTGCTCCGATACCAAATGATCTGTAAGCTGCTGTGGATATTCCACTGGACAGTTCGTCACAACAGATCTGATAATATTATATTAAAAATTTGAGATTCTACACTATTACAGTTTTATTTAATTTCTAGATCTGTAGATCTTACTGTAATTAGTTCATGCATGTAAAAGTAAATTATGCAGAAAAGAAGAGAATGACAAAATAAGCTCACACACACATAAGACACAAGATATGCTCTTTGGGAAACCCTTTCGGGAGAAAATCTAGCTGGAAGGTAAGGCCGCTTTGCTCTCTTTCTCTGTCTGGAAATATAGCTGCAGATATAAAGAAGTAAATGTTACACTGGACAAATCCCTCTTGCGGATAAGAGCGATCTCCCTAGATCCTTGACGTAAATTAGAAACAAGCAAGACAATTGAACTGACCCTTTCCCCAAGTTGAACTTGTTTGAATTATAAGAATTAAAGCTAATTGATGAGCCTCTTACCTATTTCACGAAATGCTCGATGAAGATCCCTTGTGTGATTCGATGCAACTCCTCAATGCTTGATAAGACCTGCAAACATCGACCTTAAAAGGATCAAAAGCACATGTGATATAATAATCCAAACACTTAACCTAATGATCAAGGAAATTAGGAATTGAATCTGCCTTAATAAACATTATAAACAATTATAAACCATTCATTATTCCAGTAAGACAAATCAATGGGAGAAAGTGTTCATTTGTATTAATCAAAGATTGAGAGGAGCCGTACAACCTTCGTCTTGATGCCGTGAGGTGCTTCCCAAATGCCTTCAATCTCCTCCTTAGACGACAAGCTTTCCAATCTCAAACTAGCAGCATAAGTTTATCTTCTCTGAGTTCTGACCTCTTCAACCCCTCTATCCTCTAGTTATTTTATAGGCCAAGAGGAAGAAGTTTCCGATCCAAAAGAGGAGGATGAGACTCCTTAATTGAGGGATTGGGTTTCCATGAGAAAAGGGATTAAGATGCATCATTTGAGGGTTATAGTTCGAATAGTCATCACCTGGAAGCTTTTAGTTAGGAAATATTTGACCAACTATGTTTCTAGAATGTACTTTTTATTTTTACTTTCTTGAATTCACCTGCGCGGGTTTATAGTGGCAGACAGAGCGCAACTTTGCGCTGTTCTTAGAGTTAATTCCAGCAAATGCGCGGGAAACTCTAGAAAAATCAGCGCAGGTGGAACTTGACAAGGTGTGACAACTATTTTCCCCAAATTCCTCATCTACTTCAAGATATTTTGGGTTGTTTGAATTTTGAAGGAGCTGGTTCAAATATGTTCACGGATGGTAAAAAGACCTATAAACTGATCAAGTGTCATGGCGACAAATTGACATGTAACAGATTACCCCCTAAAGTGCGAAGTCTATAAAATAAGTTTAAAAGATTGAAGCGCTTTATCATTCCAAGGAAGCGCTTTATCGTTCCAAGGATCGGATCAGAGGCAATGGTCGGAAACCTGTAGCGAACATTTAAGGATTACAATGGAAATATGTATCAAAAATCATTTTTGAGGTAGCCATTCCCATCCTCAGAGTAAAGCGAACTCAATGAACAAGCATGGAAAAACCAAAATCATATAGATAGTAGACACAACATGGATGCAACCATCTATCATAAATAATTCTACATAATCATGAATATAAAATTTCCTCGCAACCTGGATTGATGAAACTAGATCCAGGGTTTTGATCTCCATCTCTCAATCCATAGTATGAATCTAACCATGTGAGTGAATGCTTCGAAGTCGAACGTGGCAGAAACCACTTGATTATCGGTCAATGATGTGAACCGTTAACAAGCGTGAGAGAAACCACCAATAATGGCAATGGTTCTCAAGGTACTTCTAGTACAATCTATGAAGTGTGAATAGGTGATCTGAAGTCGAACACTCATAGAATCATTCGATCGAAGGCCAATGATGAGAACCCGTCATCGAAAGCGAGAAACCTGCCATTAAGGCATGCAAGCTTCAAGGTACTGAAGGTTTTTAGATCAACTTCCAAGATAATGAATTGAAGTCGATAGGAAGCGATCATAGGAAAGCCTACGACATGAAACACAGTGTCAAGTTTTGAAAATAGTTTGCAAGTACTGACTCAGAGATGGTTGACGCGATTGAAGGCTAGAATTTGCAAAGGGATTTTGAACCGAGGTTGAACTTCTCTTGAACACATAACGACATGAAAATTGACTTGGAAGCACTTGACTTAACGATAATACTGAAAACCATGAAGACTTTCAAATGAGGTTCGATTAATTGTAAGACTAATGGATTTCCCAACCCGGACACGAGTGTGACGGAGTGGTGTGTTCAAGAGCGTCATATAGTGTAAAATGGACACCTTTTCCCAATTTTCCCGCACCATTACTAGAAAGTACCTCTTTATTTTTTACAAGCTTGAGAAGGATAACATATGCTTGGACTATAAGCTCATCTTTTAGATGAGTCCATCGAAGTATTTTTAACGAACCCTAAGAAGGAATGGTTTGGTCCCATTATGCTTAATGGGTTCTATACTGTTTAGCTTTTACGAGTTCGGTAAAGCAGTAACTCGATGTCGTTTTTTTTAAAGAGTTTGAAAATGACACAAAGAAAACTTATTTAGCTCTTTTACCGTAAAATTTTAACAAGCCCAGAGAAAGTAAAGCTCGACGTTTTTCGGTTTTAGAGAGTCAAATGAAAAACATATGTAGACTCCATCAGGTTATTTTTTGTCAGTTATAGCCTCTCAGGTCCAAAAAAGGATAAAATAATACAAGAGAGAACTCTATTGACCATGTTCGGTCAATGTATACCTTTTTCGTAAATAGTCCTAGCTCAGTCCGTAAAAGGGGTAAACTTGTACTAAGTGGACGATTGTTCATTTACTTTTACAAGTTTGAACAAGTAAGTACTTGACAATCTTTTTGTTTTGAAAGTGTCTGAAAAGGGTTCAAAAGAGGACTACATGATTTTCGCTTTTTGTAATATTTTAAGAGCACGAAAAGTGATAAAAGTCTGCTTAACAGTCAAAATGATTCATCCTCGCTTTGTAACCTATCCTGCACACTCAAACGCAATAAATCGTCATAATTGCTCGAAAATATAATTTCCCTTCTCAAAAGGTTTTAAATATAAAAAATAATATTTTTTAGCTTCAAAAACCCTATAAAAGTGGGAACAGTAAATTATTTTCACCATTTGCATTTTTACCATTTGAGAGCAGAGAGAGGAGTTTTTACCACCAAACTTCTAGGACTGATTTCGAGCTAACCGATGGACGAAATCGCGCACCACTTCTTCCAGGTAGAAGATTTCTCCTTAACTTAGCTTTTCATCCATTTAAAATTCCATTTTAAGCTTTCAGTTTTTTTTTGGGGCAAAACTATGTTTAAAAATGCGCCCTCGGCCCTGCACTGGTTCCTTTTAGTCGGGCCCGCGCAGGCAGGGAAAATTTTCCCTATTGAAAATTGTGGCCTTTGCAGATTTTTTCTGGAAAAATCTGCGCAGCTGCGTCCTGTTTGTAAAACGGCGGTTGTGCAGGCGACGGGGGTTTATTTTTAAACAAGTTTTGGGCCTCAAAAAACATGATATGGTTTTCAAAAATGTTTCTAATCCTTTTAAAATGGTCATTTCAAGCTATTTGATTGTTCAAAATGGAGTGGAGAGAAAGAGGGCATGAGGCCAATGATTTGGTAGATCCAGCTATCTATTGTGTTGTACAACAACCCCCCATTTCATAAAAACCTTTACACAAGATCTTAATATGAAATGGGTCCCCTTTAAAATAAACTTAGTTAGATGTGTGAATAAAATGGTATTTACCTCATCACAAGAAAAATCCTTACTAAAAGGCCCGATGTAAATGAATCATTTTATAAAGCCTTTTAAATAAAAAACAAAGTGTTCCTTTAAAAATATTATAAAACCATTCTATATTGCGATAAAGCGATCAGAGATCGCATATCGCAATATCAAAGGAAACACACACAAAAGCAAAACCTCACCCAATTCTCCGATCCAAAAAGGTAATTGCAATCGGTAATCGGGGAAAACAAATGCCAAAGGTACATAAAACAAAGCCCCTCAACTCTTCTGATCCGATAAAGAAATCGCAATCGGGAAATCGGCCATGTCAATGATAAAGGGACATATGAAAAGGCCTAATCAAAACTCCCAATGCGATAAAGTAAATTGCAATCGGCAATTGGCGGAGTCACATGATAAAGGGATAAAGCTCAAGCCAAATCCCGACTGCAATCTATTAATTGGGCGCGCATCTCGAAAGGTAAATATTCATTAAAACAGTTTGTTTGCATTATATTGTATCACCTTTCGGTAATCAGAGATATTTACAGCAAGTGCTAAAGCCCTTCCTTTTGACACTCCCGATTGCAGATCGTTGATCGATAAAATTTAAAGCACGCTTGAAATAATCATTCTGTATATGAGCGACGAGATGGGCATTTATGATGTTATTTACCACGATTGGCAGTTTGGACGACTATTTAATATTACAGTTAAGGATAGATCTTTTAAAAGATTTTATCTGTGGTAATCCTTAACTATATTTCATTTATCTTATGCCAATCAACGTAATTCTATTCATTGTCATATTGGCTTGCAGCAGCACTTTCTCTGTATCACGGTTTGCAACTGTTTGTGCAGAGTTCCTCTGAAACCAGAAATCCAGAGAAAATGGGGAAGAAATCAAAGAAGTCCATAGCCATTCCTGCAGCCAAAGAACCACAACCAAGCAAGAAAGGATTAATTTCAGATACGACGTGTTTTGGTCTGTGAAACACCAGCTGGGAGAGCATTTATAATCTGATAGAAGTAGAGGAGCCCGAAGAATTATCAGAAGAAGCCACAACCGATTCAACTAACAAGTCAGAAGGAACTATTAAAGAATTGGCTTGTTCTTATCTTCACAGGATAGTAGTTCGAGCTAAAATCCTGCCATATACTGATGTGGGAAGATGGGTGGTAGGGAAAATTCCAGTCCCAGACAGAACATTTTGCACAACTGATGTGAGGATATTCGGCTCATTCTAGCCTGAGGATCTCAGGAAAATGTACCACTTATCTCAACCTGAGAAGTGATACAACAAGGCATTCCTAGAAGCATTTGCGAAGGAAAACGACTCAGAGTCAGCCCCGATAAAGCAATGGAGGCATTTCCCGGAAAAGCACAAGCACGAGTCATCGGGTAAGTACTCTGTTGACTCATTGGCTTCCCCTTATTGCTATGCTGGAGCTATGATGTGTAGGATGTGGGGAATACATGATTCTGCCAAATTCACTATAGAAATGGTCCCTCTAATGGAAGCTGCAATCAATGGTTATGTGATGGATTGGGCAAATATTTTGTTTGATAAACTAGCCACAACGATTTTAGAGTACAGAACAAATGCACATAAAACTTCCCGGACCATTCCCCCTTTCTATTACAGTGCATACATTATGGATACTATTTGTTTCAATTCTGAATATCTGGTACTCGGATGGAGATGGACTCCCCAAGACCCAAATCCAATCCATATTTACCACAAGAAGTTATGGAAGGCGCATTACAAAAATCACTTGTATAAAATTTGCAATGGTTTTATTCTCCCTGTATATTATTCTATTTTTAATAAGCTTGCCCCTAGGATATCCCAGGAAGCAGAAATTGACTTGATAGCAGTAGGTAGTTGGTTCGGGGAGGAGAAATTTACCTATATAAGGCTTTTTGGTAGCCTTACTAAACCCCATGTTCTCCCCCTGTATGTGCTTGATAAATTGTTAGCTCGGGAATTGGCTTATCAAATAATAGTGGAAGAGACATTCATAACCCTTAAGGATTCAAAGAAACACATGTGACCGATCTTTTCCTTATGATGTGACATTTTCACTCTACATGACTACAAGCATGCAGAGAAAGAGACAGAAAAGATGCAAATGCTGAATCTTGCCACAATTCCTAATAGGCAATATGATCCAAGACAGGTTGCTTATAATGTCACATCTCAAGCCAAACTTGCTAAATTTGATCATGAAGCGGATGACTTCGATGATTATTTGCCTCAGTTGAATCATTATTTCAATTTAAAGGATTGGCTAGAATCAGGTATCAAGATGAAGGGCTAGAAACGTTTAATAGGCTTAGAGACCAGAGGTTGCAAACTCTGCCTTTAGACCTATTAGCCACAACCCCTACAGTTCAGCCATCCAGTCAAATTGAACAAACGGCTATTGATAAGACTCCTGTAGTGGAAAAGATCTCTGAGAAAGAAAAAACGCCAAAGTAGGAATAGGAACAGGGAAAAGGCAGTGAACTCATTGATTCAGACATTCATATTGATCCCAAACTACTCAAAGAATGGCAACAGTTCGACTCAATCATAAGCAATACTGAGAGCCTACAGGGATTTAGCACACCTGAAGTGACAACTGGTCAGAAGACAACAACTAATACAGTTCCGACTGAAGGAACTAGCGGCCCACCTATGACTCAAAAGGATGTAGAGATGATTCTAGAGAACCCATCCGATGAAATTGTTTTACACGTAGAAGAAATATCACCCTTAGATGTCTTCTACAACCCTAAGCATAGGGCTGTAATAAAGAGACAAAGGAAAAAGAGAAAACTTGATCAATCTTCTCTTTTGCATGCACAGATGGAGATAACTAATGTGGTATGAAGAGAGGAAGTCAACCCTTTTGAAGATCTTATTAAACTCTCTCAGTATGCTGGAGCATACACAGCAGCTACTATGGACAAGGCATCGGAAGTCAGCAATTTGCTTAAAGAAAAGGATCAAGCAATCATTTCACTGGAGACACAGGTACATGAGAAGCAACAGAGAATAGAGCAGTTAGAACAACAATTGGCAACACAGAAGCAGTGAAATGATCAATTAACTGAGCAATTGCATAAAGAGAAACAGAGGATTGATCAACACGCAATACAGAAGCAACAAGAACTATCTCTAGCATTAAGCAAACTGCAATCAATAAACAAACAGTTGAGCAAATCAAAAGAAGAACAAATCGCTCAACTGTCACTGCAAATAGAAAGGTTCAAAGGATATCCCCAAGTGGGAGAATTCAAATTAGAAGCTCTCCAGATTACTAAAGCATTATCTAATCAGTTGAACTTGTTATGTCATAATATCTCTCTTGCTCTCCCCCTATGTGAAATTTCCTCATCTATGATTGATAAGTTAGTTGATGCAAGACAGAAATTGGAACAAGTAGATGAAACATTAACAGAGTTTCTCTCTTGGCAAGAAACCAAGGAAGGACAAGCTGCAAATCTACCCCAAATTCAAGAATCACATAAAGAAATCCTGTTCCTTGAGTGGCAATCTCAACTGATGAAAGCGAAAAGGGCGACTTCAAGATGCAGATTGACGACTAGTAATTTGATTGAATTGGTTAATGATACTCTTTATTTGTCAAATTTAATTTCAGAATGTTCTCCAGGGAAACTGCCATCAGTGAAAGCATTGGAGCAGACATGGAAACAGGAGCTGGAAAAGAGGGAAAAATTGATCGCGGGCATTCAAACTTTAACATGGGAAACCTTTTGGTTCTTCCTTGTTAAACCACATAGTCAAAGGACAACAATCAAATGCCTCACCGATGCAATTGGTTACATAATTCCCGAAATAACTGATACCACATATACTGCCCAGTTACATTCGCACTTGAGTCATCCTCCAGAATTGCAATCGATGCTCGCCATATGCCAGCTCAAGCCAAAAGATAGCTGAAACAATGAACTATTCTGACCGACTGCAAGCATGCTTATCTCGGGGAGATTTTTATATATTTGTGATTTGGTTATACCAGCTCACAACATTTTTATTTCATAGTTAGTTAGTTTAGATAGTATTTATAGACCCTTTCATGTTTTTAGAAAGGGTCCTAAAATTTTGTATTAAGAATTGGATCGGAAGTTGCACTATTGTGCTTCTGATATATATATTTTTTATGAAACTGGACCTGAATTTTGAGTTTTAATGAAGAGTACTTTTGTGTGATATGCACTACTGTTTCTTATAAAAGTATTTCTAAGTTAGAAAGTGGGATCCAAATGCAATTCATATCGGAGGGGATTGAAACACATATGGTACTATTATCTATGTTTTGCTTCATTCTTTTATGTGAACTAGCATTCATTCATTTTGCTATTATTGATGTATGTATAAGCTTTTACAGCAATCTCTTTTACTTATCACTATTGAATGTTCAAGGGTTGTTATTTTTCATCTATATATGTGTCAATGATATATAAAGATCAGTGCAATAATGTTTTAATTATTACTTTATTCAACTACTTGAACAAAGTAATTATCATATGAATGAATATTTTTGTTTAAAAGTAGAGTTATCTATATGCCTACTTTTCAATAAGAACCTTTAAGAATTGCACTAAGACAAAGACTTCCCGGGATAGATTAGTTAATTATATTATTGCATTTTAGAATAAATATTTCACCATTTTTCATTAGATATAAGTAAATCAATCACTTATCCATCCCATTCATAAATCATTGGGAAACTGGGCCCATTATCCCCAGTCGGAGCCACCACACCAAACGGAAAAGGCGCTGCCTTTAAGGTCCGGAGCGGGTGGTTTTCCCCGATGTTGATGCAACGATTTTTGAGGCATCAACACTACCATGCAGGCTCTAAGAACTTGCGGCCTTCTGAAACACTGGCTCATTCTTGGAATGAAAGCTCAAGAAGATCTGATGACATGGCTGGTAAGAACCTGAAATGTTTAGGAACAATGCTTTGTGATCGCAGATCATTGCGTTACCATTGACGCCGATAACATCTATTTCTTGACCGGGTTGTCTCATCGGGGAGCGGACATTTCATTATTCAGACAGAGGACAGGAGGAGATACTACTGATGGGTATCTACGACACTTTTGCAAGGGTGCACCACCCAAGAATGGAAAAATTGATATTCAAACCATCGAGCTCTTGCCCCTAAGGACCATTACTTTCACTGTTAGCAAGCTGTGTGGTAGCACTGCCCTTCATTTAGCCAAATGGGCACAGATGCAGACTGCCGTGGAATGTTGGGAATCAACGGTGTCCAACTAGTGCGAGGCAGTGGTGGTAAACATGAAGGGGCAATTGACTAGATGCAAGAATGGAAAACTGAAGAATTTCAGTTATGGCATCATTCTTGTTGCTTTTGTCCTAGAGAGGATTCCTCGTCTCTGGTCACAATAGATTCTAGCAGATGAGGGGGGGCCTAGGAATCCACACATGATGAGGTGGGTTGCATTGATGGCACGTCATGGAGGTGATGGACCAGTAGTGAGGTATACTCTAGAGTTTTTTGATTGGCTAGGCCAACAGATTGTTCCGATCAAGGACTTTCTGTATGTCGAGATGGATTAGAGGTGATCCCGATATCCCACTTCCTGTCGGAACTCAGTGGGGCGACCTAGGTGATAATTTCTCATTTGACATATTTCCATTTTTTTTGTTTGTTTGTTTGTCTTCAAAGGCTAATTATCCAAAATGCATGTGCATACGTGGGCCCAAACCGACTAGCAGGGCTAAGACGATTTGACAGACAAGGCGAGCAGCCTATAGTAGCTACGACAACTAACCTAGAGGTAGAAGATATCTTGACAGAGCTGGAACACAACCTTGAGAGGTTGACTTTGAATATCCCAGAGACTGGGACAGATGACATTCCTCGCGCTTATCAGAGACATGTAGTTGGGGTTCCAAGGCCACTTAGACGTTTGCTGTGTCGAGTTGCTCGTGCTGTCGTTTGCTATCATGAGCATCATCATGCTTAGCTGTTCTAGTTTCTAGGACCACATTTTGATTTTTGGTGTCAGCATATTCAGAAAATAAAAGGCCACGAGGCCTTATGTCCTTGGATGACATATTTTGTAGACACACTTTTATACAAACTCTATTTTAATGAAAAAATACTACTTTTGCCTATTGTTTATCTTGATCAATGTATGAATGAATATTGTTTTTAATTTACAAATGTTGCAAATGTCTATTTAACACATGATTCACCAATGCATCTGTCAATGTGTTTAAATATCTCGGAATGTGTTGATATTCGATATAATCAAATTGCCTTTCCAAAAGACGGACCCGTAAAAACATTCTTAACATTGTTGGACTCCTTACTGTATAGACACCGTTTAAATGTAATACCACGAGCTGTGAATCTAACCTAACGATCAAATGTCGGATACCAAATGTGATGGCATCAACTAATAACTCAATGACTGCACTATATTCCACTATGTTATTTGTTGTTTGACCGAGACATATTCCATGAATAAAGACTAGCTCATCACTGGGTGAATAGATAACCCATGTTGCGGAAGATAAATTTTGAGTACTACAACTAGCGCCATCAGCAAAGCCAATGTAAGTCTGAGAGAATGTTGACATCTGAAAATCAAGTGCAAAACAAGATAAGCAGAAGTAGTAGAAAATGCGAAAAAACATTAACTATCACACATCCTAAAAAACAGTAAATAATGTACAGATCTCCACCAATATTTTATGCATAATATTTCTTTAGGTAAAGACCATTTTTGGGCTTTCCCAAAGGAATACCATCATAATCAACCAGCGCATAGGTTCCTTTAGCTAATACGCGTTTTATGATGTAAGGGCCATGCCACATGGATTCGAACTTTCCCGCGCCTAACTTGTCATGAGCTTTATCATAAACCAAGACCAGGTCACCTTCTGAATATGAACGGGGATTAACGTTTTGATCAAACTGAGCTTTGACATGTTTTTTGTGAGCCTCGCTAGCCAGTGCGGCATCACGACGATTTTCATCTAAATGTGCTAAATGTACAAAACGTTCTTTGTCTGTAGAGGTAGTAGGTAGTAATTCGATAGCTAGTTTTAGGGATGGGATTTCACATTCAATGGGTAATACTGCTTCCAAACCATAAACAAGTTGGAAAGGAGTAAAACCTGTCGATGTTTTTGCAGTAGTACGGTAAGCCCACAGTGCTGAAAAGAGCATAGAATGCCAGTTTCCTTTATGAATGCCAACTATTCGTTTAATCATATTAGTTAAAACTTTATTGACAGCTTCGACCTAACCATTAACTTGTGGATAGTAAGGAGTAGAGCTATCATGGCGTAGGCCGAGTTGTGTGGATAGTTCAACCATCATAAAGTTATGAAAATGACTACCATGGTTTGTAACAATGGCTTGTGGAATACCAAACCGAGCAATCACATGATTGAAAATGAAAACTGCTGCATTTTCATCGTCATCTCCATATGCAGGCATCACCTCGGCCCATTTCCTAAAGTAATCGACTGCAAGGATAATATACCCATGCCCCCCGGCGAGGGTTACAGGTAACGAAATTGATGCCCCATTTGGCCAAAGGACCGCCGACGATGATAGGGTGAAGAGGAGCTGGAGGTGCTCGCATTTTGCGATCTTAGATTAGGCAATTATGGCATTTATGGATTGTAGTAATGCAATCTTTAAACATTGAAGGCCAAAAATAACTAGCACGTAATATCTTTTGGGCAGTAGCATACCCAGACATATGGCTGCCACATGCTCTAGAGTGGCAGTCATTTAATGTTTTTTCGGCCTCTTGAAGAGTCAAACAACGTCAAAATATAGAATCGATACTGCGATGGTAAAGAGTGTCACCAATAATATTGTATTGTTGGGATTGGTATCGAATTCGACGACGATCGGTTTTAGATAACTTGGGCCTAAAATTTTGTGTTTGGAGATATATAATGATATCTTCATATCACGGATTTGACATACTAATAAGAAAGAGAGATTCGTCAGCAAAAGAATCTTCCGCTACAGTTTCTATATCAGTATGAGGAAAGTCACAATAGTTCGGCGAAAATCAAAGATTTCTTTGATTTAGATTTTTCAAATTCCAAATCAAACTCTTGTAAGATAATTTTCCAGTATTTGCCCCCTAGCATTTGCTTAGTGAGAATATACATCATAGGGTTGCAATTTGAAATGACAATTGTTTTTAGGAGAAGTATATAGTGACAGAATCGTTGAACAGCTTGTGCAGCTTCCAAGGCTAGCTTCTACATGTGTGTATTTAATCTCGGTTTTAGTGAGACTTCTACTCAAATAATAAATCACATGTTCACTGTTAGAATCAACCTCTTGGACTAACAACATGCCAATAGTGGCATCACACGTGGCTAAGTACAGAAAGTAATCTCGATGATAATCAGGTGGATGCAGTGACGGTGCATTGGTCAGTGCATGTTTTAATGCATCAAAAGCTTTATCAGCAAGCTCATCCCAAAAAAACGGAATGCCTGTTTTCAATAGTAGAGTAAAGCCCTTGGTTAGTTCAGCATAATTGTGGATGAATCTATGTAACAAGTTTGCTTTCCCTTGCAAACTTTGGAGTTGAGTAACGCTAGAAGGAGTAGGCAAATTCAGAATTGCCTCCACCTTGAGGGGGTCGACATGAATGCCTTCTTTCGAAACGATGAAACCTAGAAGCCGACTTGATTGCACACAAAAGACACATTTGTGCGGATTCAAGCGAATATTATAATGCCTGCACCTAATGAAAATTTCTTTTAAGTGCAATGGGTGATCTTGCCTTTTCATTGAATGAGCCGGCAGGTCATCTAAATAGGGTTGAACAATATGCTTGATATCATGGAATGCATAAGACATTGCTCGCTGAAAAGTTGCACCAACATTTTTTAGGCCAAATGGGAGTTTGCGATAAGCAAAAGTTCCCCATGGGCATATAAACGTGGTTTTGTACTGATCGGCAGGGAGTATGTTTATCTGATTGTAGCCAGAAAATCCATCTATGAATAAAAAAATTTCATTCCCGACACAGCATCATAATTTGGTCGATATACGGAGTTGGATAATTGTCTTTAGGACAAGCTTTATTAATATCTCTGTAATCAACACATACTCGAATAGTTCCTTGTTTTTAATTAACGGGTACAATGTTTGATACCCAACTAGTCAAAGGAATGGGGTAAATGAATCTTGCGTTCAACAAATTTTCGATCTCAGTTTTGATAGCGACAACTTTTCGTGGATGTATAGGACGTAATCGTTGTCTAACGGGCTTAGCATCCGGATAAGTTTTTATTTCATGTGCAACTAGGCTAGGGTCGATTCCTGACATTTGTTTGTATGACCAGGCAAAGATGTCAAGGAATTCCTGAAATAGGGCTTTGTAAGTTTGAATCTCTTCTAAAAAACAAGAAACTCCTATATGAATATTTTCAGTTATCCTGGGTTTCACTGAGATATCTATGGGTATTGTTGCCAATATGTTCCCTAAATTCTTTTCAGAATTGGAAGAAAGGGTAGATATTGGACATTGAGGATCACTAAGAGTCTCAGATGAAAACATAGATGAGAAATTATTCTAAATTTTGTCAAAAGATGGCAGGAAGGTTGAACGATGATGAGTATCGTTCCATGATATTTCGTCCAAGGTCATAACTTCCATAATCCCTTCATTAGTTAAGAAATCTATGTTAAAAGGATCAGGCATAGAGATAGGTTCCAAACATGACAAATGAGAATATTCATCAATAACTGTATTCATTTGATTCTCTTCAGATGTTGATGAGTTGGAAAAGCACTGAATTGCCTCATAAGCTAACTCAGAAGGGCTATGAGGCATCTCACTGCCATATAAGACCATTTCTGACTCTAAAGGTACTTTCCACGGATCTCTTGATTTGAAAGTACTTGATGTAATCATATTAATCTGGGCATCATATTGAGGGAAATTGGATGGAGGGAATGCAAAAGTTCCCATCAAAGATGAGTCTTTGAGAAGACCAACACAAACTTCTTCATATGGAGTCATTGATTTTCCAACAAAAGGCACACTACCAGTGGAATTAGGGTCTGAGGTATAGTAGGATAATTGTTCTACCTTCACAATTCTTCCTTTGTGAAAAAACATGGTCATCCTAAAATATGACAAGACTATTGCCGACATGGCATAAGTCCAACTCCGACCAAGCAAAAGGTTATAGTCAAGTTGAGCATCAACAACCTCAATGTCTATTGCAACTGTTTTACCCTCTAATTCGATTGGCAAATCATTTCAAAGACCATAAAGACGAAAACCTTTTCCATCAAAGGTTTCAAAGTTGTCGAAGATTGATTGATTGTTGGAGAACCTAAGGCTTTCCAACAGGAAATGGACATAATACATGTCAATGCTCTTTCGTCAATCACTGTTCGAAAAGCTTGTCGAGTTTTGACATGAACTGGTATCTGAAAAGCCTAGTTGTTGCGGGAGACGTAGGACATGATTTTCGAGATCAAAAACAATCAAATTGGAGTCATGAGGATCTACCACTCCTATCGCTGATAATAATAACTTCCTTTGTGCTGGACAAGTCTGCAGTTCTTCAAGAGCCGACGTTGCCAAAGGTGACATAGCCAAATCTTCAATGATGTTATAGTTCTGAGTAGCCCTAGCATGAGGGTTAAAGGCTGACTGTTGAAGCATACCCTTAGGAGGTGGACAAATTATCATATCAGGGTTTGGTTTTTCAATATGTAACAGTTCAGAAGAAGGAGTAGATGTGGAAGTTTGACCAGTTGGACTGGAGTCATCTCCATCTTCAAGTAGACTCTTTGATGTTTAATCTTTGGATCGTGTTGCTACCATAACTTTGGAAGACATCATTATGATATCTACTGATGTAGATGAGGAGGATTGGTCATGAGAAACCATTTTGCTGTCTTAGAGAGGAAAGGGGTCCTTCAAAACGACGGGAGTGGGTGAACCTTTGACAAATTTAGAAACTTCGGCACGATGTGGGCACTCCTTGGTGTAATGATCTTCATCACAAATTAGGCAACGATAATGAGGTTTCTTCTTTTCATCAGATGGTTCATTCTTGTCTGATTTCTCCCTAGAACGAGTGTCTTGTTTAGCTTTCTCGTTTCCCTTTTTCTTATTTCCAGATTTTTTACCCTTGCCTATAGATGACTCTACGATGTTAATTTCCGAAATTTTGGGAGAAGGATCTTCTTTAGGTGAATCAGATAGAGTTGAAATCTGAGTTTTTTTAGAATTCTTTTTATTCTTAGATTTTTGGCTCATAGAACCAATCATACCATCCGCAGCATGTGATCTTGTAAGGGCTAGATTACTTTGACCAGGGTGGGGTAAATTTGGGATCTTTTCATACAAAGTACTAGATTGAGTATAAATAAGATCAAAGTATTGAGCACGAGCAATTATTTGCTCCTTAGTTACAACACCTCCTTTGGCCACATCTTCAGTTATTATTGGTAAAAAAGATTTTATGAACCATTCGGCTAAAATCTGGTTTGGAATGTAAACTTTAACCAGGCAATGCCTTCGTCTCCATTCATGAATGTGATCTAAGATATGGGTCGACGTTGATTGCTTTAAAGAAGTTAAAAGTTTGATTCCATTATCATATTGAATGGGCAACTAAAAATGGGTCAAAAAGCTGTAGCAAGGGCATTAAATGTATTGAAGGAAGCGCGTGACAATTCTACATACCATTTGGCTGCCAAACTAGTTAAGGTTCGTTGAAAAAGTCGTAATCTAATAGAATCGTCGATTAATGAGTTGGACGCGCACCAAAGATGATAGGTTATAACATGGTTTGATGGATCTTTGCTTGACTTACCTTCAAAATTAGGAATATCACTCGACAACTTGGTAGAAATGGCTGGCCAAAATGGTAAATAAAGAAGAGGATCATTAGTTAACCGAGAGAGGTCAGGCAAATCCAAAGTTGCAATGAAAGGCAACTAGTATTTAGGATCCTGAGATGGACACTGATAACCCTGAGGGACGAGTCATATACAAGGAGGAGGATACTTAGGATATCTTGGAATAGCCTGAGCAGTTGGAATCTGCATACCTCCTGGATATCCAGGATGAACCATACCGTATTGCGGCTGCATAGGTACTTGAAACATATGACTTGGGTATGGTTGATTCTGAAACGGAAGACTCTGACCCATTTGACCTTGAAAGGTTTGATTTTGCAAGGGTTGACCTGGAAGAAGTTGAGCTTGGAAAGGTGGACCTTGAATAAAATGACTCTGGGGTTGACCTTGGAAAGGTTGCCCTTGAAACGAAACTTTCATATATGGGATGATAGGCTGTACTCGGGACATGGTGCTGAAGTGGTTGTTGGGTAGGTGTCAATGGATTAACCTGGATAGTCGGTTGGACTTGAAAAGGCATACCTTGAAAAGGTATTTGTTGTATAGGTTGTCCAATAGGTTGAACAAGTTGATAGAAGGGCACTTGAGAAGTAATTGGAATTGACTGTTGATTTAATGAAGGATTCCAAATTGTATTCATTCCAGGTTAAGGCATCCCAACGACGTGTTGAGGCATAACAGGTTGACCAAAACCGGTTTCAAGCATTTCCTGCTATAGGTCTTTGGCCCGTGGGCTGCTATAGTGCACAAATCCGCTCTGTATGCTCTACCTCGTATCTCTCCTGGCTATCTTTGCTCATCTATGGAACAAATGCTTTCGAAAGAATGGAATGCCGCTTCCTCCTAGTGGCCCGGTTATAACATAGCCCGATAGCCTACTAGTGGTTAAGTTTGACTACATCAACTCTTAGCTAGAGTTACGAAATAGACTCTTCTAGAGTCTTTTACATCATAACACGTGACTAGCCCCTTTTCCATGAATAATGGGGGCTGACGCGACATCCTCCCGAATTATAGGTGTGAAAACAGGAAGCTCAACTTCTGAGTGGCATAACTTTTGCATATCGACTCTGATTGACGCAATTCTTGCGTCGTTGGAAATCTTTCTGTGTAGAATAACATGAAATGGTGCAACACTTATGAAAATTTTACCCCCAAAAAACGTCGTTTGATGCCTCAAAACGCTCCTAGAAGGTTTCAGACCCTGTTTCACGAAACTGGGTCACACCGGTAAAAACAGTCCCGTGAGCTGATTGCTCCACTTTTTTCACTCCTAATGCATTGAGATGGATGACAAACAATATAATGATCCAATTCGGATTAGTCATGTAGGCTCATGAAGCCCAGTGGACATGATTCTTCACCCTCAACGACTTGTATAAATACAAGTGCCCTCTCACCTCATTTGGCATCATCATCATAGTCATTTCTTCTCTCTCCTTCTCTCATTGGTTTGTACCAGTTTTGTGAAAATCGCGATTTTTTGAGTTTGGCGATATTATCGCTCGATTTTTATGCTAATTTTTTTTTTCACAAAAAATCGTGATAACTTGAAAAAATCTTGGGAATTTTTTTTTTTCTCCGATTTTTTGACGAGGAGGAGGTGACACAACCTACCTAGGGTACCCCTGCACTAGTAGAGGACGTGGTCTACCTCCTGTAGCTCCTAGTTTTTCAGCTTCTAGAGCACAATAGAGTCCACTGCCAACTCCATCAACATCTACATCTAGAGGGGCAAAGGAAATCAATAGTATTAGACTTTAGTTATTTGGTTCATTTTATTGTATATGACATTATGACTCATGATATGAGATACATTATTATATTTTTTGTTGATATTTTGAGGCTGAGTTGGGTCAGGACTTATTATTCAGGACATGATTCACTGTTATGTGTGATCAGACAAATGCATTAAGCGGATATGGAGGTGGATATTCCTAACTCCATTGTTGGCAGGAGGAACCACGAGGTTCAATAGACACTTAGGGATGCTCAGGAGTTTGTGGGGACTCATAGGATGGGCAAGAGAGAGCGGAGACAACTAGAGAGGTACATTGGCTACATGGCATTGGTCAGTTAGTTGGTAGATAACGAGCCTTCCAGCTATTAGGAAGTTGCACAACAACAAGTGTGGTGAGGTGCAATGGTTGAGGAATATTCCTCCATCATGTAAAACGTTGTGTGGGAGGTTGTACATATACTAATAGATAGGGCAGTGGTTGGATCACACTGGATTTATAAGATTAAGCATAATGTAGGTGGCAACATTGAGAAATACAAAGCTAGGTTTGTGGCCAAAGGGTTCTCTCAAAAGGAGGGAATAGATTATGAGGAGACATTTGCTCTTGTGGCTAGGTACACTTCTATACGAGTCGTGATCTCATTAGCAACACAGATGGGATGGCAGATCCATCAAATGGATGTCAAGACGACGTTCTTGAATGGTGAACTGGAGGAGGAGGTGTACATTGAACAACCAGAGGGCTTTGTGGCACACAACAGAGAGACCCAGATGTGCAGGTTGAAGAGAGCTTTATATGGGCTCAAGCAGGCTCCTAGGGCATGGTATGAGCAAATTAATAGATACTTGCAGGGCATGGGCTTTATGAAGAATGAGGCGGATGCAAACCTCCACTAGTTGGTTGGGGGAGATGTTCTCATTCTTGTCCTATATGTGGACGACTGGTTCTTGACAGGTTCAGTGGGGCTCATCGAGAAATGCAAATGGGATCTTGCAGTTGAGTTTGAGCTGAAGGATTTGGGGCTCATGCACTATATTCTAGGCATGGAGGTGTGGCAGTTAGATGGCGAGATTTTCGTTGGTCAAGGGAAATACTATGTAGAGATCCTCAGGAGGTTTGGGCTGGAGTGCAAAGCCATGTATACTCCCATGTTCTCATTAGCAGCACGGATGGGATGGAAAATCCATCAGATGGATGTTAAGACAACTTTCCTGAATGGTGAATTGGAGGAGGTGTACATTGAACAACTAGAGGGCTTTGTGACACACAACAGAGAGACCCATATGTGCAGGTACAATTCTATACGAGCCATGATCTCATTAGCGACAAAGATGTTATGGCAGATCCATCAGATGGATGTCAAGATGGCGTTCCTGAATGGTGAACTGGAGGAGGAGGTGTACATTGAACAATCAAAGGGCTTTGTGGCACACAACAGAGAGACCCACATGTGCAGGTTGAGGAGATCTTTGTACGGGTTCAAGCAGGCTCCCAGGGTGTGGTATGAGTGCATTGATAGATACTTGCAGGGCATGGGCTTTGTGAAGAGTGAGGCGGATGCAAATCATTACTAGGTGGTTGGGGGAGATGTTCTCATTCTTGTCCTATATGTGGATAACTTGTTCTTGACAGGTTCACTGGGGCTCATCGAGGAGTGCAAGAGGGATCTTGTAGTTGAGTTCGAGATGAAGGATTTGGGCTCATGCACTATTTTCTAGGCATGGAGGTGTGGCAAACAGATGGTGAGATTTTCCTTGGTCAAGGGAAATACTACGTAGAGATCCTGAGGATATTTGTGATGGAGTGCAGAGCCATGTCTACTCCCATGATCATGAATTGGAGGAAGATAGATGCATCCAAGGAGAAGGATGTGGACCCCACCTTGTACAAGTAGTTGATAGGCTCTCTCATGTATTTGGTCAACAATAGGCCAAACTCTCTCAGTTAGTTCATGGTGGAGCCGAAGAGTGTGCATTGGATGACAACAAAACATGTGTTGAGATATTTGCGTGGCACTACCAAGTATGGGATATTTGCGTGGCACTACTGAGTATGGGATTTGGTGAAGAGAATCCAGTGTTTCATGACAGGTCCAAGCATATAAACATCAGATACCACTTCATTAGGGATTATGTGCAACACAAGATTTTTCAACTACCGTATATACCCATAGATGAGCAGGTAGTAGATACACTAACGAAGGCTTTGGGGACGGTGAGATTCATCTTCTTTAGAGATAAGTTGGGTGTTATGCAAAACACCTTCCTCGCTAAGAGGGAGTGTTAGTTTATGTAGCTTGGGCAGGTTTTCTAGTCTCAAATTGTGTCTATGAGGCTAGGGAACACATTTTTCCAATACCTAGAAAAGGTTTTGCTGGAAAAGGACTTGATTAGAATTAATTAGCCAGTTAATTAATCTTCCTAAGTCTAGCTTAGGGAAATGGCTTAATTAATCAATATTAATTGGTGTAAATCGATTTTCCTCTAGAGATTTCTAGAAAATTCATGAGAAGGGGTCAAGATGATCTTAGCCATTGACTAAGGTTAGATCATGGTCGTTGATTCATCAACGAGATATTATAAGAGGAGATCGATGGGCATTTGGAGAACACATCGAGACGGAAAATTGCAGTAATAGGAAGGGCATAGAGGCATTGCAGGGGCATCAACAAAAAGAGATCAACAGTAGTTGGAGATGGGATTACCGGAGAGATTCTTGACAATGATTTCCAATGACACTGGGAGATCGATTTTTCTATAGAGAGGTCGATTTTCCAATGGTGCGAATAGCTCCAGGCAGGGGTGCGAATATACCCTAGTTGTAGTGTGAATTGCTCAAAGAGGTTGAAGTGTTGGCAAGGAGAATTTGCAAGAGAGATCGATTTGCATAAGAGGATTGATTTGCTAGGGAAGGTCGAATTTCCGGAGGAAGGCCGAGTTGTTCCTCAACAGTGTGAGTTTTCCAGTATGAGGGTCGCACGTGTGAGACAAGAAGAACCAAAGGGAGGTCGAATTGCTCAAAGAAAGGCCGAGTTGGTTCCCAAAGGTGATATTGACTTGTAGAAGTGATCAAAATATTTTTTCGGAGGTTTGCTAAATTTTGGCAAAAGACTTTGTAATTTTCTCCATCACAGATTTGCTGAAGAACAATAAACAACTCATCTGCAGAACTGGTTTTCCCCACACTGTGGTTTTTCCAAGGACTTTTGTCCAAAAATATTGGTGTCCATTATTTGTGTATATGTGCATATTTTTCTTAGTTCCTGTGGTTAATTAATTTTCTTTGAAGTTGCAATTGTGTTTTATTCTACATTGGCTGCAACTTGCAAATAATTTGCAAAAGTCATAATCTAAAATTGATAGGAGAATTATAACCAGGAACTACAATAGTGTTAAAATTTCACACTGTTACCTTAGCACAAGTCCCCATTCTTTAAGTCCAATTCCTTCCAAAATGGCTATGGGAGGCTTCCCTTGGATGAACTCAACCATCCAAGACAACACTGGTTCCTTGTATGGGATCTAATGGCTGAAGTGGAATTATTTACTATTGCCTTGCTGGCCTGCTATGTAAAATTTGTGGGAAAATATGTTATACTGGTAAGAAAGACACTCAAAACTAACAAGATATTTCATTTGAGTGGTCAAAATGAGTGTATGAAAAATATGTTAACAAAATATGGAATTACTTCTATGATTAAGACCTTGGTTAGAGGGGTTGCTATGCAAATTAACTTGCTATCTTGTGATTGCAAGTTTGCAAAACTGCAATGCAGAAATCAAGAAGAACATCCTCTTTACGGTCCACCCAAAAGTGCTTGAACATTTCTAGATTCAATGATTCGTAAACTCTCGTGGATATTCCACTAGATAGTTCGTCACAACATATATGATGAAATTATGCTCAAATTTTTTGAAAATATATACTATGAGGGTTTATTTCTCTGTAGATTTATGGATTTGTAAATTACTATTTATTATTGAAAATTCATCTAGCTACGGTCGACATTTTTCATTGGAAAATTTGAAGGAAAAATGATTTCTTGTCCTCCTACAAGTCGACTTCATGAGTTCATCAAGTTGGTCCCATTAGGGCTAGTGAGCCCACCTCACACTCATATATATATATGACGACGATGGCATTCATTTGGAGCATTAATCACAACACTTCTCAAGATAATTCGTTCTGCAATTCTAAGCGAGTATTCACACATGCGATGATCATAAGGAAGGTTGTTTGTAGCTACATTGACTTTTCTGGAAACTTCTTTGATCAAGTTTGTTTGGGTACATTGGCATCTGATTTGAATCTCTATCTTGATCTTTGAAAGGCCGAACAAGCTCAGAGTTTATTTATCTCCGTTGACTAAGATTTTGCTTATACTTTTTGGGACACTGCCCTGGGTTGACCTCATATCTGGGCTGTTGGTTTGGTAAAAAAATTTGACCATTCCGTTGATTGTTTTGTGGCCATCTCAGAGCCGAATTTCGGCCTTCTACCTCAGTCATCTCAGAATAGCATTTCAGCCTCATTGTGCAGAGCGTTGAAGAGTGTAACTAGGTTCGGTCTTCATAATTGTATTTTAGTGATAATGAAATGTATTTATCAAAAGAAAGAAAAATAATCTATTATTATTATTATGACTTATTAAATCACGGGTTTCATGCTTGGGTCATCATGTTTTAGGTCAAAGTCCCCATTGAGTACTTTTAGGTTTTATATTAAGTCATTAGAGTCATTGTCCATTTAATGAGACACTTCTTGGGCTTTTGAATCATGTAAAAATAATTATTATTGAGTAAAATAAGTCATTTGTCACCTCCACACCAAGTCGGCCCTTACCTGATCAAGTCGGCCTACATGAGGGTAATTCGAACTCCAAAAAAGGCTATATATAGAAGTGCAGTTTGATTCATTTGGAGAATCACACACACATGTTCGATACTCAAGAAATAGCAACAAAAAAAGTGCGAAGTTGCAGAAGGAGAATTGTAGGAAAAGACAAGATCAAATTTATGGGCTATCTCTCTCTCACACGTGTGAGGTAACTGGGCTACTACTGGGGTTGAAATTCTAGATTTTGCTGATGGGTCGAAGATTTTGATGTTGGGTTGAAGTTCTACTACTGGGTCAAGTGTTGTTGCTAGAAGTCAAAACTCTGCTGCTGCAAAATCAAAGTGCTAGGTCGAAGTTGTTGCTGGAAGGTTATCATCTGCAGAAGAAAGGAAGGGATGACTTGGTGATTGAAGGAAGTCTGTGTTTAGGTCAAGGAGTCTTGGATCATCTTGTGAAACTATTAAAAGAAGAGTTTTTGACTGGGTTTTCCCCTAGATAGGGGTTTTGCCTTGGCAGTCTGCCTACATATGGTGTCTTTGATTTTTGTGTTATGGTTATTGGTAATTGCTTGATGAACTAATTTAAAAGAGGAACACGAGAAAGTTAATAAGAACATAAGAATATCACAAGTAATTACCAACTTAAAGAAAATCTTTCTGCCTTCTTGATTTTCCAACATGGAATCAAAGCTAAGGTGAAGAAGAAGGAAAAAGGCAACTTGAAGATCTATTGAAAGGAGAATAAGGAGTTTTAAGAAGTTTGAATAAGAGTCACAAGGAAAAGGATTATATAAGAAGTCAAGCCTACTATCTTCAAGAACAATGTCTAACTCAATGAAGGGAGAAAACAAATTAGAAGAACATAACTCAAACATCATTACAATGAAACAACAAGAGTGGAACCATAATGATAGTCATCTATTATTGATAAACAACAAAGAAGAATACAACCATAGTTCTGACGTCAAATCCTCCTTTGGCTGGGTGATCAGCTACATATGCCTTGTAAAGCTTGTCGGGATTTGGAACAAGCCTCTCTCTCTTTCATTATGAATGCAAAGAAGACTCTTACAACAATCTCTTAGACTTCTGAAAGTATAATTCTCCCTATGCTCGAACTAGCTTGTCAAAGGCAACAGAACAAGCTTTTATAGATGGAGGAGAAGGAGATAAGATCAATCACACCATCTATGGGATTGGGTTTATCCTCAAAAATCTATTATGGATAGAGGAAAGGGAGATAAGATTAATCACGACATCCATGGGATTGGCATTATCCTTAAAAAGCTTCATGAGTCGAAAGGAAAAAACCTTCGCGCGTGCGTTTGTTAAAAAGCTTTCCCAAACTCGGTTGGCGCGAGTAATACACTGTGGATCCGCGCTAATGGAAAAAGGGAACTTTTTAAGGATATTCTGCAGGAGATGTCTTCAGGGCATATGAAGTCCATACTTAGAGGAATATAATGCAAGTGTTTTCAAGTTATGTCACTTTTCACAGGTCCCGGAATGAGTCCTCCAAAGTGCGGGAGAGGGGTGATAGGGACGGTGACAAATGGTGACAAATTACTGTGTAACAGATGCCCCCTAAAGCATGAGGCCTGAGAGAGAGGGGTGAAATGCTTTACAAGAACATGTGCGACTGAAAACACCACCGCCGGAGAACCTGCGTAGAGAGGTACAACTGATATCTCAAGTACATGATATATGTGGTATGGGCGCAGCCATCCATAACAGAGTACATAATAATCTAGATCCAAGGTATGGGCGCAGCTATCCGGTGAGGATCGATGAATAGACTCAGGCATGGTCGCAGCCATCCAGTGAACGAGTCATGTAATAATCACAATAATCCACAAAATCGCAGCCTGGATTCCAACAGACAAAATCCAGGGTCTTGCTCTCCATCTCTACCCGAACAAAAGTACAAGTTCAAGCATGCGAATACATGAGTTGAAGTCGAACATGCATGAATATCGTCTGATTACCAGTCAATAATGAAAACTGTTACCAGACGCGAGAGGTACCACCAATAATGACAATGGCCCTCAAGGTACTATAGGTACAATCTACGGTGTGCGAATCAGTGAGCTGGCGTCAAACACCCGTAGAATCATTCGATCGGAGGCCAATGATGAAAACCTCACGTCGAACACGAAGAACCTGCCATTGAGGCATGCAGGCTCCAAGGCACCGGAAGGGAGTCTCTAGATCAGCTTCGTGGATAATGAGCTGAAGTCGATAGGAAGTGACCTTGATCGAAGGTGGGCCATAGTGTTTCCCACATCATCGACACGAGACAGAGGAAAAATGTTGTGGTGAATCAAAATTATGTGAGCTATTAGAGGGAGGTTGTTATTCTGCAGAGGTCAACTTCTCTTGAACATATCGGCGACACGATAGTGGACTTGGCAATATTTGTCATCAGTGGATCAAAGGTCATGGTGATGAGGCAATGAGCAAATGAGAGGTCAAACAGGATCACCCAAATCCACGGAGGCAAGTGAAAAACGAGATGAGATGTCTGCACCCAGACACGAAAGCAGACAAGTGCCATGTTCAAGAGCGACATACTGCCGATACGGCAATAATTATGGTTCCATTTTCCCCCACCATTTTTGGCGAGTACCCTAGTTATTTTTATTAACAAGCTTGACGGGGATAGCATATGCTTGTAAAGCGTCATCTCGACGGAATCCAATGTCATAAGGTTTTAACGAGTCTGACAGAGGAAGAACTCGACGTCTTTTCATGTTTAGAGAGTTTGAAAAGACATCAGAAAAGAAAACTCCAAGGGTGTCCTTTTTCGTAAAGTTGTGTCTCTCGAGCCCGAAAAAGTATAAAACAATGCTCGAAAGAACTGCTCGACCATTACGATCGAGGAGTACTTTTCATGTTTAGTGACTTCGACCTGAAAAAGTAGAAAAGCGACCGAAATCACGTCGTTTCATAACCATTAACGAGCCTGAAACGACAAGGACCCGACAATCTTTTCGTTTTTACATGGTCGGAAAAGAGTTTAAAGACGACCACCCCTTATTTACGTTTAGCGAGTCAAGAGGAATAACTCGGCAATCTTTTCGTCTTTAAACGGTCGGAAAAGAGCTGAAAGCAGACCTCCATTTTTATTCTCTTTAACGAGTCAAAAAGGGAAAAATACTCGGCAATCTTTTCATTTTTTACGAGTCAGAAAAGAGCTTAAAAGGAGACTCGTCCTGGAGGAACGAGTGGTATAAAGGGTAGCAACTGGTTCCAGAAATGGTGGAATTGCTCAAAACATATAATGGTCAAGAGGCTGGCTAATAAAACCACTCATCGCTGCGGTTCCTCAGGAAAGGATAAACAACCAAGTGAAAGCATATGATCAGCCAAAGAGATGGTAGCAATGGAATGAAACAACCAAGGCTCATCTAACAGAATTTAGCGAAATAACGGCAATCACGAGATGTAAAATGGGTATGGGTTCATTTTTATACAAGCTTGAACCATGGAGAACTCTGCTTGGATTCGGTTTCATGTTTACACAAGCTTGAAACGAAAAACTATGCTTGTTATAAGTTCGCATGCCCCCAGCATAATAATGCAGAATGAGGTACATGCCCCCCAAGCTTCATTGCATTCAACAAAGTGAATGGAATGAAGGTTCACTCTCGAGATCTATGAAAGACTCGACTTGTATTTTACGAGATCTTAATCAAAGACTCGATTTGGAAAGGAGGAGATGTTTCATTTTTTAATGAGGTTGACCTAGGAAAAGAACTATCCTCATAACCCTTATTTCATTTTTTAATGAGCATGACACAAGATCAGGAACTATGCTCGGCTAGACCTAGTTTCATTTTTTAAGGAGCTTGACATAGGAAAACGAACTATGCTCCGCCCAAGCCTAGTTTCATTTTTTAAGGAGCTTGACATAGGAAAACGAACTATGCTCCGACCAAGCCTAGTTTCATTTTTCAAAGAGCTTGACATAGGAAACCAGAGATTCTGGGTTCGATCCCCAGCGGAGTCGCCAAATTGTTGACGAGGTAAATCCCCTCTGCGGACAGAGGTGATCCCCACTAGCCTAGAATGGGTCTAGCAACAATCAAACAATGCTAACACGCAGGTTCCTAATTACAAATTAAAGGTAAATGACGAGAGCCTACTTGGATTCCAACGCTAGTGTTGTAGAAGAGTCGCCAAATTGTTGGAGAGGTAAATCCCCTCTGCGGACAGAGGCGATCCCCACTAGCCCAGAATGGGTCTAGCAACAATCAAACAATGCTAACATGCAGGTTCCTAATTACAAATTAAAGGTAAATGATGAGAGCCTACTTGGATTCCAACGCTAGTGTTGTAGAAGAGTCGACACTCCCGTTCCTTTGCTCCAGCCGGTCACGATCCTCACGATCTCCGTGAATGGACACCTGCACATGCAAAGAATGACACAAATACAAGCATAAAATCCAATAGATGCAATTATATATCTGTCAGAAAAGATATAACTCAAACATCATTACAATGAACAACAAGAGTGGAACCATAATGATAGTCATCTATTATTGATAAACAACAAAGAAGAATACAACCATAGTTCTGACGTCAAATCCTCCTTTGGCTGGGTGATTAGCTACATATGCCTTGCAAAGCTTGTCGGGATTGGGAACAAGCCTCTCTCTCTTTCATTATGAATGCAAAGAAGACTCTTACAGCAATCTCTTAGACTTCTGAAAGTATAATTCTCCCTATGCTCGAACTAGCTTGTCAAAGGCAACAAAACAAGCTTTTATAGATGGAGGAGAAGGAGATAAGATCAATCACACCATCTATGGGATTGGGTTTATCCTCAAAAAGCTATTATGGATAGAGGAAAGGGAGATAAGATTAATCACGACATTCATGGGATTGGCATTATCCTTAAAAAGCTTCATGAGTCGAAAGGAAAAAACCTTCGCTCGTGCGTTTGTTAAAAAGCTTTCCCAAAATCGGTTGGCGCGAGGATAGCTCTGAGACAGAGCGCCAATTGGCGCGCCCTCTTTGGAGGATTTCCCCCATTGGCACGAGTAATACACTGTGGATCCGCGCTAATGGAAAAAGGCAACTTTTTAAGGATATTCCGCAGGAGATGTCTTCAGGGCATATGAAGTCCATACTTAGAGGAATATAATGCAAGTGTTTTCAAGTTATGTCACTTTTCATAGGTCCTGGAATGAGTTCTCCAAAGTGCAGGAGAGGGGTGACAGGGACGGTGACAAATTACTGTGTAACAGGGCCGTTGATTGATCAACGAGAGGATTATAAGAAGAGGCTTGATGGTCATTTGGAAAAACACATTGAGTGAGACATCATGAGATCGAATTTCTCAGAGAGGGCAACGCAACAGTTGTTGGAGAACTGATCGAGGTGATTTCTTGCAGTGAGGGGCAAGGATAGTTTTCCAGTTGGTGAGATTCCTAATCCGGGGATACGTCATAGAGAAGGCAGAGAGAGATCCAACAGAGGTAGCTTAGAGCCACGTTGAGGCAGCGTAGCGCCTGAGAGGAGATCCGAAGTTTGTTGGAGAATCGATTTCTAGAGCCAGAAGCTGGGGTGTGAGACTGGAAGGGCAGAGGACGAAGTCCTATAGGCAAATAGATCAACATGAAGGAGTGATGCAGTTCCCAGAAGTTGTGATGCAGAGCAGTGCAGTGATTGCGCAGAAACTGCGTAGAGGTAGCTAGGGGCTAGCCATTCAGTGGCTGGATCTGTACTGGATCGCCAATGATAGTGTGAAGTATATCTCACTCATCTCTCTGTCTGTCAGATTCTCTGTATGGGTAGCTAGTAAGGCATCCAAAGATTGTATTCAGAAACCACTGCTTAATAATACAAATCCTCAGCTGCTGCACCGACTTTTCCACATTGTGTTTTTCCAAGGACCCTTGTCCAAAAATAATGGTGTCACTTGTTTGTTGTGTATTTCTTCTTGCTTAGTTCTTGTTTTTGCATATTATTTAAGTAGTGAAGGCTGTAGTGTATTGGTTTCGATATTTATCGTAGAACATAGTAAATAATTTGTTCAGTTATTTAACAAATAGGAGAAACTTAATCAGTTGTTGCAATAGAAATTTTGGGTCTCCAATTTTTCATATGGTATCAGAGCGCAGGTGAAGCAAGAGAGCAGAACGAAGGAGAAAGAGTTGAAGAGAAGTAGGGAGTTCAAAAGTATTGTGTAGGCAAAATTTTCGAGGAAAGTCTCTTTCTGAGTGAGTTGATAGAGAGATTTCTAGACCGAAATTTTCCATTGACAGAGGGAGCAGCGCAAAAGCTTTAGCGCAACACAGTGTTCAGGTGAAACACAGTTTTCTGTAGCAGTTGCTAGGGCAGAAAAACGTCAGAAGAAGGAAGGAGACACCCTTGAGGGAATTTCTTCCTTAGAGAATTCCTGGCCAGGGAATTCGATTTCTCTATTGCTGAGCAATAGCGAAGAGGAGCAGTTCTACTAACTCCAACAGGAGTGCATAGGCTAGCCTAGTGCTGCGCAAAGGAGAGAGGAGGCAGTTCAACATTTTCACTGGCAGAGATGGCAGCTAATGGGCTGTGAGATCAGGATTGGTTAGATGGCGTATCCAACTATGTGATCTGGAAGGCAAGGATCTCATGCCTTCTGGATGAGTACAATTTCAAAACCTATGTCGACATTGTGGTAGTTGTACCTGCAGATCCAAATCCGCTGAAGAAGTACAAGGGTGAGATGGCAAAGGCCAAGCGATTGATCCTCGATGGAGTGAGGGATCATGTAGTGTGTCACATTGCTGGTAATGATATTGCCCAACTGATGTGGGAAGCATTGGCTACGCTATATGAAGGATCTTCCGAGCAACAAAAGTTGTACTTAGAGCAAAAGATGAGATCCACGTAAGATGCAAAAGGGGGAACACATTGATTCGTTCCTCACAAGGCTTTAGGAAATTTGAGACTTGTTGGCATCTGTGGGTTCAACACCTCAGTCTACTGAGATGGTGAGGTTGGCCCTAAATTAAGTTTTAGAAGAAGGGAAAGTATTTGTCTAGAGCATCCTACGCAGGAAGAGATTGTCGGATTGGGAAGGGATATGGGCCACTCTTTAGCAGGAAGAGATGTGGAGAGACTTGGTCAAGTGCAAACTTGACAGTAATAGCAGCAGTGGGACGAAGCCCAAGGAGGAGAAAGAGAATGCAACCCTTGCATCTAAGGGGCAATAGGAGCAACGAAGGTGGAAGAAGGACGTCTCGAAGATCAAATGCTTCTGGTATGGTGAATTTGGTCACTACGCTACACAATGTCCTCTCAAGAAGAAGGATAAAGATGAGAAGCATAATCCGAAGGCTGCATCTGCAAAGATCGAGGAGTTTGCCATGATTGCCCGGATACCTCTAGGGGAGAGGTGGGGTGATCTAGTACTGTAGTTTGAAAGAATTGCAGATGGAAAGAATCCTTGAGGAGTCCATCTCTTGGATCAATACCTTGCTACATGAGCCCATATCAGAAGTAGTAGGATGGACCAGTGTCAATTGGTGTAGAGGAGTGCCGAAGTGACAATTGTAGTGGCTAGGAGCGCCACAAACTGAGCAACGCAGAGCAGAGTTGGTAACAATGCAGTTTGCACAGTGCAGAGTCAGCAACAACGTAGAGGCTTCATAGGGTCAGCGTAGAGACTAGCAACAGTCATAACTCGAGCAACAGGTGCATCACGCTGAACACCTTGGTTCAGTATTTTGGATGCTTTTCTGTTGTTGACGCAGTAGCAAAAGTAGTTGGAAGAGGTTGCAGTACAGATGCAGTGTTGGCAGCGACAGGGCTAATAGCAGCGCAGATGCAGAATTTGTGAGGGTTGCAGTACAGAGGCAGTGTTGGCACTAGTAGGGCTAGTGGCAGTATTGATGCAACATTTGCTCAGTAGTTGATGGGTAATGATGTCAGACATCAACAACGCAGAGGGAGATGTCACCGAGTCAGAGTGATGCTTCAATAGGTTGCATTACTAGAGCACATTCCTCGCTAAGAGGGAGTGTTGATTTCTGGTTGCATCGGATGTGGCTCTAAGCCTCAAAATTTGCAGGGAGGCTAGGACGCATGTATTTCAGAATACCCAGAAATCGTTTTGGGAAATTCCACCCGGAGATAGTTTTATTAAAATAATTAATTATTTTTAATGGGTGCCTAAATCTGAACTTAGGAAATTAAAATAATTAAAGGGTATTAATTAAACTGGGGTTGAAACTTCTAGAAGAAGATGAGGATCAAGTCAATATGATTTGAGCAATTGATTAGAATCTAATCTGGGCCCTTGATTGATCAATGAGAGGTGTTGATCGCTACGTGTCAATTACCCATAGCAGTACACCAAGGTTGCACGAAACGGGGAAACGGGTACGAGTTTCCGAAACGGGAAGCGATACGAAACGCGACCTCCCCAAATTTTGGAAACGGGGAAACGCGAATATATATATATATATATATATATATATTAGGAATTTAATAAATATGTGCAATCATAAAGCATATATGATACATTCTAATTTATTACATTATGATAAAATTGTCAATTGTCAATGCATAGACTATAAGTATCTAAATTTACATCACATTTACTCATGAATAATCACATAATGAAAATAGAAATATCCAAAATCAGCCACGAGAAATTTCTAATTTTTTGTCTCGTGGTTGATTGGGAGTCTCCTCCTACATAGTCGAATGACCTTAGTGCTCTTGATTAAATACAAGTTTCATACCCTAGTACCCTACATTCTCTTGATTATTGAGAGTCTCCCCTGCATAGAGGGCTTTGTTCTCTCGATTAAATGCAAGTTCCATACCCTAGTACATGATAAAATCCAATGGAAACATTGAAATCCCCCCAATCCTGAAATCCTGAAAAACAGATAAGTCTGCTGGATTTTGAGTAAGATCTAAAATTCTACTTTCTCCATATGAAATCCAATGACGGCGAAACCACTCTCAAACATCCTAAGTCATTTCATGGTAATGTTAAAAATTTAAGTAAAAGGATGAAAATGAAAAATAAAGGAGAATATCATTTTTACTTTAAGAATTTAACATTACCATGAACTGCATATCAACACTAGGGCAAACAAATGTAAGAGATCTACATTAGAAAAAAAAAATTAAAAAACAAATGTTTTTTTTGGGGAAACGTGGCCCGTACGGCTTGGAAACGCGTTTCCAGGCCGTACGGTACGGGGAAACGCGTTTCGTTTCGTTTCCCCTGGCGAAACGCCCCCTAGGGCCACGTTTCCTGCAACTTAGCAGTACACCCCCTTTTTTTAGCAAAAGGGATAGCGCTTGAGCGACGTGTCTATGCCATTCGACTGTCATTGTCAGCCCAATCATATTGTTTTGTAAACCCAGTCTGCATGTGTAAATTGTAAATAATCTTAGCAGTTCTGAGTCATGTATGTACATTGCTTAGGCAAACCTAATTTTCTAGTGATAATCTACGTTTCGGAAGGTTTTTTGTCTCACTGATCCATGATCGGTAGAGTTTTCCTTTAGCCTAACCCCAAAGCCGGAATGAATTTTGTCATTAGAATCTTAGAGGAATCCTAGTGTGCTTCGAGTCTACTTAAAAGTAATTTGGAAATAACTCTAACTATTTGGTTAGGTTATTACAAATTGCTTGATCTGTTAGATTATATTTGTGTCACAGAACTGGGTGGTCTATGAGGGTCTATGTCAAATGGGTTTTTCCCCTTGAGATGTAAAAGTGTAAAAGTTATGATGTAAAGTGTCTTGAGGGTTAGGAAATGTTTTATCCCCTCATAAGCCCTGAGTTTTAGGTCCTAGTTGATTTTTCCAAAGGCTAAGTTCGAGGATCCAAAAATAAAAGAATAATAAAATAATAAAAAAATATAAATAAAAATAAAAAATAATAAAAAATAAAAAAATAAAAAAATAATCAAAAAATAAAAAAATAAAATAAAAAAATATATTTTTTTGAAAAAATAAAATAAAATAAAATAATAAAATAATAATAAGTCAAAGTTTTGAGTAAATAAATGCAGAATTTCAATTTATATATTAAACTGCATTTAAAAATTTGACGGATGAGATTGAAAAGGATTTTGATTCTCATCGACGGTCGAGATCATTTTGACATGGATCACTCGAACTAGCCGCTGGGCAATTTTCCTTTAAATAGGGTGTCAAGGGTCACCTGAGATCAAATTCGATCTTAGAGTCGTGTGCTAAAGAAAGCTCTGTTGTAGTCATTTTTTTGTGCAATAAAGAAAGACTTTGGGTTTAAAAATTTTGCTGGTGTTACTCTTTTGGAAGTGCTGTAAGATGATTTATTTTTCTGCATAATTTTATTTTCAGCGATTGATAATAGCTTGATGAATATTGATTTAGGCACAGGTATCTTGTTTTATCTTTGGGGTTTGAATGATAGTTTAGATTCTGAAATATAATGGCAGGTATCTTCATTTGATCTGGATTTCACTACTGTTTTCTCCCTCTATGTTAATGGTTGTTTTTAAGCTGTGCAGGAAATCTTTTTTTTAGATTTACCGGGTGTTAGGGGAAGTTCTCGGCTAAACTAGCAAACTCCCGGATTGCGTTTTCTGAAAGAGCCTAGCTAGTTTTAATCCCAGGCTTATCATTTTAATATATATATATATATATATATATACATATTTTTTTTATGAATGCATGAAGGGTTTTCTGAAGTATCTCACATTAAATTTAAATTCTAAAAATATTACTGTGGATTATTGACAAATATGGCTGCCTAAGAGTCGAAAATCTGTAAATATTGTAATTTTTTAGTTGGTTTTAGGGTTTTCAGTTTTGTTTCTTGCACATTTTACTTCTCGGCGTTCTGTTTTTGCCATTGTAGGTTGCAGGTATAGATTTTAAAAAGTTCTTCAAGGTTTTCCATTTGGAAATCAGGGTTTCCATTATGCAATCTGAAGCAGGAAGGGTTTAAAGGTTTCAGCTTCTTTGCCGCTCAAGGAAATTTTTTATTTTCTGACAGAAAAGCTCAAACTTTTTTTGTGCTATCCGGATCTGCAAATCTTTCCGCGAGCGGGTTGGTCATTTTCTGCTACTGCTGTCCGGCCTTGTTCACGCTGCAATGTTCGCCCTCTTCTATCGTCGTCTAGGCTGTTGCATCCATCTTTTGTTGCTACCACTCTCCACCACAGCTTTGCTCCCTTACCTGCAAAAAATCCACAATTCGAAGCCTCTCCAGCCCTCACGTTTTTCCTCTCTGCGCAGCCTTTTCCTTCACGCAGTCATCCCTGTGCCCTCCCTCTACGAGTTTTATTGCCCATCGGATGCTCATCTTAGAGCTCTGGATTTCCATCTTCACCCTCACGTCGACTCTCCTCCATGCGTTTTTCTTTACTCGTTTCCCATTCGTCGATCCCCTCTAATCTTCACGCCATACCTGCAAGAAATGTTTTTAAAACCGGAACCGGTGACCGGACCGGTCCACCTAATGAACCGGTTTACCGACCGGAACCGGTCTAACCGGGACTGGTTTTGTCTAAACGAACCGGTTTTACAAAAATACATTAAATAATTAATTTTTAATGAAACAAAACTATTTTAAGATGTAAAACCATGATTCCAAGCCAATAGAGACAAAATATGCAAAGTTTGCTCATTTATATACCATGTAAAGGTGAATATATCAAAATGGCACCGAGTACAATACATATCATCGACAAAATAGCAAAATACATAAGAAATGAGGCTCTAAATGGCCTATAAAGTCCAAAAACAATGCTGCAAGCTATGAGGCCATTGGCCTACTACAAGTCTACACTGTACACATGATCAATCATCAAGTTCATCACCACTGCTAGACATAGGATCATCATCAGGAGCTACATAGACATCATCTGGTTCAGAGTCTGAGGATGCCTCAGCCTGATCTGCAACCTCAGTAGCAATGCCACCAATGATAATAGAAGTGGACCTAATGGAAGCACGAGTTTGTCGACCTGCACGACTAGTGCCTTCCATTGCTTCTTTGTCTTTCCTTGATGTCGCTACTAATCCTGGTTCTGATGCCGACTCAGAGCAAAAAGTCTGATTTTCAGAGAAGTCAAAGATCATAAAAGTGCTGAGGTCAAGGAGTGCTCCAAAGGAATAAGAATATAAGAAGGTTTAAATAGTCTGTTCAAGACCTGTAAAGCATTTGCATTTTCTCTCTCTGTATTTCAGGGCAAATTCTAAATTTCTATGTACTATAGCAAGGTGAGCCGAGACTTTGAAAGAGAACCAAAAAGCTTATGTTATATCAGATATAAAGGCCGAACTTCCTCACTACAAATTAAGGAGAAGTTACACTGGAGTTCTGATGACTGTACATGTTAATGTGAAAGTTCCTGTGGACATCAGAAACTTTTTGAATTACATTACCCCGCGAACATCCAAAATAACACCTCTATGAAAAATCAGAACTCTGACATCCGAGTTTCTTTGGACAGTGACATCTAAAGTACAAAAACGTGGAATTCTGTAACCTAACTTATTGACAGATTTAAGGCGTTTTTTATGACAACTAGAAACAATAATACTTGTCCAAGATCTGAGCTATCTTTGGCATCTGAATTTCCTGAAGTTTAAAGTAGACATGGAAGCATCAAAGTCTAATATAATGAAGCATCTAAGGATTGGGAGGAGTTTTATATGGCAAAGACAAGGAGTATACATGAGAAATCTTAACCTATAGGCTATGACAAATCCAAACCTGTGGTGTCGATATCAAAATCAGCCTCAACCATAGTCAAAAACCCCTAAACCACAGTCAAATTTCCCTAAACCACAGTAAAAAATCCGCCTTTTTCCATGTTTTGGTGGGCATGCCTAAAACCGGCCGGTTTAGGACAGAACCGGCCGGTTTGATACAAACCGGCCGGTTCTGTCCTAAACCGGCCGGTTTTCACCGGTTAGGGCTGAAAAATGGCGAAAAGCCCAGTCAAACCGGGTTTTTTGGCCGGTTCAGACCGACAGCCTTGCTAACCGACCGGTTTGACCGGTAACCGGTTTTCAAAAACGGTTTTAAAAACTATGCCTGCAAGACACTTTCGAGGATCTCAATCTTTTCCCTTGAGCTCATCGAATTTCTTTTTGCCATCGCTGCCCTCTATCTAGCTACTGGTCACCACCTATCAAACCTCTGCCGACTGCCTCTCTGCGTGCCTTCCTCCATTTGCATATCCTTCTCCACCTGCAAATCCTCACGTGTCGCTTCTTGTTTCTCCCACACTGCCGTCGACCCTCCGCCGTCAGGCTCACAACAAACCTGCATGCATAAGAACAATATATAAACTTCATTTTCTTAGTATGCGTGGTTTAGTTTAGGTGGTGCGTTTTAAATTTTTGTAAAGTTTTGATTTTGTTTAGTTTAGTTTATGATTACATGTGTTGGATTTATGAATATTAGATTGTTATCTGATTTAGATTTTCTTAGTTTTATCTTAGTTTTAAAGTTTACTCTTGTTTTATTATTATTTTTTTTTTATATAAATAAAAAATCATAAGAAAAATAATAAAATAATAAAAGGGCATAAAAGGTTTTTGTTGTTGTTGTTGTTGTGTTTTCAGGGCTTAGATTTAAGTTTTATTTAGAATTTAGATTTTATATTGTTTCATTTTATGTATATAGATTAGGTGTTAGTATTATATTAGATTTTATTTAGATTTTAAGTTTTGTTTCATTTTAAATAATTTTTTTTTTAAATCATAAAAAATAAAAAATAAAATATCATAAAAAGTTTTAGATTTTCATTTTTTGCTTTGATTTTAGGATTTAGTGTTTTTTTTTTGTAAGTTTAGATTTAAATTAGTTTTGCTTAGAATTTTATAAAAATATAAAAATATATAAAAAAATTAAAAAATTATGAAAAAAGACTAATTTAAAATTGGAAATTCCTTTTAAAATATTTTTTCTGTTATGGTATAGTTAAATGTGCTTTAAATGTTTATATCTGGAAATTAACTATTTGAAATCTGGTCAGCGTTTAAATTTCGTGGTTGCTTAAAGCTTTTTATCTTTTAAAATTTAATTGCTGGATCCTTATTAAGGTGTTGTGCGTCTGATGAATATCTTGCATTCTGCTTGGGTGATTTGATGATAAATGATTGTTTCATAGGGTTTATATTTCTGCAACATTTAACAAATAATCATTTAATCATTAACTCCATAAGGCACTGGTACATTAATTCCTAAAATCAATTAAGCACTGGTATTGCCTTGCTGTGTCTTCCAACCCAACTGGTCCATCGCTATGTCTTCCAACCCAACTGGTCCACAGTTGGTCATCCTTTATCCCATAGGGTATACCCCCCTTAGCCTCGGGAGACGGCTTAAATGGAGAGATTGGGGATCAGAGTGACAACCCCCTGGTCTGAGCGTTGTCTTGACAATCTGTGCGACGACATTTTTTGGCGCCGTTGCCGGGGATAAAGTTTTTCTGTCCCTGTCGTTTCAATGACAATCATTCTTCTCATTTCTCATTTGTTCTTTCATCTTTCTCATCTCTCATTTGAGCTGGCAGAGTCAACATTTTTTGGCATCATTTGGATCTTTTCATCGCCTTATCTTTCGTCATATCAACAACTTCTTTTCAGTTCATTTCTTGTTTGGGTGGCAACTCCATTTCTTTTATTTTTCCCAGACAAGAAGCCTCCCTCATATCAGCTTGTTTATTGCTTTTTGGATCTTAAAATTAGATTCATTGTTCAAGTGGCGGCTCCACTTCTTTCATCTATTGATTTTCTTGAGCAGAGATCTCGTTCTATCATCCATTTGGTCCCTTGTTATTCATCATGGATTATTCATTTAAACCATATCATTTTACTGATGATCTCCATGATTTTCCGGAAGAGGCCATTTCTAAATTACTTTTGTTCTTAGGTGGTGATTCAGTTGCTGTTAGAAAGAATTTAAACAAGTTTACTTGTATAATGATCATATATTGTAGACTTCCTCAATATAATCATGAAGATGTCAAAATGTGTGTATTTGTCCGTTCTTTAGAGGGTGATGCTTTGAATTGGTTTAATAATTGTCCTGAAGATTTTTTCACTTCTTTACAAGACATTGTCGATGCTTTTAAAGATATATATGGTGATCCAGATAGCTCTCCTTGTGCCCCTAAAATTGTGCAATAGAATGAAAGTAGTCTTATAAAAGGTCCAGCGGTCGATGAAAAATTTCAGGACAATTCTTCATATCAGAATGTGCCATCCACTTGTACCATTGCAGATCAAATCCATGATAGTGGAAAAGCAGGGACAAATTATAAAATCAGTGTTGACAATGAAAAGGAAGGTCAGAAGCAAATTATACAAGAACTAATGCGGTTAGTAAAAAATATGGAGATCAATCAAACTAATTACGCTAATGATGTGAGAACTTTATGCACCCAACTGGAAAAACGTAATAAGGAAATGGAGATCATGCAAAATCAACATGCTATGGAAATTGAGGCCATGAAGACTAATCATGATACAAAAATTAGTTTTATGCAAAGCAAGTTATCAGGCTTAGAGGAAAATATGATGACCATGAAAGCTAATCATGATAGGGAAATTAATTCTATGCAAAATAAGTTATTGACCATGGAAGAAGACCATGCCAGGGAAATCAGTGCTATGAAGGTTGAACACTCTAGTCAGATGGATGCCATTACAATACAGGTTCAGAAATTTCAATAGCTATCAAAGGATGAAAGAAACCGGGAACGTCAATAGATCAGGAGCCTCTTTATCTGTTACAGCAAGCTCCATCATATTATGAGGTCCTTTGTTCCATTGAAAAGTGGATAATTGAAGGTGACCTGGATAAAAGGGAAATTAATAATCAGGTTGGTGCTCACACGGTTAATCCACCAGTCATTGAAGATCAAGTTATAACTCATGGCACCTGTGAGATTGGTCCATCATCCTTGACAGGACAGATGCAGAATGAAGAAAGTCATGTCACGCATATCTTACCTACTTCATCTGAGAGCTTTGAAGCAGAAAGTTCCACGTCATCAGTGATACAGCTTGCCACGAAGAAAAAGTGCAAGAAAAAGAAAATGAGAAAAAGATTTGATGCATCAGGCGACTGCGAGCAGCTTGATATTCGGATAGGGAAAAGTCCTACCATATGCAGAATTGGACATGGCACATCCGAAAAGCAACAAACAGATTTGCCTGAAAGCAGGAAAATGCTCAGTATACACTATATTGAACACATATGATGCCATGGGGCATCCTCTTTATTTCTAACCCTACTCCTAGTTTTTTTCAACATTTTCATTTTTGTTTTAGGATTAAATTTACTTTTCATGTTACTAGATAGTTAATAAATGAAGAGCTTATATCTTTCCTTTGCTTAATGTTATATGATGACTTTTGGATGGACGCTACTTATATTTTGTTGTGTGTTGCATGGATGCAGATTTTGGATTCTCACATTCCTACAGTGCAACGTCGTGTTCCCAAGTAGAGCCAGATGTTGACCGCTACGTGTCAACTACCCATAGAAATACACCCCATTTTTTTAGCAAAAGGGATAGCGCTTGAGCGACGTGTCCATGCCATTCGACTGTCATCGTCAACCCAATCATATTGTTTTGTAAACGCAGTCTGCATGTGTAAATTGTAAATAATCTTAGCAGATCTGAGTCATGTATGTAAACTGCCTAGGCAAACCTAATTTTCTAGTGATAATCTACGTTTCGGAAGGTTTTTTGTCTCACTGATCCATGATCGGCAGAGTTTTCCTTCAGCCTAACCCCAAAGCCGGAATGAATTTTGTCATTAGAATCTTAGGGGAATCCTAGTGTGCTTGGAGTCTATGTAAAAGTAATTTGGAAATAACTCTAACTATTTGGTTAGGTTATTACAAATTGCTTGATCTGCTAGATTATATTTGTGTCGCAGAACTGGGTGGTCGATGAGGGTCTATGTCAAATGGATTTTCCCCCTTGAGATGTAAAAGTGTAAAGTCATGATGTAAAGTGTCTTGAGGGTTAGAAAATGTTTTATCCCCTCATAAGTCCTAAGTCCTAGGTCCTAGGTGATTTTTCCAAGGGCTAAGTTCGAGGATCCAAAAGTAAAAGAATAATAAAAAATATAAATAAAAGTAAAAAATAAAAAAAATAAAAAAATAAAAAAATTAATAATTTTTTTTGAAAAAATAAAATAAAATAACAAAATAATAATAAGTCAAAGTTTTGAGTAAATAAATGTAGAATTTCAATTTTTTAATATATTAAAATGCATTTAAAAATTCGACGGATGAGATTAAAAGGGATTTTGATCCTTATCGATGGTCGAGATCATTTCGACATGGATCACTCGAACTAGCTGTTGGGAAATTTTCCTTTAAATAGGGTGTCAAGGGTCATTTGAGATCAGATTCGATGTTAGAGTCGTGTGCTAAAGAAAGCTCTTTTGTAGTCATTTTTTTGTGCAATAAAGAAAGACTTTGGGGTTAAAAATTTTGCTGGTGTTATTCTTTTGGAAGTGCTGTAAGATGATTTATTTTTCTACATAATTTTATTTTCAGCCATTGATAATAGCTTGATGAAGATTGATTTAGGACATATATTTTGTTTGATCTTTGGGGTTTGAATGATAATTTAGATTTTGAAATATAATGGCAGGTATCTCCATTTGATTTGGATTTCACTATTGTTTTCTCCTTCTATGTTAATGGTTGAATTTAAGCTGTGCAGGAAATCTTTTTTTTTAGATTTACCGGGCATTAGGGGAAGATTTCGGCTGAACCAACCAACTCTCGGATTGCGTTTTCTGAAAGAGCCCAACCAATTTTAATCCCGGGCTTATCATTTGAAATTTTATTTTTTTGTGAATGCATGAAGGGTTTTCTGAAGTATCTCACATTAAATTTAAATTCTGAAAATATTAATGTGGATTATTGACAAATATCGCTGCCTAAGAGTCGAAAATCTGTAAATATTGTAATTTTTTAGCTGGTTTTAGGGTTTTCAGTTTTGTTTCTTGCACATTTTACTTCTCGGCGTTTTGTTGTTGCCATTGCAGGTTGCAAGTATAGATTTTAAAAAGTTATTCAAGGTTTTCCATCAAGCAATCAGGGTTTCCATTATGCTATTTGAAGCGGGAAGGGTTTAAAGGTTTCAACTTCTTTGCTGCTCAAGGAAATTTTTTATTTTCTGATAGAAAAGCTCAATTTTTTTTATGCTATCCGGATCTGCAAATATTTCCGTGAGTGGCTTGGTCATTTTCTGCCACTGTTGTACGACCTTCTTCACGCTGCAGCGTTCTCCCTCTTCCGTCGTCGTCCAGGCTGTTGCGTCCATCTTTTGTTGCTATCACTCTCC